>OZ004728.1:4455247-5055247 GCA_963924685.1 Dexiosoma caninum
TTTTTTGCCTGGAAAACTGATGACCCCTACTTAAACGGTGCATTGTGCTATGCAGGAGAAAATCTTTGAGTACGGCTTTCAAAAAATGGATTTATTTTATTTTCGGTTTCGGTACTATTTCTTTTTCTTTGGGAGTTACTTCATATCTTCACTGCGGAACTAGTTTAATTTATTTTGGGATTTATGCCATTGGGAGTTATTGCACTGGGACTTATTTCAGCTGGGAGTTATTTCACAGAGCTAGTTTTTGTATTTGTTGATATTGTTGTGGAATTAACACCAACTGTTGAGCGATTGTATTCATTATAAAAATTGTAATCATCATTTTGGCATTTCAATTTATAACCACTTTTTTTTATTGTGCAATAATATTGGCTAGTGTGTTTGTGTACACATACACTCTTCCGATAGCTCACGGGTATCTGAAACACTCCCAATTGCATTTTTGCTGTTTGGTGAAACACATTTATGGGGGTTTGGAAGAAAAACTTTGAATTACCGTGATGATATTTAATTTACTGCGTAATGTAAAGATACTTTCAAACGATTATAACTTTAATGGCGGATTTGACTATTTTCTCGATGGAATAAGTACTAATTTCACTTTTGAAATAATTGATATGCATATTTCAAATTTTTATACGAACTTTATTTCAATTCTATACGCACCTGATGTTGTTCTGCGCTTTCATCTTCCGGTGTTAATGCTAGTGATGATTTTCTATGACCTGCTTTCCCACCACCAGATGAACTTGTTCCGGATGTACCCGTACCTACAATGAAATATTACCGTCATTAAAATATTGGAATAGAAATTATTTAAAGAATAACAAAGTTACAAAATCAATAAAAGCAATTAAATTAAATCAATGAATAATCAATTAATTCCCATTTTCAGCGTTCCACCTGACTATAATTATATTATATAAATGTTTATATGTATATGTATATATATATATGTATATGTATATTATATGTATAAAAATAACATGTTTCTACGTAAGCGATAATATCAAAAACTATGATAAAAATTTATACATGTCTTCTAAGGACCGTGTGTGGTGTTTGTGTACAGTTTCGCGTTGTATTGGATAATTTAGCGTGGTAGTTCCCATACAAATGCAAATTAGATTTCTGTATATCTGGAGAAAATAACAGTAAAAGTTTCTACATGCACAGAGATTGGTTCTCAATACACAACATCTGTGAAGCGTAATTGAAGAAGTGGGCGTAGTACCTCCCACACAAAGACAATATCCTGTACATCTGGAGAACGACAGCAGTAAAAATTTCTAAATTTGATGCACATAGTTTGGTTATCTGTACACAACACATGTCAAAAGTAGGTTGGTATTAAAAAAATCACCCGGATTAGATAAGTGGGCATGATACATCTCAAAGAAAAAAAATATTTTGTTTTTACACAAATGAAGAGCAAAAAAATTAAACGAAAACGAGCAAAAAATGAAACGTTTTATAGCAAACTATTATTTACCCGCGGCTTCGCTCTCGCACAACTTTCTTTCCCAGTCTCAAAATATTTCAAACCATATCCAGAAGAAATTATGGAAATCGATACAGCAGTTGTGCCGTGATGCGGTCAGCAACGAACATCATTTAAGTTTTAATTATATAGACACTTGTATAGTTCCGGTGAGTAATAAATTTCCCCTTACATCTTCTTCTGTTCCTATTTTTTTTTTATGTATATCCTATAAGTTATTTTCGACCCAGATATATTCATATTTTCAATTTCATAAAAATTCTTTAGATAGCTTAAGAGAGGAAGATATTGCCCCATAAGTGTCCTCGTGGTCCAATTTTTTAATAAATGTATTACCTACGTGGTCTTTGGACTCTAATGTACCTACGTTTTAAATTTTATGCAAATTGGATTGATATTCAAAATAATCATTTAAAAAAATTTCCCGCACCTGGCGGGATACGTGATCCAATTTGTATACAAAATTTAAGAAAGAATCCGTTAAAAATAAAAAATGTTTTTTTTCCACATATGGCAACACTGCTTTGGTTTAAAAATTAAAACGCCTACTCCACACAAATATAATTTTTAACTATCTTTATCCACTATCCCTTTCCAATGAAGAAGATAATCAATAATGTCATTATTGTCGGTAGGCATTGTGAAAAAAACAAACAAACCTGAAATTCCCCTGCTGAGACACTATCGCGCCAAGGTGGCCGCACTTACCAAAAAGGTGCGAGCCGTGTTCAGTGAGCCGCTACAATTCACAATTAAAAAAAAGCACGGTAACATGCTTGGCTGCGAACCGAATACATGGTACGCCGAGCATTATATTTATAATATTTCCCCTTGTATATGATGGGAAGCGCGTAGTAGTCACTAATTAATTTAAAGCACCTAAAACCTCTAAATTCCTCAACGGCTAAAGTGATTTTAATGATTGTGTTTTTTTTATCTTGGACCAGTACTCCGGAGATGCCCCCTATAAATGCGATGCATTGCATGTATTGGGGCTCTCTCTTGAATGCTAGTCGAAGATAAAAAAACCATCTTGTGCTCGATTTTCAGTTATATTCAGTGGTGAAAAACCTACTGAAATTTGAAAATGTATAAAATTGTTTGGTGACCGACCTTATGCAAGTCTTGAAACACCAGAAAGTACATATTCATTTAGGCCAGGATGTGTATGAAAAAATATGAAACAGCTTACACAGCGAAAAATAATAGTTAAATTGTTCTTAATTAAGTCTTTGGTCAGTGAAATTTAGCTTTCTTAATTAATAATTTAATTGAAAGCACATTTATTTTATTTGTTTTTGCGTTCTCCCAACACAGTGCAAATGCCATAAAAAGGTCAAATGGAAAAAAATTGTCAAATTTTTTCAATTAAAACTGTTAATTAATACTGCAATTTTCGTGATTTGTTAAACTGTAATTAATATTTTAATTGAATCTTGATTTTACTTTTTTCAGTGTAGCAACATCTGACAAATCTTAAGATCAGGTTTCATGAAATAATGATAGCTAATGGAGATTCGGCGTAAATAAACCTAAAAGAAAATCCAAAAACCACAAAAATTTATTTGTTCGTTTAATGAACATCATAAAATCAACACAGTTTCAATGGATAAAATTTGAACAAATTTCTTATAAAAATCTGGTCTGTGGTTTTCCTAAATATGCATTAGAAAATTAGAAGGAACTTTCATCAGATTTTCTTTGCTCCAGCAAATACTGCAAGAACAGCCCAACATTATAGATCCATCTTATTTTCTTTAAAAGAATTTCTTTTTAATATTTAATTTCCTACTTTCCAGTTAATGAAAAAATATGGAGCCAATGCTGCTGGCGTTCTCTAATTATTAAAATTTAGCCTTGGAATATATTTATTCCTTAAGATGACATAAATTAACAATAAAGAACAATACAAAATGGAGCAAAGCAGCAGACCACTTTGTGCTTAATTTTGTTTATTACTGCGTTCTGATTTTGCTACGTCACGGAAACCTCTATTTTGTGACCACAACCAGCACATCCTCTTATTTGGATCTTAAAGCCGTTCAATTTTCTGGAAAGTAAGTAATAAAATGAAAAGAAATTTTCCTCTTTAATGCTTTTAAGTGAAAACCACAAATTTGTGTAGAAACAATTTTTATTTAGAAGTCTTAAATTTGATGTTGTGGAAAGATTTTTAACAATAATGAATTTTTTTCTTGTTTATTTGTTTGGATGTTTGCATACACACATACGTGTGTAGAACAGAGTACCCGAACAATTCGTCTCACGATGCGGAATGAATTTTTATTTTTTTAATTCCATCAGGGATGATAAATCGAATTTCATTCCTTTTAAAAACATACTTTTTCGACCCCATTAGTGAGCGATTTTTATTGGTTTAACTCGGGAACCGAAGAGAATAATTCCAGCTATAATTAGATTCATTCCCCGTCTGTTAATAGGAACATATTTAATTTTATGCTAATTCTAGGACACCCTTTGCAATGTAATAAATACATCGTAAATTCATACCCTTTTCGTTCCCACTCATTGTCAATATATGCAAATAAAGGGTGGTTAAATTTCAAGGGCCGATGTTGATTTTGAATAAAACACAAACTATTTAGGAAATTATTGTAATTTTATTTTATTATGATATATTGGTATTACTCAATTATGTATGGAACAAAATATCGGCCAAATGGGCGCCGCGACCACGGAAACAGTGGATGATCAATTTTCGAAGAAAATCATCTTCAGTGATGAGGCACATTTTCACCTCAGTGGATTCGTCAATAAACAGAATTGCCGCATTTGGGCGAATGAGAATCCAAGAGTGATTGTCAAAAAACCAATGCACCCACAAAGAGTGACTGTTTGGTGCGGTTTATGGGCTGGCGGCATCATCGGGCCGTATTTTTTCCAAAATGAGGCCGGTAAGGCAGTTACTGTGAATGGTGTTCGCTATCGTGAGATGATAACGAACTTTTTATGGCCCGAATTGGAAGATATGGATGTGGACGATATGTGGTTTCAGCAGGACGGTGCCACTTGCCACACAGCTAACGAAACAATGGCTCTTTTGCGCAACAAATTCAATGGCCGTGTTATCTCACGTAATGGCGATGTGTGCCGCCGTGGTCGCGGCGCCCATTTGGCCGATATTTTGTTCCATACATAATTGAGTAATACCAATATATCATAATAAAATAAAATTACAATAATTTCCTAAATAGTTTGTGTTTTATTCAAAATCAACATCGGCCCTTGAAATTTAACCACCCTTTACAACAAAAGCACGAAACACATTCAAGACAGCAGGCTATTAGTGCAGATACTACAAATGTCGTTGACTGCATTCGTTGCTCTGTGGTCGTCTACTAAATTATTTAGAAGGCGGTAGCTACACCGAAACCAGCTGAAAACTGATAGATGTTTGTGGTAGAAATGCATTTTCAATATTGCCAAGTTGAAATATTTTACATTTGTAGAAATAAAATTAGTTAAAACAACTATAATTATTATGTAACTACTTTTTTAATTATTCAACGTTAATCAAAATTCAAATATTTGACAATAACAAAATATACAAAGAAAACAAACCAAAAAGCTTTTCTAAAAATTTTCTTTATACAACAAACATTCTATTAGTTCATTTAAATCTTTTTAATTTTTCTAAACCTTTCAAAAATTATTTGTTTAAAGTTCTTGATTATTAATATATTTACAATGTCTTACAATTTTGGTGGTGTTGTCTCATTAACAAAATAAAATAAGCGATGTCGTTAAAATAATCGTTATCATATGCACACTTGTATTCTATTTTTGACAGGTTGTAGTCAGTAGCATGCCGTCTTGAATATGTTTCATGCATAAAGAAGAACAAGGTTTGTGTACAATTTTCTTGAGATGTTAAACCACTGATTCACTACAGTAAACAATAGCAGGACCCGTTCATACCCTGCAAATAATACTGAACTACTTGATCCATTTTAGCTGAAATGGACTGGTTACTGCATGGTCATATGTAATGCAACCGTGGACCATTTCATTGAAAACAACAGCTTATTTTTATACGACAAGTGTTACATGGAATAGTTTTTGGGTTAGTCCGATGGGTTATATGGTCCACCCATAGGACATCGTAATGTTAAATGAACCATGTTTTCTCCATACATTTAGGTTAGTCTTGAACTAGCCCTACTCCTTTTTGGATTACACTATACATGCATGTGTGGACTAGTCACATTTTTTGCAGGAAGTGTCACTTTATTATGCCAATAATTGAATACATATGTATGTATTATATACCAGCTACTTCGGGAGCCACGTTTACGAATTAATATTTTAGAGAGCCTTTTCATTAATCAAATTTAAAATTCAAAATTTTATAATTCTTCTAGTTTTTTGACCTCTTTTTATATTAATTACACTAAGCTGCAGGTCCTTTTCATGTATGCAATATTTGTTTTTGTTTATAAACAAAAACCAATTTTCCTGCAGAAGCTACACAAAGGAGTAGCGAAATATCGAATAAAAATAAATATTACATACATAAAAAAGACATGCAGCTTAAATAATTAGTGTAATTAATTCAAAATTTTAATTAAATACATTTATTTTGGGAATATCTATAGTACTCGTTCACTAATGCTTAGTTAGCTCTATTAATTCTCGATTGATTAGTTGAATTTTGAACTCAAGAATCTTGAATATGTAGTTTGAAATTAGGAAAAATCCACTGATGAGCGAAATAGTACTATATGGATATGCTTTCCTCCTCAATTATTGAGTTTATTTAAAAAAAAAATACATTATGAGAATATCGTAAGATATGTAATAAAACATTTCATATATTTTTTACGGGAAAAAGTACAATTTTGAAATGAGATTCATATGTGAATCAATTAAGTTAAAATTTTAAATTTAAAGTACGCGTCGAATTATTTTTTTCTTAAATTTATCTGTTAATCTAATTTTGAAGTGATTTAGTTTACAGCTGTGGTGATTTAAAATAAAAATGAAAATGAATTGGTGCAATTGCGCTGAAAGAAAACATTTTTCTTTAATTTCTGGATGCATACAAGGCACTCACTCAGCTTAATTAAAAACATTTAAACAAAATGGAAACTTATTTTCCCATCCTATATTCGACATTTCCTTTTAATCCTGCTAATATTATAACTGTGAAAGTTTGCATGTTTGCAAACACACAAAACCCGCTTATAGGATTTTATTGAAATTCTAGTGTATTAACAAATTTATTAAAAAACATAATATGAGCGCCTACAAAAAGATTTTAACAAGAGGTTTTTTATTTATTCTAAAAAAAAAATGTTCTTATAGGATTATTAAATATTGTACGTAAGAGCCACTCCAATCGACTTCAAGGGCGGCATGTGACGCTCTATTTAAAGCGAGAAGAAGACACAAAAGTTTTTTTTTACTTTTACAAAGCAACATATGGGTTTTGTGAAAATTTGTATTTCCCATCGGTTTCGATTTATACTCACTAGTCTTCTTACAATACATTGAACATCCAATAATCGACTGCTTTGATAACTCTATTTTATTTTTATTTACTTTTAATAACTTTACTTTGATTTATGCTAGTCCATTGTATACTTTATATGAAATCTTGTTTTAAATACAGTTCCTATAACTACCGAATTCATAAACTGTTCTCTGCACAATAAAAATTTTAACTGAACTAACTACGACGACAATAGCTGTACCGGTATACCGGTGTCAAAGAGACAATAATAAAACCATAAAAATGTCAAAAAAAAATTTCCAATAATTTTAATCAGGAATGTTTAAGTGTTTATACGCGATTGCCCAGCAAACCACCGGGTTCAATGAATCCCTATCCCGTCCCACGCCCGCCTTCACTACCAAGTTCGCTTTTTAATTTCCATCATTACCCTCATCCCCTGGTAGGTACATCATTGTAACACTGTTCCTGGATGTCAGATTATTCAGTGCGGGACACACTAAACGAATTCTGGACTTATTAGTATAGCAGTTCAAAACCTTCAGAACAGTGTGACTGTTCGAGAGTATTCTTATCCGTTACGTCCTGTAGTTTTTTCCCGCTGAATATGTACTGTTTCCAGTATTGCGAAAATCTCCGCCTGAAATATGATGAGAGGAGGTGATATGTGGATTAAGGGGCCCACTACTGCTGCATTCATATCACCGATCGTTTTGTATCCATCGATATACCATTTCGGGGTGAATCATCATTCATTCAGTTGGGGTTCACCCTCCACTCATCCCCTTTTAGGAAAAATAACCTCATATCACCTTGAGAATCAGAAAGTTGATTCAAAATGGTGAGAAGTCCGGGCCATGCTCATGACACCGTCATCCTATTCAGAATGTTACTTTATAGCACATATGTACAATATATCCAGCCATTAAAAGTAATTTTTTAATATATATATCTATATATTTATCTATGTGTAATACAGTAGAATCTCAAAAAAGTTAACCGAAATGTGCCAAGATCTATTAACTTTTTCGAACTTTTAATTTTTCTAAGCGTTATTTTTTAATTGAACAAAAAAATATATAAACTAATAAACATCTTTTTTATTGGATATAATATGTTAAATTTTTATTTGTTGAGTTTTTCTTCACTACGAAATAGAAACTTAGAGTTAATTTGTACTGGCTAGTTAAACCTTACGTTACTCTTAATATTTTCGTTCACAAAAGAAATTAATTTCTACGGAGTGGTTTAAAGGTCTTGTGTAATAGGTCTTGATGATTTTCGTGCGCATATTGGCAAGGTCTGCCACTCGATTTGCGTTTTTATTGTCTTCAAATTATCACGATATTGAAGCTTGCAACTGCTTTCGAAAAACCCTTTTAAGATTGTTGAACATCTTTCTCTATAATTGAGACGTCATTTTCATTTTCGGAAACTTCGAAATCATCGTTATCTTCTGAAAAATCATAATTGTTCCAATTGACGATTTCATCAATACTAAAGTCAATGTTATAGCCCACCTTTGGCATCAATTGAAATTCTCGAAGTTTCTATGTCTATTATTGAGTTTATCATTATGCCAGTTTTTTCCACACTTTTATAAGTACAGCTCAGAAAAGTTAACTTTTTAGAACGACATGTGGACGCTGAAATTCGGTTAACTTACCCGAGCAATTAACTTTTACATGAGTTAACTTTTTCGAGATTCTACTGATTGAGATTCTTCTGATTAAAAAAATATATTCTATGTGTAAATAAATATGCATTTTTCATATCACGATAAAGTTAATTCGAAATTCTACTGTGTTACTATCACATCTGACTGTAGACACTGCTTATATATAAATTTTACAAATAATTTGTTCACACATTTAACTGGAAAAGAAATTGCTTAAGTACTCGTATGCTTGCTGGGCATGGAAGTTGAAACACATCGTCAGCTGCTGAATTTTCACCCACAGATCGGACAGATATACAAATATGTATCTGTATACATTTTTCTAACCTATGTATACATATACATACATATGTATATAAGTATGTATATTGTACAACGATAAATATATTAAATGCAATACAAATATTTTGCGTATGTTTCCATGAAAGAATGACGGAATTTCTATGGGGAAGGCGCAGATCAAATATATACTCGCCCAATGTATTGAATGAACTAAATATACTAGTATGTATGTATGTATGTATAACATTATTGTTTTTTTTTAGAATAGTTGCCAACAAATTAACATCATTTAAGTGATAAGATAATATCAAATCAATATCATTTCTATTGTTTCATGGTACTGTTCGTTTCCTTTCTTTTCCTTCATGAAACTTTATCACAATCATCATTAGGTAAGCATAAACGTAACATTGCCTTGTGCTGCCAATTCTACAAGCATCAGCTCACTTGGGTTCTCTTAGGTCGCTGCCTGGAGAGGGTTAAGCGCCTTAATATTGTTGAAGTCTTTAACGAAAATGGGCGTTCAAATCCAAATGAATTTCGTGCACTCCGTGTTCTTCCTGGTCAGCATAATCGACCAACTGTGTTCACAATCGTGAGAATTGTGCGCAAATTGCAGCAAACCGGGTCTGTAGGAAATATTAAAACAAATGTGCTTGCTCGCTCATTGCGATCTGCAGAAAACATTGCTATTGTTTGCGATAGTGTGCTAGAAGAGCCGTCAACCTCGCTCGTCGTCGTACCCAACAATTGAACTTCTCAGGACCATCACTTATGCCCGAAATTGAGGATACGAACCTGCAAAATATGGGGTTTCAACAGGATGGTACCAATTGCCACATCGCCAACAAATACATGGCTCTTTTGAGCGAGAAATTCAATGGCCGTGCAATTTCACGTCGTTTTTTTTTTCATGTTATTTTAATTTTGGTTCTTTCAATATGAAATTTACAAAATGTGTTCAAATCTTAATCTAAAAAAAAAAAAATTGTTTCTATTGCCAATGCAATTTCAAGCCGATGGTCACACAGAATTTTCATCTCATTAGATCAAATGTTTGGGTCCTTTTGAGTCTTCTGCGACCCTCGGAACCCAGCAAGTCTCTAACAAGTGGATTGGGATGCACCGTGATCTTCGTTCTATACCTCGTACAGACTTTTTTGATTTCATCTTTAATGAATGGAATTTTTAGGTCCCTGTGGATATTTGCATTTTTCGTGTACCATGGAGCACCTGTGATTATTCGTAAAATTTTCGACTGTCTTCTTTGTAATTTTGCAACATTTGATGCGGAAGCAGTTCCCGCCATATAGCCATATGGGCTTTAAAATCGCCTTATACAACAGCACCTTAATATCTAGGCCTAGTGCAGAGTGTCGTCCTATAAAGCCAGTAGAGCTGAGCAGTTTTCAACTTCAGTTGAGTGATTTTGGCCGCTATGTGACTAGTCCACGTAAGACGTCTATCGAGATGAATACCAAGATATTTTACGTGGTTGCCCTCAGGTATTGTAACACAGTTTATCGTGATGGGAGGACAATTGTCCCTTCTTAGAGTAAACGTAATATGGACGCACTTAGAAGCATTTACTTTTATCTTTCACTTTGACAACCATTTTTCCAATCGGTTCAAATGCGCTTGAAGATGTGGACTTGCTACTGCTGCATTCTTGTGTATGCTTAGAAAAGCAGTATCATCCGCGAAAGTTGATGTTAATTGTCGTGGCCATGTTAATTGGTCGTCACGATCGAGTGATTTGACACCGTTGGACTTCAATTCACAATTCAAGAGCTAAAGGATGAAATATTTCGGCACATTAACGACATTGAACCTCAATTATGTCTCAGAGTCATTTAAAATATCGACCATCGGATAGAGGTCGAAGCCGTGGCGAACATTTAGCCGCTATTTTGTTTCACACACAATTGTTATAGTCCTGTTATCATAATAGAAAATATTATGATAATTCTCTGAAAACTTTTTGTTTTTTTGCAGTTAACATCGTGCGTTTTTGTTTGGACCACCCTTTATAATATTAAAAACATCTCTGCAAAATGTTCTGAATTTTTTTTTCAAAGCGAAAATGCTAAGGTGTTAACTTTATATACTGACTGTAGTTAAAATGAAATGTATGTATGTATGTATGACAGTATGTATTGCAAGGGTATTATTTACTTGTGATTTTTACAGGTCCTTCCGCCGTCAGCATTGCGTGATGACAATGATGATGGTTGATTGATTTCAATTTTGAACAGATTTGTAAAACGGTTTATTTTTATTTTGATCACTGATTATAATTGGTAATATTGTCTATATATACACATATAATAATTACTTTCCACTCTTTTTATTAAAAATATTTACATTTTTCGTTTTATATTTTTTATTTTTTCATTTTAGCAACTTTTGAGTTGTGAAGTGGTGGTGTGGCATTAGAAATTATTTACGTTTTATTGGAGAGTAATTTATTTACAAGTTTCAATAACAGGTTTTTATTATATTTTAATTTTTATGGTTGCGGATTTATTTATAACTTTTGCGTTTTCATGTTGATACTCGCACAACTATTTTTGCTCAAACATTTAATTAGATTTTTAATTTCGTTAAAATTTTGCGTGTATTTTTGTTTGTTTAATTGAAAGAGTGCGCGCACCTCTGTTTTAATCGACTTTCATAGGCGGTTAATTTTTCGTTGAATACATGTGTGTGCTTACATATTGTGTACTTATGTATGCATGCATGTACGTAATTAATGTTGCAATGTTATGCGCTTCTACTTGTTAGCCATGATCGTGTTATTGTCAAACCCAATTCGCTAAAAAAATTCATTTTTAATTGAATATCAGTGTTTAAATGCTGATTTACACGTATGTACGTCCATACCCCGGTGTTTCTGTTGCTGTGCAGCTTTCGGGCAAATTAAAATCGTTAAATTATTAAAAGCAAAATATAAAAAAACTACACCAAGTGCGAGCAAAATCATAACCTGCATAAATTTGTTTGAAACGTCGCACTATTGCATGCTCCCGTATTGTTTTTCTTAAAACCAACAAAAGCCAACAAGGTACTCTGTGCCGCAAAAGTCATCTTCTTAACGGTAGATGCTTTAATTTAAACAAATGGCGGTTCTAGGTGACATCTATGAAATTTCGAATCGTAGTAGTAATACTAATAAAGCGATTAAAGTCGATTTTTGTGAAAAATTTTATTTTTCCTGTAGTCGCGCGTATTTTCAACACAATAAAATGAAACAATTAAAATATTGCATAGCAGCTGTCAAACACGTCCCTAACCCTCAAAGGCAAAGTGCAAAATGCAGCAGATTCCTTGACAATGTCGACAAGTTAGTCGACAATAGTGGTGACCTGCAGGTACTGGGCTCTAGGGTTACTTCAAGATTTAAGCATACACACATACATACATGAAGGCACACATACATACTATATCAAAAAATACATCCCAACAAACCATATTACAATACAACTTGAGATTGATTTCCCAACAAGCCAAACCACTTGAGAAAATTATTATAATAAGCTTACCAACACTAGCCTTAAGCTTGACAAAGACTTGAGAATATATTGAACAAGGCTATCGTAACAATTGTAGAAAAATCAAAACTGAACCCTCGTAAAAATATTATAAGTGCATGATTACTATAAGCTAATCCTTGCAATTGTAAAATAAGCTTACGAAACTAATATTTTATTAATTTTTGTATAGAAAAGCTTATTCGTTTCAATATTTTTAGAAGCTTTTTTACATAACTCTGGAATAATATATTATTTATTTTTGTTTTTCTATATTTAACAAGTTTTAATTGTTTTATTAAACGATTGCCAATTCATATTAAATTTAATATAAAATTGTGCGTCCAGTCACTTTCAAATTTAAAACCTAATGTACATGCAAAACACATGTAACAAATTTGTTTAAAAAAAGCTAACGGTACTTGTTCTGGCACTTGTTGCGCTCTTTTTTAATCGTCATATTGCCTTTTCCAATCATACTTTAGAAACAGCTGTGTACAATAAGAATTTCACAATCATTGTTAAAAACTGCTTGTGAATTCACATTTTGGCAACATTATTATAAATAAAATTAAGAAAAGCCTTAAATCCACTATACTCGTATATATCAGCTTATTCTCATTTATTATATTATTTATTATATATTATTTATTTATTGCATTTTTATTGCTATATGGCTTGTTGGGATGCCTTATCATAATCTGTATAGTATACGTGCATACGTATGTATGTATGTGTATGCGATTATTAGTAAGCTGCCCTTTATTCCCAAACAAAGTTTTTTGTTTCACTAAAAGTTTTATACCCAACTTCCATACAAAATTAAATTTTAAAATCGTTTGAAAACCCAACATATTTTTGTGACGAGGGATATTAAATTAATATCTTTCTTTTATTTCAACACAGAAATTTCAAAAGGGCGAAAATACGTGTATATTTCGTATTACAAAATTCACTACATATTTTCGCTTTATGCAAAATTCATATTCATAAACTCCCAATATATTACAGTGAAAGCTGCCATAAGCGGACACTCACTTTAGACGAGATTTTTGGTCGCTAGTTGGAGCTGTGTGTTAAAAAGTACTAAATTAAATAATTTTTTTTGGTTAATTTTAAACCAAGGTGAGAATTTTTGTATGCCTTATAGAGATGTCCGTGAGCAGATCTTTTAATGTGTGGACAAAGAAAATCAATATTCACATTCCTAAAATTAATTTAATACGCACACAATAAAATGTACATAATTGGACGACAAGACCCTACTTGAGCTTCTTTCTACACAATTGACAAAAATAAATTACAAAGAATGCGACACAACTGGGAATTTAAGCTGTATGCTATCAATTCGTTTCTATTGTCATAATGTCCAATACATATTCTACACGTATAATAGTTAAAAAAGTTGTTGTTGTTATGCTTCAAATTAAAAAGACCAAAAATAATATGACTTTTTGTGCTGTCGTAACTTATTAACATGTACTTTTCACACAAATTGCTTATTATTTTCTTTTCTTTGCTTCTGTGTGGCATTTTGAAAGGAAATATGTACTTAATTATTCACTGTTTTTTTTTTTTGTGTATCAGCTGACGTAGATTTGACAGTTCTAAAAACCTGATTTTTTACTACCTTGTGAATATCCCAAATACTTTTTCCAGATAACCTGTGCAGTACGTCACTCTCAAGACGTCTTCATCCGGGTGGTGTTGAATCGAGTTGTTCTACAAAAAATCCGCGATATGTCAAAAACAACTGATGCAAATATTTCAAAGAAAATATATTTTACTTATGAACAAAAAGTGTTTGTAAGATTTTTAATTTTTAAAAATCATCATTTGATTTTAAATACAAAGTTCGTTCTAGCAATGTCTGAGGTAGTTAAGACGTTGACTACAAAACCAAAAGCCTGGGTTCGACCCCAGTTTCAGACTGAGCCATAAAACCACTTCGCATTTTTTTAATGTGCATTAGTGTGACTTTGTGTCAGGTGTTGTCGGACTGTTTCCGTGGCGAAGGCATAGTCATTGGCGACTGAACAATAACGGTTTCAGCTGATACTGATCCACAAGTAACATCAGAGCGCCCTACTTCGTTGGTATCGTGAAGCAATAAAATGTCTACGAAATAACGCGTTTTCACTGATATCAGACGCTCTGCAACACTGCTGTAAAACAAGAAACGTGCAAAAGCAGTATTGCAAAAATAATGTAGCCTTGTATTATCTATGCATTCATCACCTGTAATCTCTATCATTATACCTTTCCAAGAATTTAACACCTGGTAGTAGGCAATCTTCTTACAAAAAAAAAAAAACAGAAATTTTAAACAAGTTTTTGACGTTTGAAGCACAAACCTGTTTTAGCAACTCCACCTAATTCGATACGCCATAGTCACTATTATTATTTTAAAACATATGACTAGTTGTGCATCTCACAGTATATGTTCTTATGATAACCTGTGCAATACTTAAATCAATGCCGCACACAGTACCGCAATACAAAATCCAGCAAGGGTTTTTAAAATCCATTTATAATGGAAGTTAATCTTGCACAACATAAAGTTCATACTAAGAAAAAAACATAACAACAATAAAATAGCAAAAAAAGTAAGAAACACGCAGCTCCTTCTATTATTGTCATATGCAATTCACATGCGCCCACAAGTTCGTATTGCACTTGCCATCAGTAGAAAAATGTTTTTTTTTTCGATTTTGTCATGTACATGGGGCTGCATGCATATGCATCAGTGAAGATTCTAAAGAAGATATGGTTGTGCAGATCTGTAGTGTAAATCTACCATTTAAATTATCATGTTTGAAATGAAAGAGGTTTAATAAAATGAAATTATGCTGTTGCAAGAGTAGATCGAAAATCCTTTCTATTGCTATGTTGTAATTTCCTGTCTTCTTACAAACAAATTATCTCTAATAAAGAAATTATATTTTCCAAGAACATTATTATAAATATGGAGCAGACAGCTCCAGTGTAAATTAATATTTCCGTACGCTTTTATATTTATTTTACTTATTTATTTACGATACGAGTATATTTTATAAATGAATTTACAAAATATACTAATAGGCACGTTTTTGTATATAAAACTATAGTTCATGTTCTCTTCTTAATAATTTTTGATTTTTTCTAATGGGAGGCGAAGAATTAGTGAGTTGGTACAATCAAAACGCCAAAAAAAATAAAAAATAAGCGATGGCCTAGAAATTCTAAAATATGATACAAATGTTGAAACAGCTGTATGTAATTTAAAAGGTATGTAAATATATAACGAATGGCTTAGCACAGTATCGTAATAATAATACTTTACCACCTGTGTGTCTATAAAAATTTTCGACTTAAATAAATTCGTAGCAAAAAGAAATCAACAATTCCATTTACATGGTTTTCTTAAAGATGCACCTACCGCTTAAATCGAGGCATACACATATACCTATTTACGTAGACAAAAAAAAATTATATCAATCTTATCAGAAAGCGTTCCTATACACAAAAGCTATTTACTTAACATTTTGAGAGCGTAATATTCTTGTTCTTCTTGCACGAAACAGGCCGCACTTTTTTCGGGCTAGTTTGGGCAAGTAAACAAACAATCAGCTGTTTAATAAATAAACAATAACAAGGTAACCAAATTACAGTGCACTCGCGATAACGTGAACTAATTAAAAACGAAGGTGTTCACGTTGGCGTATTGTTCACCTTTTCGAATACTAAAAATATAACAAATTTGTATTGTATTTTTAATTAGATTCTATGTTTATAAAATTGGTTTTTATTAAAATATTTATTTATACATTAAATCACACAAAATTATGTACATATATAATAATTTCGAATTATTGACCGCGAAAATAACGTAACCTACATATTTATCCAAATTGACTTTATGCTGCAGAATTATTCTACGGCCTCCGACACGTCGTCTGGTAAAATATTGAATGAAAAACAGTAATAGTTACAGAAATAGAAGTCTATAATAACCGCCAAAATAACGTAAGGATATAAAAGATTGTGAGAGTGTCCTAAGAATTAGCGAAATAAATAAATTAATTAATGGTAAAGGGAAATCATTATATACATATATAAAAGTTGTTTGCCTTATCAGATATATTGATGTAGATATGGAACTGTGAATAATTTTTCATTCATGATCATGCACTCTCACGATAAAAATATTACAAATGCGCGGCTTTGCCGTTTTCTCACGCTCACGAGAAAATATAATTAAAAATTAACCACGATCATGAATTTGTTGTGCTAGACGAAGTTCGCCCGCCGTTCGTCCCAAGCATTAAATTTTCATTCAAACGTTCTAAAGAAAATAGAAAAACATCATGTAATTTTCGTATATGTTTCGGGTTACGTTATTTTGCCGCTCACATTTTAAATTAACGTAACTGACGTAAAAAAGTTCCTGTATTGAGAATTAACATAAAACTTATCTATAACTTGCATGAGTAGGCTATGTTTAAAATTTCATAAAAAAATTGTAACCAAATCGGCAAAAAAGTAAAAACAAACCTTCTCTAGTAAATTTCGTTTTTAGCAGGTTATGTTATTTTCGCGGTTAGGGGTCGATATGTATGTACACATATATAGTACATACTCGTACATTCATGCACTTGTAACTTGACAAAAAACCAATTATTCTTTTGTGCAGCTTTTTCTTTTCCAAAATTTGTATTAAAATAGTAAATGAAATTGATAGCCGAAAAATACAAAAGGCATGAAAAAAGATGATTCCCACAAGCAAGAAATGCAGAATATTAACATTTCAACTTTTTTATAATTAAGTGCATTGCTTTTTATTGTTAAAGATAAATAGCTTTATTTGTAAGTTTGTTCATGTTTTAGGATAGTTAATTATAAAAAATATATCTTTCTACTTATTTATAAAAATGGGATACCCTTAATTAACGCAACCAGAATTTTAACGTTTTGAATTGTTTTAGTTTAGGCGCACTGATTTTTATTGTTCAAATTATAGAGCTTCCAAACTTTGTTTATCTTTTAGAATAAATAGTAATAAAAACAATTTTTTTTTGTTCACATAATGCGGTGTTCACGTTGTCGTGAGTGTACTGTATAGATATTTAACTATCTTTTCTTTTTTTGTGGCATTTGAAATTTTTTGCACACGCCGGGTACACGCCAGGAAGAAAAAAATTTGATTTTTCAGTATTATTTTGATAAAAACTGCAATTTAAATAATTACACCGAACAATTTGGTCATCTTTTAGAATAGTTAATTAAAATAATATTTTGTTCACGTTATCACGAGTGCACTGTATACATCGTAGTTTACATTTTGTGGAAAATTTTGTGGTTTTTTTGCGTTCCCATACTTTTCTACATTTTTCTCTCTTCTTGAGATAAATTATAGTTTACTTTCATTTTTACCGGAAAAGTAAAAAAACAAACCTCATATCATTTGTTTCTTTCGTTTTTGTTTAATCCGAATTTATTATTCATTTAATTGTACGAATATAATCTTGCAAAATTTCGCACAACACAAAATTTGTGAATTATTTCACCCGCTCTCATTTTCTATTAAAAACTCCAACTTTCATAAGCATGTACAATGGGGCATTAAATAGGCAGAAAAATATTTAAAGAAACACCTGTTCTGTGTTATGTAAAAAAATCGTGGGCAGAAACTTTTAAGAAGCACACAATCTGCAGCTTTCATTCGGACTCAAGTGTAGTGAAGGCTTAAATACAGCATCAACGATAACTGCTTGTAACTTTATGACTTTCACTGGCAGATTTTAAATAATAATTTTTTAGATTTTGGATCACATCACTTTTTCTTCGTTCAATTTCAATTGAAAATAAAACTAAAAATAATGTAACAAAAACATATTTTTTACACATGTATTTTGTGGAGAAATGATATCGCAAACTTAATATTTCAATTCAAATTATTTTTAGCACATTTTTAATTTCATGGTTTAAAGATTTATTAATTTTTTTATTTTTCATTTCATACTTATTTGTACACACGCACGCACGTTTACTATTACGTTTATTATATAGGGATTTATTTACTTTGATATAACTTTTTATTTCGCTTAATAAAACAACAAGCAATCATACCAGTATTATACGACTGCATAGATGTTTAATTTTAAACATAAATACTAGATTTTGTTTTCTTTTTGCTTTTTGCTTTTTCTTAATTTTACTCTCATAAATCCCCAAAATTTGTAGCCGAATGACCGAACTGAATGGATAAGGCAGCGTAAAATAACTGAAGTAAGAGCGTAATTGTCAAAACAGATCGGGCCTTAAAAATATAACTACAACAAAAACTGTATTAATAACAATATCAACATTAATTTAACACACAAACAAGTCTGGTAATCAAAGAGATTCAAAAGTGTGAATATTTTATATCTTAAGGGATGCCATATGTCCGCGTGCATTTGGCGAGATATCGAGATATAAAACTTAAGGAAGTCCCCTAGAAATATTGTATGCGAGTAATAAATTCTCACCATCAATATCACGAACTCTAACAACAAAGTTACTGTAAACAAAAGTTAGATACAGTGATGTTAACCGTACAGTAATTACCGTATTGTACGGTAAGTTAGACCTCCAAACGGTAGTAATGTATTTTCTATATTTGTACGGTAATTTTTGAAAGTTTTACTGCCGTATTCATAAAAAAATACCTTTGATTTATAACAGGTTTAATAGATAAATTTCCAAACAAAATTCCATCAATATATTCTATAAATCCAAAAAGAATTTATGAACACGGTAGTTAATTTTTAAGTGCTAAACACCGAAAGTATTTTCTTCATAACGTGTTTACACATTATATACTCGTATATGCATATTTCTTGTAAAAACAAGTCATAAAAAGTACGATTTCATTACAACTATGCAAAATAATGCCAATTGCAGTTCAATTCTGTACGTTTCTTCTAAATTGCCAAAAAAAGCACCTTTTAGTTAAGATAAAATGTTACAAAAATTTTGATTTTACTGAAGGACAAATTTTAAATACTTTACTTTATTATTGCTACATACTTGTTTACATAAATATATTGAATTACAATTAGGTATAAACCAGTTTTAATTAAAAAATATCATTATTTTTGTACGGCAATTTGTAATTTTACATTTAAAACGGTAATTTTTAAGAGCTGTACGGAAATCAAAATAAAAATTTAACATCACTGGTCAGAGGGTAAAATTCACATACACCTTCTTGACAAATAATATTGTCTGACGATTTTTTTTATCTAATATAATAAATCGCATGCCACGCTATTTGTAGTAGCACTCCTCCGAAACTGTTCGAGCTACTTTAAAGAATATTTTTTTTTTAAATTTGATATGCGTGAGATGGAAAAGTAAAGTATTTTTCACCCCGCAATCCCAAACTTGGTCAACATAGAGGTGCAATATATGGCTCTCGAAATTATCTGGCCGATTGTAATGAAATTTAAAGAAATGATCCAAAGGAAAAAATTAAATAAGTCCCAAAAATTTTCATACAAATGTGGGAGTTATTTGATAATTTTGGGAGTTATATTTTTCCTGAGATTTATTTCTTAATGAAAGGAAGCTTTTGCTAGCAAAGCCGGTGTTCGTCATACCATAGAGGATAAAATTTTTCAGCCCGCCCGATGACCGGCTATCTAGAAAACTTTTTGTTACTTAGTGCACTTTGGTAACATTTTGATTTAATTTCTTATTGAGTGTTATTTCTTTATATTTGGGATTTATTTCATTTCTCTTCAGTGCTCCGATTTTGCGAGTAATTTCATTAATGTCATTAGAAGTTAGTCCATAATGAAATAACTCACCAAAAATGCGATTTATTTCATTTTCGGTTTGGGTACTATTTAATTTTCTTTGGAATTTACTTCATTCCTTAAGTGTGGAACTTTCTACATTTATTTTCGGACTGGCAATTATTTCACAGAGCCAAAATAATTTTTAAAAACATAAAATCCCCCAAAAAAAACTTAACAGAATTTGCCACTAAAAAACACTTTGTGTCATCTAAGAGTTGGCAGCTCTGTTGCTGAGTGTAATTTTTGGTAATGAATGAAGTAGCAGAAAACCAGTATCTTATTAAAGCACACAAAGTTCTAAGCGCATGCATCACATAAATAATACTTCTAAGATAAATATTAGAACGAAGATACGAAAACGATTCTGTAGCGGATCAATGTTGCCATAAAAATTTATTTTCTTTTTTTTGAAATCTTGAAAGAAACAAGAGAAATATTCGCTCCATAGAATTTTTTTTTAATTAAACACACACAAAAAAACATAACTTTTGCGTACTTGATTTACATAAAGGTGCAAATCGGAATTAAATTTTATTTAATGCATCACGCTGGGCACGGTAAAATAGCCCAAGGAAATAATTTCATGGAAAAAATAAAGTAAAAGTGAAAAACTTGTCTGTTCCAGTTGCATAACAAAACATAGTGAGGGTAAAAAGAAAATTACACTATGAATGAGACAAAGTTGTCCAAAATTGCTAGAATGCAAAAAAACACAATTGAACTTCTTGAAATACTAATGCTGCTTACTTTCTCAAATAAATTTTATTTTAGTGATTTTAGACGCTTAAAATGCATAATATTTTAAAATGATGGTGGCGAAGGTCGAAGTAATCTGCACGTTGACTACAAAACGAAATAATTTTCCTGCGTTCAACCCCAGTTTCAGACTCATAAAAAAAACATCTTGCATTTTTCTGTTGTTCATTTGTGTGTCTTCGTGTCAGTTGTTGTCGGAAGGTTGCAGTGGCGAAGTCATACTCACTGGTCACTGAACAGTAACGGCTTCAGCTCTATCCAATCAATTAAATACGTCTTCATGACATCAGAGACGTTACAACACTGCTATAAAAACAAATAACGTGAAAAAAGCAGTGTTGTAAGATAGTGTAGCTTCACCTCCTATCATTTCTCCTACAATCCTTTTCCTCTAGTTCCAGCACAATGTATCGCATGTGTACGGGTCATCTCCTGAGTGCTGGTACAAGATAAAAAAAAGCAAAACATTTGCTGTAAAAAATGAATCAAAATAAACTTAAAGAAAGTAAAAGCCATTTTTATGAAATAAAGTGATAAATATGTACAAATCTATGTACTTACAACTTCACGTTTATGTAAAAAATCTTCCATTTTGCTTTTTCATAAATTTTTTACTAAAAAATTTTTTCGTTTTTTGGCAAATTTTCTAATTAATTTTTTAGTTTCATATTTAAAGAAGAAACAACTGATATTTTAATTCTAGTCCGAACCGAAACAAAGAAAAAGTCCGTGCAACTTTGTACAGGAAATCAAGGTGAATTCATAACAGGTGAACTTAGGACCCCAGGTGGCCAACCATTTATCACTGTTTAATGTCAAATTGTATAAATGATTTTGACAGTACACAATGATTTTTGGATGTTGTTGTACTACTGAGTTTACCTGGTATCAATTCGCCTTGCAGGAAATGAAAAATTTTACTCTCTCATTTTCTCTCAAAACTGCTCATAATTTGTTTTCTGGAACGCTTTTGGACTAATTTGCGCGATTTCAGACTGTTTTATCATGCACCTGCAAAAGACCTAATTTCATTTTAATTCTGGATAGTTTTATTTTAATAACAAATTTTCGTATGAATTGCTAAAAGAATTTCGAGCAGTCAATAATTCTTAAAGTGGTATTCCCGCGAGTATTCTTTTTTTATATAATTTATTTTTATATATTTTTTTATATATTTTGCCTGGAAAGGTCTTTAAATAAAAACTTGCTTTCTTGTTTATTTGGTTACATGTGTGAATATATGTATGTATGTACATATGGGCGTGTGTGCATGTGCATTTTGTAGAAAGCAAAAATGTTCGTGATACGGGTTTTATTTTCGACTCTTCAAATTCGAATTTCGATTATTTACTAAAAAGAAATCAAAACATTATTGCAAATGCTCATATATCCATATACTATATATACATATATACACATATATTCATATATGTATGTACTTACTTCATATACACATGTATACATTTACTTATGGATGACATTCATGAAAAGATCAATGCTCTGAAATGTTTTCTTTGTTAAATGTTTTACTGGAATTTAATCGCTTAATCCTTTCATAAAGTAATCGAATACACGAATTTTTTCAATTAGAAATTTATTTATACAGTACAGCCGGGATATAGTGAACTAATTAATGCACAGACCTGTTCACATTAACGAGAAATTCATTATGAAGAGTTTAAAAAAAAAATTTATTTAATTTATTTTCGATATTTCGTTAACCTTCGGTTAACATCTTCAGGAAGTTTTTATTTTTTTTTTTATTCAATTAAATTATTACTCATACTTATATATCGTTAGGTGAAATGCAAAACTACGTAACTAACATTTGTAGTTTTTTACAAGAGGCAAAAAAAACTTTTTCATATAATACACGTATTGGTAGTTACATTCTTTTGATAAAATAGCCAATTTTTTTTATATGCTTGATCATCAATTCAAAAAATCAATTTCGAAATTTTTGTTAGTTACGTGGTTTTGCATTTCAGCTAATGATATACGACAATATAAATAGATCAGGTATTTAATAATAACTCTGACACAAAAAAAAAATCTTTCAAACTTTTTTGGTTTTTACAGTATTTTCTTACTGAAGAAAAACTTGCGTAAAACTAAAATGTTTTCAAAATCATTCGTATTGTTTTCAGCCCAGTGAATTGCCTGTTCAAACATTTTACCGGGTTGATTACAAAAACGGGAAGGACAGAAACTGGAAGTACACTTTCACGCAAGAGTTATAGCTTCAACTAATAAAAACTTGATAAGTGCAAACTTAACACTGAGGTTTTCTAATGCTAGGAACACAATTGGTACGAATGACGAGTTATTCGTTGCGAACTTTCGTCCTCAGAAATAAAACACATTTGTGCATATGAAAATTAACACAACACCACCGTCGACGAAATTCGTCATGCGTGTCGAACTCTGAGATAGATTTATTTATATTTCATACGCCGACGAATGACGATCAAATTAGTACAGAGTTACCGTGTTTCATTTTAGTTTTCAAATATATTAGTAAGTAAAATTAATTATTTTTCTTTTAATAGTTGTTAATTTATAAATAAATAATTATTTACCATAAAATTGCATTTCAATTGTTTGTTGTTAGAGTTTAATTTTATCAAGTAATTTTTTTTATACGGTAACACAGTCAGCAAACAACTTTGTTGATTACGACTGCTGCAATTCTTTCGTCTTTATTGTGTGCCACACTGCGAATATACGCAACGTACTTTTACCCACGAATTTGTTGAGCACGGTCGTCACAATTGTGTTCTTAGCATACGTCAGTAATTGCTAAAATAATGATAAATAATAATAATGAGTTGTTTTTGTTAATTTTTGCTTATAGAAAAATGTGTTCACTTTATAGACGTTTGTCGAGTTCACTGTTCAGAGTAACTAATTTAAAAAATAACTAGCCCTATATCCAGAGTGCACTGTAACTAAAAAATTTAAGTTTTTCTATATCTGTTTTATAACTGTCAGCATACGAGAAAAGAGAGAATGTTTTTGACAAAAAAAATATATGTATACGGGATCAGGTGACCTTGGAGTCTATCCCTTAAACTTTCGGCTAAGTTTTAACCATTCAAAACAAATTTTCAGAATTCGACATAGTTCTTAAATTAATAGAAACTCGTATACATCAAAAAATTAAGGTGGCGATGGCTCAATCAGTCTGCACGTTGGCTACAAAACCAAAACAGACTTGGGTTCAACCCCAGTTTCAGACTAAAATTACAAAAAAAAACATCTCGCATTTTTCTGATGTGCATTATTGTGGCTTTGTGTGTCAGTAGTTGTCGGAAGGTTTCATTGGCGAAGGCATAGTCACTGGTCACTGAACAATACCGGCTGGTTCGGGGACAAAAAAAAAAATCTATTTGAAAAAAAATTATAAAAATCAGTTGGGATCTGAAATTTATTTCGCAAAGACTTTTGGCCTTATTAGAAAAAAAACAAATGATTTTTTCGAAATTTTTCGTCATATTTCCAACGAATCGCGCAATTTTAGTCAAACTACCAGCAATCGAAAATAAAAATATACCAAATCCACTCGATTCATTATCTCTCAAAAAGCTCAAAATCTTTCTATTGCGGCTAAATTACTTCCGATTCGATCTCCCGTTCTTAAATGATATATGTATATATACCTACACACATACATCCCTATTGACATCATTGCAAAAATAGTCTGAATCGACTACCAGGACTTTAAAATATCGAAATATGATGAAAACTCGATTCACGAAAATTGGGATAAAATCAGCAGGATGAGGGTGCTGATGTTGAGTAGTTAGCGTGTTGGCCCTGCCACCAGAAGGGCCACGATTCGTTTTCCAGGCTGGTCAAGTAAAAAAAAAGTTTTTCCTGAGTTTCTGTGCTACAGCACCCTCTTGTGTCCGGATTTGAGCAATAAAACGTCGGCGAAGTAAAATAATAAATAAAATGGTTCCGCTTAAAAATAATGCGCAACTTTGCTTTATAAGTAACTCACAACTGCAGAATTGTGCAAGAATTAAGCTTTATCTTGCTACCATTTTCACCAACTGCCTATTATCTACACCATTGCTTTGTCTATCTGGTTCCAGTGCAATGGATTGCATATGTAGGGGATTTACCCTGAGCACTGGTTCAAGATAAAGAAAGATATCAGCAGATAACCTTTCTCTAGCGCAAAGTTAAAAAATAAATAAAAATTTTCTTGACTTTTGTGTCAAATAAGCAAGATTATCTCCAGTCTTTTTCCAACAGATGTCAAATGCCTACTTTTAAACTTAAAAGAAGTTATTTTTAATACACTTAACTGCATTATTTTAAAGGTTATTATTTATGTTTAGCGTACCTACTAATAGAGAAATATATATCTGTTTAATAAATGATTTATTATTTTCATTAATATAGGTGAAGTGCTTAAATCGACTTAAGCTATTCTTCCACATTGCCACAGATTTCATACTTGAATAAAAATATTATAATTTTAATTGTAACATTCTTAAAGCTTAAGGTCAGTAAAGTTCTTTAATTTTTATTTATTTGTTGGAAAAATATTTGTTTTTATGAATTTTTTTAAAATAGTTTTGACAAACTGATTTTTCTTTTCCTTATTGTGAATAATAATTTTAAACAAGAACCAATTTCCTGAAGAAGCCGCACAAAGAAGTGACGAAACATTGAACAAATAAATAAAAATTAAAGAAATTTACTGACATTAAGTTTAAAAAATATTATAATTAAAATTAAAAAGAAAAAACGGTCTAATAAACAGCAAGAAACATATAAAAATATTCTACAAAATGAAAATATTCGCCGAAAATTTTATAGAAATTTTTTCGATTTTTAAGCGACAATTAAAGGGATTTCAGTTTTAAGAAATTTTTATTTTCCAAAATAAGCTCCAGCCTAATAAAAATATATGCAATTATGTTTGTAAAATAAAATATGCCAAGATGACCGTTTTCTTTTCTGATTTTTTCTTCTTTCCTCTAATGTTGACGACAATTAAGTCATGTCAACAAATTACTTTTTTATAAACGTAAGAATTGCGTAGGCAGCAAATCAAATGAATTAAATTTATTATATTTTAATATGTAATTTATTTAAAATGTATGTAAACATATCGTAAATATATACATACATACACACATACATATACATATTAAACATTGTATGTATATAGTAAAGATTTGAAATTTTTTAGTTAAGCTGAAAAACAAATTTGTTCTTCAAGAATTCAAGAATTTGTAAAAAAATTTGGCAAAAATTTTCCATAATTTCATATACCATACGTATAAATGACCTTCTATGTTTAAAAATATTTATTTCTTTTTTAATTTAAACATTCTTTCAACTAATTTATTAAATCATGGTTATATAATGCATTAATAAAAACACATAAAACAAAACAATTACAACTACTGCCTCAAAACTTAAATTAAAAATAAAGTGACGATTGAAATAGAGCCAGTGTACTCGTTTTAATTTCCTGTCAATATTTTAAGCAATTCCACTATAATTTATGTGGATTTTTGATTGTTGCCCAATTTGTCAATTTACGCCAATAAATAATTATTGCTGCTATTCATGATTTGGGTCCAAGACAGTTTAAAATTTTCATCAGAACTTTTTAGTAAATTTTTTTTCCGTCCAATTAGAATCTTGTGCCCATAAACACATTTTCACTGCTGGCGTTTAAAATAATATTTATTCTATTGTCTGTAGTATTCTCTGCAAACTATTCGCTATCCGAATGCTTACATATAAAGTGAAAGCTCTCTTAACGGACACCCTCCATAACCGAACAAACTTTGTTGAACCGAGATTTTCATGAGTTTTTTCATACAAAATTTATTCCTATAACCGGACATACTATTTTACAAAATTGGGCTCAAAAGGTCTCTGATAAGCGCACAGCAGCTTTAATTTTAAAAATTAATTCGCCTTGCAGCTTGTCATAAATTCGAAATGTCAGTCGAAATATCTAAAGTTTTTTAGACTACATGACAGGCTTGCACAAACACATATTTCTCCCATGTTTGACAAACCGCTTTGAAATTTGTAATTCACATGTTAACACGTATGCACAGACTCATGTGTTGAGGACGGCATAGAAGTTGCTGTTTATTTGAAGAAATTGTTTCCTTAGGTCGTGTTGTCAGCTTTAGAGCCACAAAGAAAAAATTTAAATTATATGTAATTATTTCATAAATATGTACTTGTACTTGTACTAAAAAAAATTGTCCGTTTAAAGTATTTTGCTAAAGAAGACTTTGCCGCATTCCAACACATGAAAAACCTTTAAAGTCATTTTGAAACTCAACGGTTCAATTTATCCCCGATTTAAATCAGTAAAATCTTCATAAATTTTGTTAACTGATTTGTGGTTACAGTATATGTATGGATGTGTGTATATCTCTAAAGAATACAGTATTGCATGAATATGGGTTTTTTGATTTAACAGCTTAATTCTTCACCGAGATTTCTAGTAAATCGGCCAATAATGTACATGATTTTTTTTTTACTTTTATATATGATAATTGCACTGTAATTCATGCTCTAAGAAAAGAATAATTTACAGAATTACAATATACCGATTAATCGATTAAACGAATAATATAAGAAGCAGCAAGAAGTCTAAACGACTATTTAAAATGGTATGGCTGCCCCTGTGAGAAAGTTCACCTATACTTCGATTATGGTTGGCTGAGTATTTAAGGCACGTTCAGACTATTATACTTTGTATTAATACTTGTCAAAAATTTAAATAATACGTGCAACTGTGAACGCAAAATGTTATGAAAACCACAAGTATTACGATAAAAAATTGACATCCCATAATACATTCTAATTTTTTGAGAATTTTCTAAACGATAATACTTTTCATCTGATTAAAATTCACAAGCCAACTGTTCCGCCGCCGGTGGCGTGCCGTCCATTTTTTATTATTTTTTCTTCATATAAAGGCCCAACATTTTTAAAATTTTAATCGCATAGAAATATATTTCGTCTTAAAAGCATTTTTAATATTATTCATTTGATTTATTTCCTTTATCTAAATCGAATATTTTAACTGCTGCATACTTTCAAGAGCCGGCACGTTTGCCGTCTACGTAAAAAAACCTGCCGCCGTTAGCCAATAATAATAATTCCATATGCGCATGCTGCTTGTGTTTCTTTATTATAGCTAAAGCTATCAAAACTCCCACAAATTTACATTTATTTCTTTTTTGAAATAACATGACTTTTAATTTTAAAACTCTTTTGTTTATTAAAAATTGTTTTCTCAACTTCTGTTTTTTTTTTGTATTTTCTTTCTATATCAAGTGTGATGGTGTGAATACAAAATGTCAGTTTACGTTAGATGTGATGAAAGTCTTAATACTTGTAAAATAGTCTGAACGGGCCTTTAGTGTGGTGACACTACAGCCCCATCAGAAAAACAAAATTTCGAATGTGTGGCTGACTAACAAAACGTATCTATACAAAGTTTGTATACAGTTCTGCTACACTATTTAGACAACCTATGTAGATATACAAAGTTGTGAAACATTGCAAAATGTGTTTTCTTTTTAACAATATTATTTTCTTTATTATATTTTTTTATAATTTTAATAAACGTTAGGAATAAAATGTCGAGGCATAAACTTTGAAACTGATTCGCTAAATGCTTTTTGCTGCGTTTCTAATAAATACTTGTCTGTGACGTTTTGAAAATGTATGCTTTGTAAATTTTTTGTACTACAGCATTATGAAACACTATATTTTGTTCGAATACAAAGCAATTGACGTTTTGGAAGTCAGCCTGTCTATGCTAAATGTACACTTCTTCGTCGGTATTTGAGCAATAAAACGTCGGTGAAGTAATTTTAGAAATAAACTATGCATTTCATATACCTTAGAAATGCATGCGTGAGCATGTCATTTTAGACGCAGTATCTCTGGTTTAAAAATTAACAAAATGCGCAACGATATATGTAGTTGCTTTATTGTTTCTTCTCACTTGACCACCTGCATGTCTACACTATCGCTTTCTAACTACATAGATTCGTTGCAGTGCATTGCATACGTAGCACTGGTCCAAGAAAAAAATACAATACAATCCTAAGAATATCCTCTGGATTATAACACTATCATGACTTTTTTAACAACAACGTTGCACTAAATGACTACTCTACTTTTTGCGAACTATTTGTTCATATTTTAGTAACTGCATGTTGGGTAATTTTGGAGTTAAAATCTTCAAAATTTAGGTGTAAGGGTGGAAAAAGCTGCGGCAAACCTGCCACTGTCATCTTTTAATAAAAATCTTTCAAAACGAACGCTGACGTAAAATTTTGTTCAATACATGCTTAACGCTTCTAACATACGCTTACATGCTTCTAACATCTCTTACATAAATGCTTCTAATATTTAAATAAATTAAATAAATTAGTCCATAAGATTTTATTACATCCATAAAAGATACTGCTTATTTGTGTGGTATATGTTTATATACGAGTAGCAAAACGGTCGTAAATATTTTATTGCTTTCTGTACGCAAGCGAAATCGTTGAAAAATTTTCCGTTCATTTGTATATGAAAGTCAAATTGTATTTTAAACTACTGAAATTTTATTTGCATTTCAACGGACTTTGTTAATTCCGGTATAGCGATCAATGTTCGCTTGCAAAAGTACGAGTATTTTAAAATTAAATTAATGTGTACTCACTGCCAGTTGCTCGTCGCACTACAGTATGAGTGAAATTTCCCAAGGCAGCCACAGTTACAATTGAATCCTTTTTACCACCGCAACTCAACTACAAGGAAATGAGAATATTTATGTAGAGGAATAAATTGCTGTAAAATACAATAACTCGTACTGTACGTTTCAATATAATAAATGACGGCAAAATATTGTAAAGAAATAATTTTAATTTCCCTCACCTTTTCGTAATCTGCTTCATTCTTTATTTGCAGCGGACATAGTAATGCCTGATTACACATGTCATCTGCATTGGCAGCATTACTGGCGCTTCCTGTGCCACTTCCAGCGCTACCCTCGGCGCCATTTTGTTGACTGCAACGTCGCAAACGTGATCTGCGGAATTTGATGCAAAAAAATAAATGACCTCCTTCTTTTTCATTTGTTGTTGCCACAGTACCAGCTGCAGCAGTTCTCTCGCCAGATGTTCTTGCCATTGAACTAAGAGAACAGCCCATTTTCGATAAAAATAAATATTGTTTGAATTCTTCTATTTATTCTAATTCTATTCTTATTTCTTGCGTTATTTGTGAGTTTTTCTTTTTTTCTTCTCTTTTGAACTTTCGACATGAATGAATTGGTTTATTTATATGAAATGAATTATGGAGACCTCAATATTTATTCCGCTCATGTCCTTCGCATGTGTGGGTGTGTGCATATGTTTGTGGAAGTGAAAGACTTTTATGTGTGTATGTATGGACATGTGCATGTGTATGTGTGTGTCTCTGCTTTCAGATTTTCTATAAAGTGACATTCAAACGCATTTCATTTCCTTCCAGCCAACAGTTAATTTTTTTATATTCCAGGATCTCATTCCTTTTCTTTTCCGTTTTTTTATTTATGTGTGGGCTTGATAATCTGTAAAGAGAAGATAAAAATCGAATCTAAACACACATAAATATTATTTTATTTTATTAATTGAACAGTATTCATTCGAAAGATATTAAACGCCCATGGCCATGTGCCATTGTTCCTTCATTAACTTGAGGGTGGGTATAATATTTTCATCATTGGTGAGCGCCTATGGGTTTAAGTTAAGTGAAGGTGATTCATTTATAACGAATGTGAAAAGTTAATGGAATTTCGGAAAATTGCCCAACAAAATTTTAATGCAAACGGAACTCTTAAAATCCATTTAATTTTTTTACGTTTAATTAGCATGTGGTATAGAGCTGATCCATAAAACCAAAAACGACAATATATCAAGGTTTTTTCTTGTGTGAAGGATATTCACATGCGCATAAAATAAGCGTTACGGACAATTTTCATTAAAAAAATGTAAAAATAAAAAGCTGTCTTCCCCAGAGATTCACATTTTAATATATTAACTCACGTTCTGTGAAATTTTTCTGATAGTTGAACCTTTCTGCATACCTTTTATATAAAAAAAGAGTTTTGCTTTTGTAGAGAAGAGACGGGTGATGAAGTGATAAGAAGGAATGCAGCTTAATGCCCAATTCACACGATGCGCTTTGCCCGGCGACAAACGCTGTATAAACTTTGGTGTATCCTTTCGTAACACGTCATGTATTTACATTTTGGGATTTCCGCTGTAACATTTACGAAACTTTTTAATGTTTCATCGGTATTACCATATACATTAGACCACCGTTCTTTTTCCGATAGGTTTAGGGGTAAAAAATAAGTTGCGATCAAAAATGAAGTTTTTGGAGTATAAACCGGCCATGCGGTTCGCATTTAATCTGTCAAAATAAATCTAAATCGGGTTTGCGATTTTATTTGTCTATAACTTTTTTAAACTAAAAGGTTTACGTGATTAATCTGTAGAAGCTTTTTTTTTGCTATATTGGGGAAAATGTTTCTCTTATAAAATTTTTAACATACAAGAGATAACTAGAGGCGTTTTCATCGGTCAAAGTCAACATTTGCGTCATTCCCGAATTTTGAATGGCTGATTTTAAAGTATTATAGACATGTGTACTCTTCACCATTTAATAGAGCATTTTATGCTAATTTCAAGTATAGATGTAGTACAGGGTGGCTGATGAAAGCCGATACCAAAAGAAAACTTGATAACTTTTTTTCTATCTAAGTAATCTGCAATTATTTTTTTTGGTTTTTGTAGATTGATCCTGCGATTTAATGAAAATGAAAAGTGGGACAATGGAAAAAGAAAGGCGCTATCACGCATTGGAGTCTGTAGTTCAACTAACTTACAGGCTCATTTCAAGAAACTCAACCTTCCGTTGTCCACCCAGATCGCCTGACCTAACTCCAGTGGACTTTTTCTTGTATGGTTATTGTAAACATGAAGTGTACAAATCGCAACAGACAAATTTGGAGTCACTAAAACAATCAATTCGAGCGACAATAGCTGCAGTTCCAACGTTAACTTTACGGGCAGTAATGAACAATTTTTTGCTAAGATGCCTTACCTGCATCGATGAGCAGGGCGGGCATTTAAATTCGATTATCTTTAAGACTAATTCTATGTGCTTCCAAGTGAAAAGAGATTGAAAATATTCCATGCATTACAAAAGAAGTTATTATAGTTTCTTAATGTAGCAAAATTCATCAGCCACCCTATATTTCAACCCTATTATGACTAAAAATCTCCTTCAAAATACAATAATAGTATTCAATAGCAGGAATACCTATAATATGGAATTCATGTCATTCCGGTTTTTATTAATTTCCATGTTAATAAGTCGAATCAGAAGTCAGAAGAACTTTCCATTTAATCGAATGAAATGTACAATTATTCGATTATTCGATTAATATTTCAATTAGGATACTTTTATTTTCTCAAACTCAAAAGATACGCAAAGGAAGACGCAAATACCCAGCAGTCCGGTTACTCATTACAAATTGAAAGCCATCCGATTGTATAATATTATGTCAATAGGGAAAATAAAACGAAAATAGTTAAGCCCTTACAACTCGCATCTGATTCGGATGTATCTTTTTCCCATCCAATTGTAAAGTTAAATGTTTATTAGAAATGAAGATCAAAACAAACACAAATAAAAATTTTGCATCGCATTACCATCTGATTTGGATGGCTTTGTAATGTATCATATTGTCATTTCGTTTTAATTATGAGTTTTGTTCTTTTTTCTGAAGTAATTTTTCCGTTATTCTTTCTTTTTCATTTTTATTATTATTCCAAAGTAAAATTTGTATCAAGTTCATAAGTGTTTTTAAAAGTGAAGTGTTATTTTTTATTTCTCATATTATAACAATTAATTTAATATATATTAGTAATATATATAACAATAAAAAATTAAAATATTGAAAAAAAATGAAGTTCCTAATTTAATTATGCAATAGTTAAAATTCATTCCAAGATCAATGGCATTCAGATACATCTTATTGCACTCCGAATTCACCATAATAGTTGGACCCATCCAACATTCGCTTACAATGTATATTGTGTTGGACCCATCCAACCTTCGCTTACAATGTATATTGTGTTGGATAAATCTTACAGCCTAGGCCATCGCTGTGTAAATGTAAATAGAAATTGTATACAGACATTTGATGGGTCTTGCTTACATTGTCATTGGTCTCAAATCGAAGATGTATGTAGCAAAAATTTCACTGGGTACATAATGCAAAAATTGTTCTCTCAAATCTTGTATCATGCCTCTTTGTTCTGTTCAGTTTTCGCTTAAAAACTCGTATACGTGGGGGCAAAGAGTATCGTACGAATTAGGTGTAATTTTTGTAGAACTTGACAGTTGCGTGTTTTGAGAATGTTTAAGGCAGAGTTGCTACGTCCATTACAATGTTTATAAGTACGACTTAATATTGCCGTGTATTTTTTTAATCGCAACTTATTGGGCCTTATTATGAATGTCGTAGTCGTATTTACGACAAGCCAATATAAAACATATGGCAAATGTTAGCACAGTTTACCGTTTCCATTTTATCAATTAATTGAAACATATCTGAAAAAGGCCACTAAATGAATATCCTATCACTATATTTACATACATAATCGTACATATGCAGATATTTACATTAATATAGTCGTACATACAGACTCTATGCATGTACATATATACACGACAATGATACACATTGTATGCAACACTAATTCACCACAGAATAGAATTTAGGTGGAATGTTTAATTTAAATTATAACAAAAAATCTTTGAAATCTTTTTTTCTTCGAAATATCGAAAAAAGAGGAAAATAAAAAATATAAACAAACCTTTAAGCTTGAAAGAGAATACAGAAATATTTATCAAAAGAAATAAGCTTAAAGAATAAGAATTAAAAAAAATATATAAAAGAAAAGGTTTTTAAATTTTTAAAGCCCATGGTTACTTTTTCCTCAGCCTGTACATATCTTCAGCAGTGACAGTCTGACAGTAAAACTTTGTATGATTTGTCTTCGCAAATTAGTGTTGCAAACATATAGTAAATATAAAATATGATTTCGATTGTAGGTTATTTACATCAGTGTAGCAAATGCATATCTCTTGTTTTTGTTAGTGTAGAGTACTACACAACACAACAACAATGCAAAGATGGAAGACCATTTGCACAAGTTCGTGAGTTGTGCTATTGTGTACATCGACATCAAAATTCTGAACGCAATAATTTTATCAGTTTTGCTTTAAATACTACTTCACAGAGTATGTGAATAAATACACATGCAAACATTCAGGCATACATACACACATGCATGCACACATACCAATTTGTTCACACCACTTATGGTCATAATTAAGTGATATTTTCTTCTTAACAGTAAATAAAGTTTTATTGCCCATAATAAATTATTGTTAAGTTTAATGAAAAAGCAATATGATATGCATATATATCAAGATATTCTCATGTTTAATTGTAAACAAACAGGGCTTGTGTTTATGCTGCAATAGTTTAATTGGAGTTGTGTGCGACAGTGGTTTTTGCATTCAATTGTTTTATTTTTTAAAGCAGTTTTGGTTGAGCCGCGTTTTGCTTCAGTGTTACTTCCCAGCAAAAAATTTGACATTACCATAAAAAGTAATTGCCACATAATGACTTACTTTTGTGATTGCCAAATTTAACTAATCGATTACTAAATACATTATACAAAATTATAAAAATCGGAAGTTTTAATTGAACTGGTTCTTTTATTGGTGTTAGAATGCCTGCAAACATTTTCAAAATATAATGTTATTTAAAAAAAAAATATATAAATTTCTAAATTACATTCGAAATTATTTTAAATCAAAAAAGAAGTAGTTACTTTTTCTAGAATAAAATAAAAAAATGTACAACCAGTTCCAAAAAATACATAAAATTTTATTTTAATTTAGCTTAACAAAAAATATTATTCCTTACAATAAAATTTTAAGAACAATTGGAATAATTAATTGCAAATAATATTCATTCGAAATATGTTAATAACATCATTTTGCTGAATTAAGTAAAATATTTACGAGTATTTAAAAATAAATAAATATTTATATTCAAAATTTGTTTCATTTAAACTATGTATCTCGATTACAGCTTGAACATAATGTCTGCAATTTGAATTTGGTTCAAAAGACTGAAACAGAACAAATTTTTCATTTCAAAGAAGTAAAAAGTAAATTTAGTTATAAGAACTTCGTGCTTAAAAAATTACCATTTCACAGAATAAAAACGTAATGACTTCTCAAGAATCGAATATATTAGTCTCACGCCTTGTTAAACTCATTAAGTTCGTAATCTAGTTGGGAAGAGATTCTACCAAAAATGCTTAATGCCAAATTTTTTAAAATTTGTTGCTGGGTTACAGTGGAACCAGTGTTGCCATATATGTTGATTTATGTTATTTTCGAAATTCTTTGAAATATCACAAAAAGTTTGAAAGATTTTTTAGCTTAACAAAAGATTTTTCAAAGTATGATATTTAGTATTGTCAAACTATTAATTGAAGTTCCTGTTCATTAATCCAGCTGATAAAAGTATTTCCCAATCAGTAAAATTCTTCCCAATTTCTGTGATTGGAATAATACTCAACAAATTGATGACAAATGCGTAACTTCTAGTTTAAAGAATACAATTTATTGAGTGAAGAAAATATTAAAACATTTTAGGATATCATTTTGAATGCCAGTCCTTTCGATTGCTTCTGACTTTTTCGTTGTTTAAAAACAAAATTTTGTGGTCAATAGGATCAGCTAACGTTTAAAAAAATCGTTTTCAGAATCAATATCAATATGAATACAATAAAAAACTAATTAATTTAATAATGAAATTCATCATAATGCACAAAGTTGAAACAAATAATTAAAAATTTAGCAAAAAAAATGTATAAAGTTACTACGAGTAAAAAAATTTACTAATTATAATTCAAAAACGAAAATTTCGACTTTGAATAATTGTTTTAGCACACATGGGGTCGATGGGGACTTTTGCCACTTTATTTCTACTAGTGTATCGATAGTCTCTACTAAAAATTTGCTCTATTGGAGTTTTTGTTATTTGATCACTATTTTTATGTGTAATTTTATTATTGAACAACAAATCAGTGCAATGTAATTATTCCTACATATAATACCAGATAAACACTCTAGACTTGATGGATAAATATTTGTAAGAAATTTATGTCAATTGTTATGCACTAACCTAAGCAGGAGTGTAGAGCGCTACGTTTTATACGATAACGCTGAAGTGACATAGCTAAACATAAGTGGCAACTCCATGTCAACAGTGATAAATTCACATATATTTATTCTTGTGTTTCACTTTCTGCACCCAGCTTCACTGTTAAAACGAGATTTTCCAACCGGACAGCGTTGAGGCCACGTTATTATGGTCTGCTTCATATTTTTGACAGATAAACAACGTTTGGCGATAGCGTTTTGTATTATGGTGCGTAAGTAAATGAATGTACTACGTTTCCGAAATGCTACCAGGGTCCGCTAGTTGCCGTAGAATATACCAAATTAATCAAACTCCAATGAAAGAAACTGTGCGAGAGTTACGTAGAGCATTGGTCCAATCTCATACATTTTTATTGAATTTTATAGAAAAAATAATAAAAATTTTCTGAAGATGTTAACCGATGGTAAACGAAATATCGAAGTATAACAAATAAACATAAAGACGAACCTTTGAGCTTGAAGTTTACCATATAAATTGTTGTTAAAATAAAATAGGTTAAAAAATAAGTATTAAAAAATTTTGTAGAATCTTTACAACGTTTGAAGCGCGTATTTACTACCTACGGTAATGTTTGTGTCTCGTTCTATTTAAATAGAAATGTGTATGGCCGCCAGAAGAGACGCGCGTCATCTCCTCCTCCTCCACATAGCCACAGCTACCGCAAAACTCTCGGGACGGAATGCCCAATCTATCGGCATGTCTGCTAATGAGGCAATGATCCGTGACAATCGCGACAGTGCGATTGATGGCCATGAGATTTTTCTTAGTTATTATGTAAAATATAAGTATCGAAAAATAAATTTTTTTTGTAAACTCTAAACCAAATTTAATAAGAAGACAATAAAATATTGCAATTACATATCACCGATACCGATATTCGCCAAACCTCAAGTATCGCCGAAATATCGGTGTCAGTATCGGTATTTGTATCGGTTACTTCCCTAATTTCAATTTCATTTACGTACAAAATATAATCGAATTAAGAACTCAATTTCGTCAACTGTGACCGTTTGTTATTCGCCCATCATTTTGTTTCTCTTTCAGGGTTTATTGAAAATCAAAGGCATATGTCAACAAGCTCAGAACCATACACACATTGCAACGAAAATATACTTATGTATAAATGTATATATGTGTATGTCAGGATGTAACACATTATACATTGTGTATACGCATGGAGTTCCTTACCTTTGTTAATGCGAAATGGATTGTAACATTTTATACATTTTTTTCCAACTTCTCATTACTTGAAAATCTATACACACATACATATGTATGTGTGTACATACAGTGAAACCATTCATAAGCGGACACTCACCGTCGCGGTATTTTTGTCCGGTTATGAGACGTGTCCGCTATATAAGAGCTACATATTTATTATTTTATTATATTATATTATTGGTTAACAAAATTTATTCTGATTTGACTGCTTTAACTGAGGTCGGTTTAATTTCTGCCGTTGAGTTTTAAAATGATTTAAAATGTTTTTGATGTGCTGGCATGCAACAAAGTCGTGTCTAGCAAAATGCTTCAAACGGACAATTTGTTTTAAGGCTACATCACTTGTAAATATTTATGAAATAAGAACGTATAATTTTAATTTTTTCTTTAATTGACAATATATTTTTGTGTAGCATTTTGTGGCTCTATAGCTGACAACACGAGCTAAGCAAACAATTTCTTCAAATAAATACCAATATCTATGCCTCCCTCAACTCATCAGTCTGTACATTCGTGTTAGCAAAGGAATCCCAAAATTTCAATGGCGTTAAGTCAAATATAGATCAGAGTTGAAAAATGAAGAAATACATGTAATTTTGACGAGTTTCAATCAAGGCGAATTAATTTTTAAAATACACGCTTCTGCCCGTCTATGAGAGGCTTTTTGAGGACAATTTTTTAAAATTTACTGCCTGTTCATAGAACCCGAATCAAAGTAATCGTTCGGCGTTTATATTGAAAACAACAATAAAAAAAACTCAAATTTCAATATAAATGGCAAACGATTATTTTCACCTCGACTTCTATGGAAAGGAAATTAGTGGCCGCGTCCGGTTAATAGAGTGCCCGGTTATAGGAATACATTTTGTACGACAAAACTGATGAACATCTCTGTTCTACAAAGTTTTTCCGCTTATGAGAGGTGTCCGTTAGAGGAGGTTTCACTGTACATATGTATAAAATTTATACAATTTACAATAAATTTTTCGACTTTCATTTCAGAGAGCAATCACATTTAAGCACATTAGAGATTTTGTTTCTATTTTTAAATTTCTAAAACATTTCAATTAACTTTGCACAAAGCAATTAAAGAAAATTAAGTAATATTTATAAACACACATTTTGTTGATTTTTTTTATATTCTGTTCTGCGATATTTCTTTTGAAAATAGTTACACACATGCATACATACAGGCGTACACACAAATGCATGCATACAAACGCAGATGAATGTGACTTGATTTGATTATTTTATATTTTTTCGTCAGTGAGGACAAGTGGCTGGCGACAGCCTTGTTTGTGGTGCTTTTTGGAATTTTAAACGCAGAAGATTTGCGAGTGAGTGTTCTGTGAATTATTAATTTTTTTTTATTTCTGTAAGATAGCCAGACATAACATACTGAATTTTTTCTCCAGTTATTTATTGCAATTTTTTGCCCTTTAGTCAACAGAATAGAGCGCTAAGGCCCCTATTAGACGACCTATTTTTTACGTTGTCTGACTTGTCGTTTTTATTTTATTTCGCGGATGATACTATGAAATAGGGCGTTTGGCGCAAAATGAACCCATGATCTTATGGTTGTAGATTCAACTCGCTTTTTTTTGTTTCACTTTGCAGATACATATACTGCCGTATTCATAAAAAATATTTCTAATTTATAAAACCTTTAATAAACAAATGCGCATAGCAAATTAAATTTTTAAACCTTTTATAAATGCAACCAATTTTGATGAATACTGCAGACAATTAATAAATTATTAGACATTTTATTTTTTATTGTATTTTCAATAATATCTATGTAAGTGAATTTTATAAATATTAATTTATATACGACCAAGGATTTTTAGTCACAATCTCTGCTACATGCAGATGATAACCGTAACGATATCTGTTTTAGCGGGTGGTGGTACATCAATGTCATTATGTGTGTTCGCATTTTTCTTATAGCAGCTGGCAGCCATTACCATTCTTACGACTTTGTTGTTGTGACGTCAATTTCATTCTGAGACAGTGATTACCTCGTAACTAAATAACATATGTGGCAATATAGTTTTAAGGGTTTTAAATTAACAATCCAAAGGGAAACTCAATTAGTCAATAACTAACTGAATTTTCATGTTTGTTCAATAACGTTTATTTTACGTTTCCCAAAAATATGTCTGCAAAAATCTGTTAGCAATTTGTTCGTTTGCACATCGGATATACATATGTATACGTAGATACATATAAGTTAAGTATTCACATTATATGTCTTTGTCATATAGAATGTTACTTTTTAACATGGTAAATTTGCACATACAATTGGGGTATTCACAAGATGTGCTATTGTCATAATATTTCAAAATAATTTAAAAAAGTTATTGTAGTGCTTCAAACAAAGAAGTCTTCAATTAATAAAACTTTTCCAAGTACATATTTTTATTGTTTTGTCATGAAACAACAGTAGAAATTTGAATCGTACACTGAAGCTCTTCCGTTGCGCTGGCGATAATGTTTACAAGATGCCGCTACTTATTAATGATATAAGATAAGAAATTCTTCACATCTTTTTACAAGTTTTTAGACAAGTGAGCCAATTGTGTTCATATAACTCATCTGGCTGGCAGCTACTTAACGTTTATCCACTAGCGCCGTCCAAAACAACAATTTTATAATTTTAATTAAAAATGGAATTATTATAAGACTTATATGTAAGCTATTATTTGCTGTATTAAGAAATCTAATTATTTTAGTTCCTTTTTATTTTTAATTATTTTAGTTCATTTTGAATTCTTCGAAATACTACACTAAATTATGACAGGCTGTTCATAGCAGTCATATTTTTTTGTGTTATTATTTTAAAACATATGACTTTATGACTACCTTGTGAATACCGCAAATATGAACACCTTTACATGGGGGTTACACGTTCCAGTTTTGCCTTTCAAATTTTACAATTCCCTCATTTTTTTACTAATACACGCACACTTTTAAAATTTGATGAGAGTTTGCTTGCAAATTTTCTGGGCAACTTTTGTTTCGAATTATGGGCAAGAAAACAGCTGATACCTATTCTTATGAACAGCGAAGCCATCTTGATAAATGGATTTACTTTTAAATTGCTCAAAACTTACGTGCCGCCTACGTCACAGCTATCAATAGACATGAATTCTGAGAAACTGTATATATAAAAAATATTAATGCAAAAGTTGAACATGTGGCTGCAGTGTTTAACAATTTCATGTGTTATTTCTCTATGTGCAGTACATACGACACTTGTGATTTAGAGAGCGTTCTATTTTCAAGTGACAGAGCAGCTGACATCACATGGACGTAACATTCCAACGTGTGAACATAAAAATTATAAACATTTTGTAAAACGCAGTACACACAAAATCACTTGTGTATAAAACAATGACATTTCTTGTGACAAGCACATACATACATATAATGTGAATACAGCTTTAGAATATTAGCACCATATGCATACATAGTATGTATGTACATTGTACACATGCATCACTTTAAACCTGAGTTTGCATATTTCATACAGCATATGTTCATCTTGCACCTGCCAAATCGAGAGAAAAATTAATAAAGATTTTAAAATTACAGAGATTGCGTTCAGAAATCTAATTAAATTTTGCATGAGATGAATGATATGCCATTTAGGAAGTTTTTCAATTCGTTTACAGAGAAATCCATTTAATTTATTTATGTATGTTTGTTATATGGTTTAGCTGGTCTAGTTAATGTACATTTCATTTTGTGCTCACACCAAATACGCCAGTATACCTTTAACCAAATTCTTGAAATGTTTATACAAGAACTCCCAAAAAGTTTTTGGGAATTACGAAATATACAAACAAAATAAACTAAATAGTTTCTTCAAATAAGTTCTGTATACAACAAACATGTCATTACTCAATTTAAATATATTTAATTTAATAATCGTTATTAATTTTTGCTCGCGTTGAATAAATGAACAATAGTTACGAAATTCATTTAATGAAAAAAATAGCAAAATTATTCATTAAAAAGAAATAATAATCATTCGCAACTGATAAGTCTTTTCTAGTTGGCAACCCCAATATCATGTAGACAACTTGTTGGTTCATTATATTTTGCTGTCTGTTTTTGCTGCTGTTGTCTGTTGTTTTCTTTTTTTTTGCTGTTTGTTTTGAATGTTTTCAAACACACTTTTTTTAAAATCTTCTCATTCTCTATTCAATTAAATTAAAAATAAAAAAAAAACAATTTTTTTCCTAAATTCACATTGTACGAGTATATCGTAGGAATGAAAGCACTTGTAGCGGCGCACTCCAACAACAATTATTCCAATACTGTTAATGAAAGAAGTTTTTGTACAGGTTAAAATTAAATTTCTTGAAATTTATAACTCCAATAATTATAATTTACGAATATTTATTTCTCCGCATCTCACCTGTTTTCATTGAAGTATTAAATTAATTGGTGTTATTTAATCGTTAGATTAATTAAACAAGGTTTTGATTTAAAAAGTTAATTTTTTATTAAACGTATAGATGATTTGTGATATTTTGCGAGTGACATTCAATAATTTCTATTTTATGGCTCAAATGCTGGAAGTATTTTCGAAAAGTAGATACTGGATAGAGTAAACTTTCAATTTTAAAAAACAATGCTGTCAACTTTTGCGTTCATTAAACTAATGCTATTACACATGTTTCTTGTATGAATGCATATGTGTATATTCATACAATATTAAAATATAGCACATATGGAGACGAATATTATTCATTTACCGCAAAAACGTCACAACTCCAAAAATAATATTTTTAGTTAATTATGCAAAATTATATACAAATTATAAAAAATTAGATCTTAAGCACGCGGCAGAGCAATATTACAGTGCGCCCGTGATAATGTGTGATAAAGTCAAAAAAATTAAAACCGCAAATGCTGACATTTATCAGATTGACGGTGACGTTTATGAATGTCTAAATTTAAGATCAAAATGTCATTGTTCATAAATTAAGACCAAAGGACTCGATTATGGATTGCTTCCGAACTGTTGCACAGTGGCCAGTTGCTAAAAATTGTAATGCAGATCGAAACTTCATTAACTCCAGTTGCCAAAATCCCAGTGCTTTTTTGGCAACTATAATCTTTTGGTTGCCCCCTGGCTACTCATCTGAAGTTTGGTTACAATCCATAATCGACCCATAACGTTGACGTTCTAGAGCTTTGTGGCTTTGTTGATAATTTAGATTAAACAATGTCATTAAAATAGTATTGTCGTTTTGCCATCTTGACGAAATTGGGTGTTGGGCAGCGTTGCCAGAAGAAAACAGACTAAAAATGGCAAATCGCCAAAAAAAAATATTTATTTAATATTATATTTATTTAAAAATATACAAATATTTATATTCAAAATTTGTTTTATTTAAACTATCTCGCAAATAGAGCAAATAGATTTAATAACATCCAAATAATTTGCTTTTATTAACAACACAAAAACAAAAATTTACCAAAAAATCAGCCTAGGGAAACACCCAATTATACTAACAACAAAACATTGGTCAAATAAACAAAAAAACTAACATATCTAGATTATAGCTGCAACATTTTGCCCGCAATTTGAATTTGGTTCAGAATACTGAAATAGTGGAAAATTAAAGAAAAAAACGTAAATTTTTCCTGTGTAAAAAAAAAAAATTATTCACACAATAAAATATAATAACTTCCCAAGAATCGATTATTTAAGTCTCACGCCTTGGTAAAAATCATTAAGTTGGTAATCCAGTTCGGAAGTGATTCCACCAAAAATCCTTAATTACAAACTCGATTACTTTTTTTTTAATTTTGCATTGATTTCATTTTTAAATTTGCTTATTTAGCCCCAATTAACTGAATTAATGCTCTACTTTTACGTTTGAAAAGGCACAACTAAAAGAGACAATACAAGGCTTGACAACTATTTAAACGGATTTTAATTAGTGCAATTTCTAGAATTGTGAACTTCAATCCCGAATTTCGTGGTATAGTTTTTGTACCTCAAATCTGTTCAAGTAGAAAGCTCCATTGACTTTGAATTTTTCTCTATTTCAATAGCGCAAATAAAAATTATCCCTCCTGTTCTTTAAACCGAGTCGATTTAAAAACGAGTGATTTCTCAAAACCGAATAAATGCTAATTTGGTGTTCTACAAATCACACGAACTTGCTTTCGAATAAGATTTTATAAACGTCAAGCTACAGAAAATTTTTTCAAAATAATGTTCATTCTTATTTAGAAGTGATTTTTTTAATGATATATCTTATGAGTTTATTGAAAATGTGATTTTATTCTTCCATCTTCCTTATCTGCATACTTCAACAAGACCATGGAGGAATATTGGAGTGCTTTTTTAAATTGATTATTTTGTATTAAAATCTCTTGCAGAGTATATAATTTGACTTAATTTAAGAAAAGAAATACTTCAAGTAAAAATTGTTTTTCTATGTTTCATCAGTTATTTATTAGGAAGATTGTACATACGATTTAATTTCGACCGGACTTATCTACTCGATTTTAAACCGAGTAAAATTATGCGAATTCGGTTTACAGAACACCTATGTATGTGCATTCGTTTTAAAAACGATCCTTGATTTCTTTCAACATATTATTTATTGAAAATGTTGGAATTTTCATCAATATAGTAAAATTTTTGGTGAAAACGAGATTTTAATTCACTAAGCAGCAAAAAATTTAGCATAATTTATTTTTTCTTTATACACTGAGAGAAAACTTGATATTAGTTATATCAGTTTTTAAAAGTTTTTTTTTTTTTATTTCATCTTTATTAATATATTTTACTTAGCATATAAATTTACATTTTCGAGATTTTATCTATAGATACTACAGCGATTAATGTAGATAAAAAAAAGCTTGATAATAATTTTTAAACTTATAACATTATTCAAAGCAAAATAAGTAAAACATTTATATGAAAAGATATATAAATTTAAATATAGTTAGAAAGTATCAGGTATACCATGAAATTATCCGAGGATAATCCATGCATACATTTCACTTTAAATTTAATGAATTCTGTTTTAAGTTGCAATTAAGCCAATTGTATGCATTCTCTTAACATTTGAGAAGAAATAATTTTGAATAGATTCGTGGTATTTATTGTTAAGTTGTTTTATGAAATCGTTAATTAATTCGTTTCGCAGTGGAGAAGTAAAGTTGAATATCTCCACTTTTTGTTGTTTATTATTTTAAGACATTTATTTTGAATAATTTTGAATTTTTTCAAATGTGTCTTTGCTGCATTATACCAAATAGTACTTGCATAAGTCAAAGTTGGTCTTATAACGAGTTTTTAAAAGTATTTTTGTGAAGTGAATAAAAAACGCCAAAAGTACTAAATAATTATAAAAAAAGTGTTAAACCAGCATCCAGCACTTTTATGGAAATTCTTAATGCTAAATCAGAAAAAAAGTGCTAAATTTAGCACTAAAAGTAGCAAATTGGCCACCCTGCTCTTGGCTGATGGTATACCGTGATCACTGTATCTTATTTATTTACCCATTGAGGTGCATGTAAATTGAAAAATTTCAGCACGTTCGTTTTTTACAAAACTAACTTTTTGTGTTATTATATTGTTTGCGTAAATGCGATACATTGTACATATTTATGTAGTATGTATGTATGTAGTGTATCGTCTAAACGAAGCCGCATGAACTTCATATTAAAAAAATTCACCAGGAGAAGACTAGAGGTATAGTGGAAACATTTTAATATGACGACAAAGAAAGTGTTGGATTTCGCCGAGGGCCAATATTAAATTTAATAATACATATCAAATTTCAGTATCAGATGGTACATATTTATTTATTAATTTTGATGCATGTAAAGTGTAAGTAAACTTGTCTCGTTCACTATATAAGCCACAATATTCTTATAAGAGAACAGCAAAGTATTTATGTATTTATGTATGTACTCGTAGGTATATTATACGTAACAAATTTATTACATATTATTCTTGGCATTTTTTTTATATTTAATATTAAAATGCAAATGTAGATACGTAAAGAATATATGTATGTATATATAGAGGGTGGGAGAAAATGCTCGCCTGTATGTGGAAATTTAATAACTTCTCTGTTTATTATTATTTTAGTTTTTTCAGATTCTATTCATCGAACTGTGTTACACTAGCATGAAAAATGTAGCGACGGAGGAACGAACCAAAGTGCCAGAATTTTACTTAATAAATTTTTTATGAACGAATTATCTCAGAATTCTATTGGCCAGCACGTTCACCAGATTTAACTCCCCCTGATTATTCTGTAAGGGATTAACAAGCCCCAAACTACAGCTAACAGCTAAAGAACAACATTAAGCTGAGCTCAGGGCAATAGAGCCAGATACTTTGCGCACAGTTATGCAAAACGCCTGCTTAAGAACACAATAGTGCATCGAAGAAAATGGCGTAATCATAATCTGCCTGATATTATTTTGCATAATTACAATTTATGTATGTTTAAAAAAAAAAAAAAAAAAAAAAATAATAATAAAAAATAAAGTTATTAAACTTTTGCACGCAGGCGTGACTTTTAGCCCACTCTATACATAAGTGAATAAAATAATATAAACAACAACAAAAACAATGGCAAGTACGTTTATTTGTTAGTTGTACACTAAAGAAAAAAAAAGGTAAGAAACAGTAGAACAAACAAACATAAAACACAAAAAATTTTTGTCATAAATATGTAAATATTTATGGGAGTATAAGACTGTGTGTATGTATGTGTATATGTATATGTAGGGACGTGTATCTGTATGTATAACCACAGTGCGTCAAGGTAGTCTTGAAGTATTATAAAATTAACATTAATGGTGTTTTCTTTTCTGACAAAAATGTTACATATATGCTACATTTCATTACTATTTCTGTTCCATTCTAAAAAATATGTAACATTAAAAAAAGCTATTTCGTTCCTTTCTAAATATGTTGCACAAATAACTGGCAAAATATGCAACATATTTGACCCTCTACTCTAAAGTCGGGGTGATATACTAACCTTTTTTACATCTTTGTGAAGTACTTTTTTATACAAATAAGAATTATGAAAATCAATATACTCTTCACTTTGACTAGACTCCGTCAGACTTTTGTTAGGGGAAGATTCTGTTTAATTTATTATTTATTTTAATTTAAACTTTTTTGAAAAATTTTTGGTTTAAAGTTTTTGCAGTTTGTTCTAGGTAATAGCAGGTGATTAGAAAACAATGTTGCTGACGATTTTTATTGATAAAATCGTGTTAAAAACCGTAGAAACAGTGAAACGCTAAGTATACATTAATGTTAAATCTCAAATATTTTGTACCAAAGGTATGGGCAAACTGTAGAAAATGTTATCCATCAAAAGGACAACATTTTTGCTCAGAAAGGAAATCACCATAAGACTTTTTCTATAAAGTCAAGAGAAATGCAAACTTTTTTAAATAAAAACTTCAAATTGCAATTACAATTTCATTAAAGACAAATGTACAGGGCTGCCGCTTTTCGTTAAAATTACGTTCTCTTTTTTATTGTTTTTTTTTTTACCATCTAAAGTTTAAAAACCAAATTTAAAATGAGGAACACAATTTAAAAATTCTGTTATTTTATTCTCATTTGGTACCTTTTTTTTTGGAAATATTGGTTAGAAACTTTTTTGTTCATGGCAACACTGCATATGTAAGTAAGTGTGTTAATATGCATACATATGTATACGAGGTCTGTTCAAAAGAAAAGGTGAATTTTGAATTTTTTTTTTTTCATTAGTCTCTTCAGTTTTGGGAATAGGAAAAAAGCCTTAGATAGCTAAATCTGGTGAATAAGGTGGTTGAGTCATGATTGGGGTGTTGTTTTTGGCCAAAAAATCACGAACAAACATTGACGAGTAAGCTGATGCATTATCGTGATGCAGAATCCATGATTTTTTTCCACAATTCTGATCGTTTGCGCCGTATTGCTTCACGTAAACGTTGCATAACTACCTGGTAGTATTCCTTATTAACTCATGGTACACCACGCCATTGTAATCGAAAATTCACCTTTTCTGTTGAACAGACCTCGGATAAAGACGTAAGTGTATAAATAGTTGGAACACAATTGAAACGAACGACGAATTTTGTTTATCACAACGAATCCGCCGCTAAAAGTTGGTCGCCTAAATTCGCAGTGTGACGCACAATTACGACGAAAAAACTACACCTGTCATAATCCCATCTTTCACTCTATCTTCTTTCAATATTTTTGTAATCTTTCGATGCCATATTGTATAGGCATTCAAGATGTTATCACTGCTTCAATTATTAATTCACTTGTATCCATATTATTTAATTTGTTAATTAAATTTAGTTTTCATATAACAGATGATAGTGTTACTGTAAAAAAAATTACTTGAACAAATTAAATAGCAATTTTATGGTAAATAATTGTGTATATTTAACTTAAATTATTTATTTTAAAAATTAAACATTTATTAAAATAAAAATTAACTTCAGTTACTAACATATTTGATAACTAAAATGAAAAACGGTAACTCTGTACTAATTTGTTCGGTGTTCGTCGGCGTATGAAATGTAAATACAGTAAAACCGCGATAATGCGTACCCCGTCAATTCGAAATAAACGGCTGGTCCCTTAAGAAAAACTCTTTATTTCGTAAAATTTAAATACATTTTGGTCTCCTCGTTAATTCGTAATTTTTTTTTGGCAGTTCAAAGACTAAGGAAACCCCTATAAATGGTACTTCATTGTTAAAAACCTATTATAATTCGCAATAAAACCCAATGAGAAAAAAAAATTTTATTACAAAAGCAATGTTTTTCAACAGCTTTTTTAAAAATAACCGGAATTTTTTGGGTTTCTTTAGATTAGTTTATTTACATTACCATTATTCGTAAAAAGGAATATAATTTGAGCATGGAGAAAAGAAAATTAGAGTTGCCATAAGTTATGGCTGCTACAACGCTTTCATCAAGTTCGGGTAAAACAATTCAAAGTGGGTACAAATTTGGGTAGTAAAGTAAAACGACAAGAAGTAGCCGATTAACTATAATTCTTGTTGGGGATGTGAGGTACGGTTTAAAGTGCTTTCGCGCTACTGTGACCGTCGTCACCTGTGTTGAGTGGTGTTACCACTAAAACAATCCCTTCTCCTCCTTCTCGCGACTGCTTTCCGCATTACTTCGGGAAGGCCCAGAGCGACGTTCCAATCAGGACCGCTCTCTGCTCATCCACATCTGGGTGTTATAACTATAGAAGTACCTTATTTTATACTTTACGCAGTGTTGACAGTCCGAACACCAGTAAAACGTTTTTCTTTTTATATTCTTGATGGCTTCAAATGTATAAATATGTATGCGGAAACTTCATTCAATGTACATAATTATTTTTCAATAAGTTGATACTCAAAATTGATACCTTTACAGGCAATGAGAATTACATGAGATAGTTATATACTAGGAAACAAGCTAAATCAAAGAACAAAATTGTAAATTACCAGACATACACTACCAGAACGGAACAGCATGCTATTTTCGAAAATTGTTACACTTCCATCTTCAGCGTTCTTCGTGTTTTGTGCACTGCGTGTGGTTGTTAGGAGATGTAAATTATTAGCTTTATATATTTATTATTTTCTATAAATAGAATACGAGAATAGGAATTTGTTTTTATTTTAATTACGCATAATCGAAATTCCTTTATTTCGAAAACTCTTGTAATTCGTAAAAAATATCTGGTGCCTTCGATTACAAATTAAGGCGATTCTACTGTAAATCTATCGTAGAGTCATCCCGCGCTATGAATTTCGTTCGAGGACGCTGTTGTGTTAATTTTCATATGCACAAATGTGTTTTATTTCTGATGACGAAAGTTCGTAATGAAAAATTTGTCGAAAAATTGTGTTCCCAGCAATTGCGTTCTAAGCGAGAATTTCAGTTAACCTTGGCACTACCATGTATGGCACTACGTATGTATTGACCCGAAACCCAGCCGGGTGAGATATTGCACATATTTTACACAAAAATTTTGAGTTTACACCAACATTGCATGTTAAATGTTTTAACATTTTCTATTAAAATTTAGAAAATTAGTCACTGAATAGAAATCATTTTCAGCTTAAATTAAAATTCCAAAAGTTATCACTGATTAAAAATCGAAAATGCCACCCGGGTGGGTTTTCGGAGTGCGAATTTTAAATTACACAACTGAATTTTTTAATGAAAACTCTGCAATTAACTGCGTTTTGGGCAGCATTTATTATTGGCACACTGTAATTTATACGTATGTATGTAGGTACATAACTATGTAATAAACTATGTACATAAATAGAACTTTTGAAACAGAAAACGTTCTAAATCAAAATACTAGATTGAAAGAAAGCGTCCTTAAAATTTTTAATGTTAAAAATTTCAATGAACAAATAAAAATAAAATTATGTACATATATTCTCCACTCTAGCTGTTATGAATGTCTGAATTTTTCACACAGTCTCAAATGCATTAATAATAAGACTTAATCAGCACAATTAATTAAAAAATTTTATTTCGGAGTTATAACGTTATTGAAGTAAATGGGCGATATTAGATGGTATGTATGTTATATACAGTTGGGTATGCAGTTTATATACAGATTTATTTATATATATTGTCTGTCTGTCTGTTTGCGTAAACATCGTTTATGCATGAAAGTGTGTATTTTTGCTAAATTATACGAATATTCATTTTGTGCGCCTAATCAACTTGGGGTAGGCAAATATTTTTTGGTGGGTAAATTTATTATAAATTAATTTGTTTTTATATACTCGTACATATGTATGTATGTATATATTTGTTGCTCAATTTTTAATTAAAACACTTCATAAAACATATGCATATACACACGTACATAAATATGTATGTTTATAAAAATTTTTGTATATTTATTTATTTTCAATATAAACTTTCTTATGATTTTAAATTAATTTCTTCATGCACATAAATACTGGTATGTACAATTCCAATTTATTTTTTTCAACACACTGTGTATACGAACTTAACATTAAGAATCAACAGATTCTTTAGTACCAGCCATTTGTAATACAAACGTTTTGAATAAAACCGCACTGCACACTAAAAAAAATATTCATACGTATGTATGTATATCTGTATGCGTGTACAGTATATATGCAATACACCCAAACGCACAATAACTTTAATTCTCTGTTGCTGTGAGCAGAATAATCTTAAAATACCTTAAAGCACTCACACAAACGTACGTACAGATTCTCAAACCCAGTAAGTTACCGATAGACGACCCGTACTCAAAAGTTGTATTGTGAGCAGTCAAGTAAGAGCAAACGACTACCGACCCCGATGTTGACAGTGGCAATATTTCTACATATATGTATGTATGTATGTATGTATGAATGGCTGTATGTACACACATAGAAAACGTTACGACGGGCAGCACACGACAAGCGCAGTATACATATGTTCGATCGAACTAGGCAAAGCACGGACGGTTCAGAGAATAAACTTCAGCAGAAAAATTATTAACCGAATAAAAGCCACATACAAATACGCAATTAAACAAAATTAAAAAGAAATTTTTTTTTCACATTCGCAGCCGCATTTCTAATATACAAACTTGATGTACATCGAAAGTTGTTTCGCAGTAGACCGTCGTCAGGTCTGATACGAATACCACAAATGTGACCAACATTCAAAACAAAACAAAACAAAACAGAAAACAATTACATCGACATAGAATTTGTACACGTTTAGCGAACGAGTTCCTCTCTATTTAACAATCCGACCACTAACTAGATGATTGTCTTATTTATCTCTTGTTTGAATTGAATATTTGTGTAGCCATCAATTTGTGTTGATTATTTTTTGTTTTTTTGTTTTTCACATCACTGCGGCGCATACGTGTTCCTCTTAGTTCTGTCCGTACGCAACTGATGTTTAAAAAAGTTTGATATTTTCGCACAAGTGGTTGTTGCTTCAATTGAGTGGCAATCAGCTGGCTGTTAAAGTATCTATGTAAATATACACACGACACGCACACATGCATCCACACCAAATTTAACCAAAAAATTAATAAGAACAGTTTTTAAAGGGGGTAGTTGATTGCGGAGAGAATCAAACAGTGAACAGTGTCTTTTGTTGCTAATCTGTTGCTGACACTTGTGCAACATTTTATATAAAAAAAAGAAAAAAACAAGAAATTATTTTGTATCTGCTGCGTGCTCGCAGATGTTGCTCATACGCCTATACAAATTTACAAACGAACCAATACCATGTTGTATATACTCGTGCATACATCTATATGTATGTATTTATGTTTGAATGGGTACAAGAAATAAAATTTCTATGCTTGGGTATGTGTATATGTACATGAATAAAACTTCTAAAGCTGAAGGCATCACCAAATTTGTCAAATATTTGACGAAATAGTTTTTAAAAATTAAGTAAAATATAACTACTTATGTATATCTCACTTTAATTTATTTTTTTATCTCCATTATATTTAAAAAAAATGAAATTAAAAAAGTGGTTTGTTTTTTTGTTTGTTTTAAATTAACATATATATTTAAATTTATTAAATTAATATCACAATTCAGTTTAAAATAAAAAAAATAAAAAATGAAAATAATTGAAGTTGAAAATTTCAAACAAAAATAAACTGAAAATCTTTTGTGCTGCTGCCCATTCTATTATATTTTATAATGCGCAAATATGGGATTACAAAAAATATGATGTTGTCGAAAAATTACTTCGTTTCTTTACAAAAAAAAATATGCTGTTCTTGCCTAGCAACACCCTAAACTACATGCTCTTCCTAGAAATTGGCCTTAATTCGTTATTTGTGGATCGGTTAAAACTTATGAAAATGTAAACTTTGTCACAGATGCAAGAAATTCTTAATACCGTGATATTTAATAGATATTCGGGTATGTTCTGTAAACCAAATCCGCAAAAAATTTTTGTTTTTAAGATGAATACACATACTTAAGCGTTCTGTAAAACGAATTCACATAATTTTACTCGGTTTAAAATCGAGTAGATAAGTCCGGTCGAAATTAAATCAAATGTACAATCTTCCTAATAAATAACTGATGAAACATAAAAAAACAAATACTCTCTAATAGATTTTAATACAAAATAATCAATTTAAAAAACACTCCAATATTTCTCCATGTTCTTGTTAAAGTATGGAGATAAAGTAGATGGATGAATAAAATCACATTTTCACTAAATGCATTAGATATATCATTAAAAAATCACTTTTAAATAAGAATAAATATTATTTTCAACAAATTTTCAGTAGCTTTATTGACGTTTAAGAAATCTTATTCGAAAGCAAGTTCGAATGTTAGAAATCGTGTGATTTTTAGAACACCCCATTAATATTTATTCGGTTTTGAGAAATCACTCGTTTTTAAATCGACTCGGTTTACAGAACAGGGGGAATTACTTCTGCAAACCTGGCTTCTTTCTCATAAGAGTTAGAGGATGCCTTTTAGACATTAATGCGAGACCGTTCAGAAATAATTTGTTAGGCGTTTTCACTATTTGTAACCTTGATCCGAACGGATAACAATACATTTTATTTGTTATTGTTCTATTTTCAATGACTACAGACTTAGGTACTTTAATAAATGCCAACTGAATCTGGTTGAATATTCTCAACGGTCTATCATTCGCTTATGACACACTTGTTAACTACTTAGAATCGTGTTTAAGATACAGAAAACTGTTAATAAATGCATTTCAATAATATTGATATGTGGTCAATAATTGTATATCAAACATACTTAGGTATACTTGTTTACTTTCCCAGTGAAACTCTGTTGTTGAGTAAATTTTGCATAATTGAAACAAATTACTCTCAATAATATCTGTAACACAAAAAAGTAAACGAGTGAAAAAATGCCAAAATTTGCAGATTATTCAAAACAGCTGATGATTAAAAATCATAATGTTGTTAAAATATGAATTGTGTTGACTACTCAGTAGAGTTGGGTTCATGAGCTCTTGGAAGTGAACGCTGTTTAGTTCGTTCAGTAGCTCAGTAGTATCAGTTGACTTTTAGCTCTTTTGATTTTTATGCTCAGTTGAATTTGTCGATCAGTTGATTTTGTTTCTGAAGTGATTTTTTAACTCATCTGATTCAATCAGTAGTAGAAAGAGAAAATATGTTTTTGGTGCTGAAATTTGTTATTTTAGGGAAATTTGTGAAATGTTTTACATAGGCTAATATAAATATATAAAAAAATTTTACTAAAATTTAGTTTATTATTATTCAAGTATCGACACTTAAATCAAATAAATACAAACTACAAGACAGAAATTTATTTAAGAAAAAATAGTGTTGGCACTAAATCGTCAATGACGTGAAATATTCGCATCTGGCATCATACAAATTTTATTTGAGAAAATTTTTTGGTTCTGGTAGCACCGATGAACCAATAAAATGAACGAAAGAAAAACATGACAAGCGCTCTTCACTGAACTAGAATCATCAAAAAAAGTGAGCGCTCACTTTACTGAATCGTTCAGTTGAGCTAGCTCAGAGCTGAACGGCACAACTGTACTACTCAGTATAGACAAGTTTTTGGTAATTGAAACAATCCGTTTTTATAATCACAAATTCGTAAATAAATGTATTTAAATAGAAGTAGTGCAACGGGTTTTCAACTTTTTAATTTGCTGTATGATTTTTTTTTTAATTTGTTTCTGTTTAAATGTCACGCGAAAATACATCAATACTAAATATTTGGTATTCGGTGCCCTAAATAATATCCTGTAATAGGTACTCAAATATATACTAGTTTTACGTCACTAAGAAATTAATGTAAATAAAACAATTATAAAAAGTTTAGCTATTGATGATAAAAAAAGAAAACTGGATATTTTATGGTCATCTTTAATTTGTTTTACGCTGAAAACTATTAGTTTTACTTTTTATTAGTTTTAATTCGGCTTTTCCTTTTCTTAAATATTTTAATGAACAATTTTAAACTTGTGTTTGCTTAATTTTGCTTGTTTATTTTTTAACCATATGTTTTTCTTTTCCAGTGGATTCTACTGGAAAAAATTCCTTCAGTAAAAATTTGCAGGCTCTCAGAAAAGAACTGTCATTTTACTCTCTCAAATTTTTGTGTAAACGAATGGTTTTCATTAGAAATTTGTGCATATTTGCACAAATTTTGCTATAAACGAATGCAGCTAATGTATACAATACTCTCTTATAACTGAATTTGTTCTTATTTTGCCGTTCTGGATTGTTGTACTACTACCTTTACTGATTCTTGCTAACATAAATCTTAACTATTTGTCTTTAGAAAATTTTTTAAATATTGCAAAATATTATACTTGATAATAAATTTATACTATGTTCAGACATGCATTCTTAATTGAGATAATTTAATTTTTATTCAGCAATTTAATTTATTGTTCACACATATTTAATTTAATCAATTTAACGTACTCAATTAGCATTTCACAGCTAGAAAAAACAACGTTTATAGGTATAACTCGCTGGTCATGTCTTTTGCCTTTTTGCTTTTTTTTTATTTACTGTTTTGACATTTGGCTTGCCGTTGTACAAAATTTTTTATTTTCACTGAACAGACTTCCCAGTGAGAAGAGTGGCATTTTAAGTTTTACACAATATTTATAATAATTTCGTACTTATTGCTCAATAACTTACTGCATGTTCATATAAGCCGAGTGAAAATAATCGTTCGGTTTTTTTTTCGATCTCGAACCAGCACTCAAGACATGACTCCTACTCATGCGATACCTTGTTCTGGAACTTGTGGAAAGGGATAGTTAGAGAAATGACTGGAACTGAAGCTTCACTTTGCTTTATAGCAGTGTTGCAGGCCCTCTGATGTCAAGAAGAGCTATCAGCTGACGCCGTTACTGTTCAGTGTCCAGTGCGACTACGACTTCGCCACTGAAACCTTCCAACAATAACTGACATAAAGAAACTCTAATGAACCTCAGAAAAAATGCAATATGTTTTTATGATTTAGTCTGTAACTGGGAGTCGAACGCAGGAAAATTTTGGTTTTGTAGTCAACGTGCAGACTATTTAAGCCACCGCCTTCCTAATTCATATTGAAAACAAAAACCATTTGAATATTTTTTTGTAGTTCTTTTCAATATAAATGATCGAACGAGTATTTTCATTCGTCTTCAGACAGTAAATTTACATTTTGTATGAAATATTGAGCTCAATATGGCATTTATTGCAAAAATCACAATAAATGTGCATGAACACCGCATTAGTTTAATAAAAAAAAGTTTATAAAATATTAATGAAAAAAAAAACTGCTGCTCTTTGTGTTTTTTTTTAAATCCTATTCCTATTCATATTATAAATGTGAAAGTTTGTATGTATGGATGTTCAGCAAAAACCGTTTAATAGATCTGGATAAAATTGGGCAAACGGAAGAAATTAAAATCTAGGTTACTTTTCATAAGTAAAAGCGGGTGGGGAAGTGGAGAATGGGGTAACTTCGCCCTCTCCGAATCTATCCAACCAATTGCGATGAAACTTTAAACATGGATAGATCTAAGTGTATAATGAAACTTGGCCCTAATGAAATTTAAAATGTAATGAAATCTCTGCAAACACAATATGGTGTGCGGCCCAAAGTGGCGGACCACTACATTGCACACACCCCATGATATGGATATCAAATTCAAGGAATTTTTATACAAATCAATTAGAATCCCTATAAACACAATATAGCGGTTGACCCAAAATGACGATCAAATACATAACTGGGTGTGGGGGTACCGAAGCGCACCGGGTTAATCTAATATTACATATTGTATTTATATATTATATTCCAGTTAAAAATATTAGAACGAAGTACTTTTGATCTACTTCCGAATTATCAACGACTGTATATTTGCGACTGCTCAGGAAGTTATTAAGAACAAAATCCTGAAAATTAGTGCAAAAGTAATTTTATTCTAGACAACTCGTTTGTATGTTTGCTTATTTATTTATTAATATAAATTATTCGGCCTTTTTTATAATTATTTTTATTTAGAAAATCCTTTTTCTGAAGAAGCTACACAAAATTGCAGCGAAATATTGATAAATTTATAAAAGAAAATATAATAGACCTAAAGATTAAACGATTTTTTAAATAAAAATGAATTAAAAAAAATATATATACAATTCAATTGCGTTCCGATAAACTAAATTTAATTAGAATTTTTGTAGCATTGGAACTTCTTATAACCTGCTTCTTATTAATTAAACCGGACTTAAACCAAAGCGATAATAAACTTTTCAACGTTCCGTAGGAGTAACAAAAAATTACTTACATTGCTGTGATTAAAAAACTAGATTTACTTAACATCACGGGCATTACTTCGGATCCAATGAATCGGCATGAAAAAAGAGAACTTCCGGCAAAGAAGTAGCAGCGCTACTTTGGAAGCACTTTTTTCATTGTGATATACATATTACATATGTAATAACTCTAAAGTATAATTTAAAAGTTAAATGGTGTAAATAAAAAATTGATAACTTCTTTGTGTAAAATAAAATTTTGGGCCGTTTTCGACACAAACTCACTACGTAAACAAAACTTTAAAATCCCATCACTGACAGGGAACATTATGTACATATGTAGTACACACATACATACATACATATATACACACATACTAACTCACAATTGTTGAATATTCTCATGTTTATAAGAATAGTTGAAAATTGTGTCAAGATGCCGAATACGAGCAGGAGGGAATAGAGTTTTAAAAGAAAATTCCTTAAATACCTTTAATTTTGTGTATATACATATATAGGAATGTACATTATGGTGGGTCAATTTATTCTGGTAAGCAAAAACGTGACAGGCGTATAGCAAAATCCCAATCTGTACAAAATGCTAAGAAAATTAATAAAAAAAATAAAAACGTAATCTACGAAAAATTCTAAGAAAATTTCACAACGAAACTATGGGTCTGAAATCAAAGCCTAGCTGCCGCCCAGAGTTTCACGTCAAATCAATAATAAATTTTCTAGTTTGCCTGCGATGTCAACAAAATTTCGTACACTTGTTATTCTCGTTATGAAACCAAAAAATGGAAATTTTTAACTCGGTAGGTGTACAGGGGCCAATATTTCCCTTGAAATTCTCAAGTAGTTACACTTTTGCAAAATTTAAAAATCCAATGTCTTCATTTATATTGTAGCTACAGAGATCCATTTTAAAAATCTTTAGTGTCGTGACCAAGAATTGGAAAAAATGAGGAATATTTATATCGGACTGATTTACTTTTGATGTGTAACCATCTATACGCTAGGGGGTAAAAATTTTTTTCACAATACAATCACAAATTTAGAGTAAGATTGTAATTACGATAACGCGGTGTGAGCTGTGTATGAGTGTATTAGTGTAATCATACACACAATAAGAAGTACAGACAAACTTAACAGCTACATAGAAATATACTAACACCATCTAGTGCGCAGTAGTAGTAGTAGTAGTAGCTACTAACTTTCACTAATTGTCGTACATTATGTTATCGTAGGCAAATAAAAACAAATAAATAAAATGAATACAAAAACATTTAATTTTAATAACTTTTAAAAAGATTTTTTGCACTTTTAATAAGAAATTTACTAAAACAAAGCAAAATAAAGAAATCAAAAAAATATTTCATTACTAGATAAACATCTAGAATTTACTTTAAATTATTTAAATAAACATCTAGTAATGAAATATTTTTTTGATTTCCTTATTTTGCTTTGTTTTAGTAAATTTCTTATTAAAAGTGCAAAAAATCTTTTTAAAAGTTATTAAAATATAATACACATCTCCCCTGTGATCGGACTCACATTTTTTTTATTGCTTTGTCACCCAAAAACTAACCTTTTCCTATTGATCCCATTGCCGTCCGAAAACAAAAATATCTCAATATGCTCTTTAAGACTTACACGGCTTATGCAAAAAAAAAACTTAACTCCATTGTGAGAACACCCTTCATTTCCATTGACACACAATTTACAGTCATTTGTTATTGTCGCATGTGGTTCATTTAGTGTACCATACAATAACACCATTGGCAGATAAATATTTCTGTTGGCAATGCTGCCCATAAATATTTAGCTGCAATGTTAAAAGTCGGATCTAGCAACGTTTGCCACACAATAATCTGACAACCGTGTAAACAGACAATTATTATTGGCAGAAAAATTTATTGTCGCAGAACTGTGTGCTAATGAAATTGTATGGTTTTCTTTCAATAGTGTGAACAGACAAATTACCAGATATTAACAATTTTTCATTGTTAGTTCATTGCCACCATATTGTACAATCTGACAATCGTGTGAACATAGCTTTAGGCTTTTTAATTTTTTCCACTATTTGTCACGACCCGTGAATTGTGAGAGCTTCCTTAAAATTTTTCAAAAAGGTTTTTTTTTTTGAAATTAGTCTCTTAGTGTACATTAAGAGCTTTGAATCAGCGATGGCTGAAGTAGTCTGCACGTTGACTACAAAATAAAAAATTTTCCACCGGTCACTGAACAGTAACTGCTTCAGCTGTAACCAATCTACAGGCACATTAGAATGCTCTCCTTCGCACCGCCGAAGTAATATAATTACTAAACAAATTCCTACTAGAAAGCGAATCTTCAAAATTTAATACGCCTCCTTGACATCAGAGGTGCTACAATACAGCTATAAAAACAAAGGACGTGATAAAACCAGAGTTGTAAGATAGTGAAGCTTCACCTCCTCTCATTTCTCTAACTATCCGCTTCCTATAGTTCCAGCACAATGCATCGCATGTGTAGGGTTCATCTCAAGATAAAAAAAAATTGGCCTCTGTTGGCCCCATAGTTGCGTGGGGAAATTTTCGTAGTATTTATCGTAGATTACGTTTTTTGCTATACCTGGCCTGTTGCCAAAAAAAATTGCACCTTCCCTAATGTACATTCTTAACTTTATTACTCTTATGAACATACTTACGGTTAAGAGTTTATTTTACTTGAGTATAAAAAGACAATTTGCAAGAGTGGCTTAAGTCCAGTTGTGGCGATTCCTACTTTTAAAGTTTGAAAGAAGTGTTTTTTCATGAATTTACTTCTATGATTTTCGTTACGGCAATATATATTTTCGAATATAGGAAATGACGTTTGCAGAATAACAGTACAAATATGTTTATGTTTTGAGGCAGAGAACACGTATTCAGTGTTGCCGGAAGAAGCCAAAAGAAAACTACTAAGTCGTCAAAAACAAGTGCTCAAAAAGTCTGCAGTTTAAAAAAAAGTGCTAGTTTTTGCAAGAATGATTTTTAATTAAAAGAAACAGTTTACATTTCAAATAGCTGTACATATTTGAAAAATTTTTTATCATTTGGGGAATTTATCATAGTTTACACATACATATATAATCAAAAGTTACTTTTGTTGTAAAACCTTTGTATACGAAATCCATTTTCTTTAATATAAACACTAATTTTAGTGAGAATCCTACTCTACTAACGTACAAAATTTCATTTTCCTATCTTGAAAAATTTCGGAGTTGTTGATCAATTTCTAAAGGGTATATTGTTGGAAAGTACACGTTCATATCTCGAGAACCATACCATGTATATGGATTAAGTTTTTATCATATGAAAGTTCTTGAATACACTACTTTTAAACGAATCGGACTTTGCAAGTCAAAAGCAACAGCAATATTAGCAAAACAGCAATTTTTCATAACGCCCACTTTCAGGTACTAAAAAAGTGGGCGTGGAAAAAATTTTAATTTCCGCGTGATTCTCCATTATGAATTCTACCAGCCTACGAAGTTTCGTGGAATTATCTGAAAAAACACGCGAGTTTTTAACAAAAACGTAAAAACATCTTCCGAGTGAAAAATTCCGAAAATTAAAAACGTATTTTTTTTGTGAAACACCAGATCCACAGAAGCTGGTAAAAAACTTTTTTGGAAACGTTATAACTCGTTAACCGTAAGACCGATTTCTATAAAACTATCAGTATATGATATACTGGACTACCTTTGGCCCGCCTGGTGCCCCTACATGTTAGATACAAAATGAAAATTATAATTCTTACCATCATATCTCAGAACATAGCAGACATGAAAAATTGCAATAAAGTGTAAAAAACGCGAGAAATCTCACTCTTCTAACGTGCCACATTTAATTCTCCTAACTTTTTGAAAACTTTCGGAGTTGTTGACCTATTTTTAAAGGGTATATTGTTCAAAAGTGCACGTTCATATCTTGGGAAACGTTCCATACATGTGGATGAAATTTTTCTCATATGAAAGGTCTTAAGTTCTACTTTTATACGAATCCTTTCTACTTTTAATCGAAAACTTCCGACAACAACTGATACAACGCCACACTAATAAACATCAGAAAAACTGCGAAATGTTTTTATGAGCTAGCCCGAAACAGAACTCGAATCCACGACTTTTTAGTTTTGTAGTCCAATGTACACCCTCATTTTGAACATTTATTTTGCAATATACATATCGAGCCTTTGGTGCATAATGTCGTAATTCAAAAAAACGTGAACTGAGAAAAATGCATTTGAAGTTTTGAGCCATCTTTTTGAGAGTATTTTTGTTTAATAAAGTTATTTTTTTACTAGTTTTTAAATAAAGAGGCATGTTTTGTAATGTTTTCTGTTTGTAAATTTCTTGTCATAAAGGAAATATTTCATTATTGCAAATAAATATTGTTGGAAATAGCTGGAGGCAATAAAGACATTTGTAGCTGTAGAATCTGAACAGTTAGCGATAAAACCATAATATTTTTTCCTTTAGATATATATTTCCCCAAAGATCATTTCTGCATACCCAGCTCAAAAAATTCAAATTTTGAATTACTACGGTATTGCACCAAAGGCTCAATATGTGAAACTAAATGTAACTATGGTCCAAACGTGTACATATTTTATTTGGTAATAGAATTCCTTCCTATCAATAGAAAAATGAGCAGCGAATTTCCTTTCTTCCCAGTTTTTAGATATTCCATTCACGAGACATTTCATAAGTACACAGAATGACTCGTGGCATAGCTGATAGTAACTATCACTACTGAGTGATCTCGGACCATCCGTGTCAATTTGCTGCAGCAGTTGATAGACGGGTTTGTGAGCCCGAAAAATATTTTCCCTGACAGTAGCTTAGCAGTTTATAAAATCTCAAGTATCCCTTGCCTCCCCGCTTCACAGACACGCCACAGGTACTTTGTAAAAAAAAAAATTAAATGAGACTATTTTGTTTTTGAGATGATTATAGATATGCTTTATTTATTTATTTATAATATTTAATTTACAATATTTATATTAATTAATTTATAATATTTCTATTAATTAATTTATAATATTTTCAACGATTTATTTTTAAGGGAACATTTGTATGAATTTATGTATGTATTTTGTTTTTCATTATTTAATACTGCCTTAAAAATTATAGTTCTTTTTATAAAATAGTTAAGTAAGTTTCATTATTTTTAGAATAAATCAAGGTAGTAAAACTATTAGTTCAAGTAAAATTTTGTAAATATAAAAATATGAAAATATAAGACAAAAAATTAAAATAAAAAAAAAATACCTTATACATATATAAAAAAATATGTTTGATTTACATATAAACGTTTCATAGTCGTATGCATAAACATATTTATGCTTTGCTAGCGTTTTAAAAACTAACTGCCGTATTCTTAGAATTTTTTTTTTGATTTATTATAGTCTAAAAAATTGTTATAAATACGGTTGTACTTTTTTATATGGTAATTTGTTTGATAAAACTTTTTGTAAAAGAAGCAAACCATAAATCATAAATATTTTAAAAATACGGCAATATAAAATTATATTAGACATAAAAGTTTCGAATAATTGGTATTAATCATTTGGTGCGAACTACGTTTAGAACGCACAACAGATACGAGAATTATCCTACGAATGGCTCGAGAATATTCTATTAGACAGACCGTCTCGTCTGCGAGACTACAAGGAGTAAAGATTTTTGTTATTAATTAAAAATCTATTATTGATAATACTAGATTATTTTTCAATTGTTGAAGCATTTTGATTTATCAGGAAAAAGGAAACCAGAACAGAATGGTATAACGAAAATATCAAATATCCCATACTTCTGACCGAAGAAGTTCGCTCGGTATCAACAGATATTTCCCTTACTATTATTATTATTTCAAAAATTAAATTAAAAAGCATTTAATTAAACTTATTATTAAACCAAAATGCTGATACCGACGCAGACGGTTAAAACAAATAAACAACTTATTAAGTTGCAAACAGAAAATGTGCGCGGGCGGCATTATGATTGCTGCGCAAATTTAGGGATTTTATTATAAGCTTCGTTTTAATTGGAAACTAGAATTAAGATCAGTTGTAATTTAAAGAATAAAGTATATATATATATTTTTTTTAAACTTAAACTTATAAAAATCAACTTACATACTCTAAAATCAAACATATTATTTTTATAAATTAATTATGCTCAAAAGATATCATGCTTTTTAAACAGTTGTCCGAAGTAGTTTAAGACTTGTTGTCCTTTAGTCCCATATTCATGCAATGAGCATATTAAAGAACGAGAAACACACGCAACACAGTGTATATTCTGTTACACATTACGGGTTACACACACATATATATGTATGTATGTATTTACTTATTTCTATGATTTTTTGCCTTTAACCCAGAAAGTCGGGTTGAAAGATTCGTATATATGGAAGCCAAAAATATAATTTGAATTTTTATCACCTGTACGGCAATCGAACTTCAGTTGCGTTGCCATATGGCAACCAAAGATTTTTAATTATTGGAGAAATCTAAAAAGTAATTATAAATTTATAACTCTCAGAAGTTCTCAGTGAAGCACAACATACTCAGCCTGTTGCTTATTTTTATTTGTAAAAAAATAAAGTTTTTGCAGCTGTAATTTTTATCTGCAGATACAGTGATAGACATACGTTTGAACGCACTTACTTTTTTATTTTTAAGTTATTTTTTTGAACTCTTTATTATAACAGTTCCATTATTTTTTGTTTTTTATTTACATTTATTTACATTATTTTATTTACATTATTAATATGCATTCTTATGTAAAATTGTTGCTGTTTTTGGTGAGACATTCGTTTGGACGCATTAAGAGGAAATGTTATTTAATTTTTGAATTTTGACTTCTAAACAAGTGTTTTTGTAATAATTTGATAAAAAATTTAATTTAAATAAAAAAACTATAAAAAAATTGCAATATTTTAGTAAACCGATTAGATATGGGTGCAGGAAAGCGGTTAAATGATACCAAAAAAAATGGCTTATCAAATCGAAAAATTGCTGGAATAATAATGCGTTCTGAAAGAGAAATAAGAAATTACTTAAAACTTGGCAAAAAGTATGGAATAAAGCTCCAACGAAGGGATCATTCAAAATTACGACCCGTCAAAAAGGACAGATTCGCCATGAAGCAACTCGAAATCGCCTATCCTGTAGGGAAATAAAGAACAAACTTAATCTTCCAATTACTACACGATCCATAGCCCGTATTTTGAATGCGACCCCATCGATAAAATGGAAAAAAATTAATTAAAGTACACAAGGAGATGTCTTAGCTTTGTCCAAGTACACATATCATGGACTGATAAATGAAAAAAAGTTATTTTTTCAGATGAAAAAAAATTTAACTTGTATTGTCCAGATTGCTACAGTTGTTATTGGCATGATTTAAGCCAATCAAACGTAGTGCGATCAAAGCGAAATTTTGGTGGAGAAAGCGTTACGTTGATTTACTTCCATGGCCGGCATGCAGTCCGGATTGTAACCCAATCGAAAACTTATGGGGCATCCGTGCAGCTTAAGTTTACGAAAAGGGAAGGCAGTTTTCAAGCTGAAAGAAAAAATGAAGGAATGTTGGTTGGGTATTGAAATTAAAACCCTTCGAAGCCTTGTAAACTCAATGCCGAATAGAATATTTTCAGTTATTCGAAGTGAAGCTGGTCCTAATAAATATTAGTACATAATAACTATTAATATTTTGTAAATAATTTGAATTTTTTTTCAAGCAAACTGTGTTCAAACGAATGTCTCTTAACTTTTTAGTTTTTTTTTATCGATTACGTATTACGAATATGAAATATGTTTTTTTGAAATATTTATTAAGAATGATGATTAACATCATCAGGAATAATAGGAAATTATAATTGTAATTAAAAAAAAAAAAAAAAAAAAAAAAAAACAACTATAATTTGCTATTATTCCTGATGATGTTAACAAGCTGTTAACGAAATATCGAATAATAAAACCAAATAAAATAATAAAAAAAAGACCTCAAGCTTAATAAATATATATCAAAAAATATAATAAAATAGGTCAATTAATAATATAATTAATATGAAATATGTTTAAGTTTTCTTTACTATTTATATGATTCTAATTGTGATTTTTCCCCTATAAACTATATCTGAAATTTATTATTACATACCTTATGATATTCTCATACAGTATGAAAAATATCATAAAGCATTTTATTACAAAAGCAACTCAATAATTGAGGAGGAAAGCATATCCATATAGTACTATTTCGCTAACGCTTACTTAGCTCATCAGTGGATTTTCCTAATTTTTGAATACAAACCAAAGATCTATATGCTTAAAATTCAATTAATCAAACGAGAATTGTTTGAATATTAAACATACAAACCAAAAAAAAATCTATAAACAAAAACATAACAATCCATGAGTTTACTTTTATAACACACACACATTTCTATTTTTAGTTTTTTATTCTCATCTACATTATATATTAATACTATTGTTAAGCTAATAAATCACTTAATCCTTTTGCTAAAAAAAATAATTATAGCCGTCTTAGTTTCCTTTAAAATAGAAAAAAAACATAGTGCGGTGAAATGAATGTCTATCACTGTACTTTCTTATTAATATAAAATTAAAATTAGAATTAAAATCAAAAGTTCTTTATTTTTACAACTTCTTTCAGTGTTTTTTTTTTCTTTTTTCTATGTTAAAGTAGTCAACACTGGCAGTGCTGAAATTCATTACTGTAAAAAAAAATTAGTTTTCGCTTATTACTTGTGACACCCATTTATTTGTCTTCGAAACGAAATTATTTTTTTACTCTTAATTAATTTCTGTTCCTGCAGTGCGCATTAGACCGTACCACCTCCAAAAAACAAAAAAAGGTGATCTGTACACCCCCGTAAAGGGTGCCTCCGTAGTCTAGTGGATGACCATTAGTCTTTTCAATATGGAGGTGCGGGTTCGATTCCCGCTTAGACCCTGGGTGTTTCTACAGACAAGCTTGAGAGCTTCGTAGAGTTTGTATTGTTAAAAAAAAAAATATAACATATTTTTGGACAATAATTTAAAAATAAAAATGTTTTTTTTTAGACGAAGGTAGGTGTCGCCTTTTTAAACTTTTCTCTATATCTTTGGCATTTGGAGTCGGCTCTCAATAATATTGTTTCGAGCAGCTTAATACTCAGCATCAGTGGCCATTAACTTCCAGTATTCCGTTCCAGTATTTATCCACTTAGTTATAGAATTTTGCTAAGGAAGTACTTCGATATTTCTTGCCGGACAGCCGATAATTGTTGTCTGCTCTACAACTGAGTATGATGTAACGAAATCGGGTCTATTTGTATACGCTTCTTACTTCTCTATCCCGTTCGCTTCCAAACATATACAAATGCTATTTACAATTACGCCAAACATTCATGTGAATTGCTTGTACGTTCAGATGGCTTTACTAAGATTTTATCCGCCCGCAATGAAGCAACAGGATGCATTCATCAAATGCTCGAACAACAAGTTGGTAATTTCATAAACTTCGCGAGTGACTCTTACATTGATATGTAGAATATTCCAGAAATCCGTTAATTTGAATCTTCATCTGTATTGGTGTGATACTTATCTTTATATTTTGCTTACGTTACCTTACTATGGTTGTATTAGTGTGAATGTGTGTTTGTCATTCTATTGTTTATTGTTTTGCTTTGCGTAAGTATGCTATGTGAGTTGTGTGTTTGAAATACGTTTATACGAGGCTGATTTACAAATTGCTGTTAATAAAAGTATTTACGTACCAATATTATTTTAGCTTCATTTCTGAGTTCTTTTAGTGTTATTAAATTTTTAAAATGTTTCTGCTAGAATTATCGATATACTTTCTTAGTTCAACTCCATTGTGTTTTTGCGAGCTCTAATTTCCTAACATTGTGTTTATACATTAGGGTGGTAAAAACAGTCATCTGGTGGATAAATACTAGAACCTGATACTGAAAGTCAATGGCTATTGATGCGGAATATTGGCCTTCTCGCAACAAAATTATTGATATATGAGTCTTTAAAATCCGACTGCAAATGCCAAAGATATAAAGAAAAGTTCGTCGAAATTACTATTCAAAAATACGTTATATTAGGGGGTTTACAGGGATTTTTTTTTTGTTTTTTGAAGTACTGTCTAGTGCACATAGTACATGTCGTTCATTTTTTACTTATAAATATTTTATTTTTTACTTCAGAAAAGAAAAACAAACTATTGAAAAACTATGCCTCCAATAAAATTTCAATACATTTAGTTACTTGATGAATCCTAACGATTCAATTCTAATTTTTGTGTATATTTAAGCTGAAAGCTTGAGCTTACGACAGGGTTAACTGTCAAATAAACTGTCATACGCCATCATCACTGGATACTCTTAAATAACTGGATACTTTAAAAATCAACATTAAAAATCGCGTGCTGAAAGCTGTGTTGGAGACCCACCCGGACCGGTCAAATCAAAAACAGTTCTCTTTCATCGGTATTCGAACTTACAAAAATTCATTTGATTTGTGTTAAAAAGGTTATGAATTATTTCTTTTGTCTTAAAATTTTTGTTCTTACGTTTTTATATTTAGTGCCGATATAGAAGACGATTGACGAAAATACTTGTTCGTGCATTTATATTCAAAACTACAATAAAAAAAAACTCAAATTGCTTTTGTTTTCAATATAAATGGCCGAATGAGTATTTTCACTCGTCTTCTATCAACAGGCATTAAGTAATATTTTGTCAAAAATCAATAAAAATTTTGAGAGATTTCTTTAATTTACTTCTTTTTCCTAACAAGAACAAATTTTATTGCAGAAACTATACCTAAACATTTTGAATATATAAAGTTTTTGTTAGACAATTTTTCTATAATTTCATTATAGCAGTTAATGTAGTTTTACAATTCTACAATTTGTTAAAAAGAAAATTGTTTTGGTTTAAAGGAAGGAATATTTATTTTTTTGAAATTGAAGAGAGTTCCATATTTCTCATAGCCAACTAATTTTTTTAAATTGTTAATGTAAAGTTTTTCATACAGTTGTAGTTTCCATAATGCAAGTAGTACTTATGTAAAAAAGCTTATAAAAACTACTAAAAATGTTGAGTGAGACTGTCTTCCTAAACGTCAGCTGCTTCGCAGTGTGACAATGTCTCATGTTCCTAAACGCAACCGTTAAAACTTTGACAATGTATGGCATTCTTAAACTCATCAGAATTAGAGTTGATGAGCAAATAAACGCAACAATAGCAAAAACGTACAAAATTTCAATGAAATTAATACGTAATTTTAATTAAAAATTTAATTATTTTATTAAATAATAATAATTATTATTCGTATTAATTGCTTTTCAATTTCAAAAATTATTCGCAGACATTGTTTTGACATTGCAAACAGATGCATGATTTGCAAGGTTGGTAAAATATTACTGTTTTACTTAAACCCTGCTTTGACATTGCACACAGATGTTTAGAAAGGCAGCCTAAGCTGACTGTTCGAATTATGGTAACAACAGGTATCATAATTTTCTTATTTTTGCGTGCTAAAATTATTTAAAATTCAACTAAGGAATGGAGATTTTTTAAATTGGATACCAATTTTTTGTTTAAATTAAAATTTATAACTATCAAATACAAATGTTTACAAATTGTTAACTTTTAACTGGGTGCGTGAATGCATGCGTACGTGTGTTTATGAAGAAAACGTTATGCAGCATTAAAAATAACTATCAGGGTCTCCTGTGTATCTTAAAAAGTTGCCTTTTTCTGCTTTGTTTCTTTTTTTTAATCACATCCTTCGCACACTTGCACCTTGTTCGGGAATTTTTTTATTTTTCAATTGTAAACCTGTTTACCTTTCTGTTAATGTTGTACTTTTCGTTATTCTACACTTCCTTTTGCTATTTTTACATTTTCTGTGAATACTCTTTCTTCGTATTACTTTATACAACAGCAATCAAGGTCGTTATTTAAATCTATTCAACGATTTGATTATTTGCGTCCATGTTTCTGTTGTGGGGATGGGGGGTGGGTGTGGGTATGTTGGTTGTGTTGTTTTTACAAATGTATTTGTGTATAGTTTCTATGATGTTCCCAAAGGATTCTTCAGCGCGTTTGTTCTGCTGTGGAATCATTTGCGATGACACCATTTGTTTGATTTGATGTTGACAACGCGGATGTATTTAGTATTGATTCATTATCGCGCATTGCTGAGTTTTCGTTTGAATTTATGGGAATGATTGTATCGCTGCTATTATTGTTAACATTGCCGGAAATGCGATTGTGACTGAGAGGTTGAGTGCTCGTTCCCTGATCCCAGTTTGCAATATTATTTATATTGTTGTTGGCATTTGTGTTGACGTCACTGCTGCTGTCAGCATTCTCTGTTGCAACATTTGGTGTGTTAAGTACACCAGAGAAGTTCGTGCCATTTATGTCCAGTTGAACCATTAACTCTTGTCCGCCCATAGCATTGGTACCTTCACGAAAAGCAACATAGAATTAATTAGAAGTTTGTACAAAAGCAGTTAATATGGAAGAACATTTCTAAAATTAATTAATATTATTTATTTGTTTTTTTTACAATTCTAGTTCAAGACTTGGACCAAAAAGTTTCAAAAATTGTATGCGAATCACTGAAAAGTTGCAGAGCTTTTAAAAGAAACTTTATAAACAATTAGATTGCACTGGCTTTTCTTTTTTTCCTTTTTTTTCGGCGGCACCAATGATGGAGTTCCTAATCATATTTCTCTTCAAAATTTCAAATTGTCTTCAGAATACATAGAAAAATTATTGAAGTATTATTTTTTAATTGTTTTCGAAAGATAAGAGCTATTACAGTGGAGTTCGGTTTTAACGAACACCGCTTTTAAACGAATTTACGCTTACACCGAGAAACGTCTCCGGTTCCAACGAATTTTCGATCATAACGAACTCTTTCTTAAGTCCTATAAATGAAAATGCATGGAAATTTATACGGTTATAACGAACAAAATCGCAAATTCTTATCTGGCGTATTTTGAAATTTTAAATTGTTTAACGCAATTTGGTAACACTATAAGTTGTTATCTTATAGTCTTTTCACACTGACTGCTTTTAAAGCAAACATGGTTTTACAATATAAAAATATTTACTCAAAACCTTTTTTGAATTTCTTTTAAATTGATTTAATGAAATATAACCTTGATTTTCGTGTACTAAAGGCAGTGCTACCAAGTTAAATGGTGCTCAATGAAATAAAAATAACAAATAAACGAATATTTGGGAAATAAAGTCAGTACAATAATTTAAAACAGCAGCAGCAACAACAGTAAAAAAGCGCAAAAGAGGCTATCGGGTAGAGCATAATGAAAATGCTTTCATCGAGTTGTGGGAGGAGAAATTATATGAAATTTTTTTCACTAACTGAGCGTTAAAACCTGATTTAATTAAACTTATAGTGTGAAAGCACCAGCAAAATAAAATAACTTCCAAACTGGCTACTCAAAACGATGCTTCAAAAATTTAATACGTCTCCTTGACATCAGAGACGCTACAACACTGCTATAAACACAAATAACGAGCAAAAAGCAATGTTTGAAGGTAGTGAAGCTTCATCACCTTCGTTATAAGCGGACTCCACTGTACTTTTAAAATAAATATGCTAGTATACAAAAATAATTCGTATATTTAATAAATAAATAAATATAAAATAAATAATAATATAAATAAATCATATAAAAATTATAATTTAAAATTTAGTTTGAATCGATTACCATAATTTCGCCCAAGAAGTCGCCAAATTTTCATCATCAGTGCCTTTTACGTATTTCATACATTTTACCACTTGTACCTGACAAGCAAGCCCTAATTGCAAGTATACGATATTTTTTATTTTTTATTCCAAAATACACAACTGTTGTCGCAAAGTGAAAATTTACCATCACTAATTTCGCTTAAGTTAACGCATGTCACGCATAACAACAACTCAATTATAATTCCGCGTCGATTGATTTTCGCGTGGCATACAGAACAGTGACGATTATTTGTTTAAATTAGCATTGAGTGCTGCTACTTACCGGCTTGTAAAACACGAAACTGCATAAGAGCAAAGCGCAAAGCACCGGAAAGTTGTTGTGAACTTCTGACTGCCGCACTATTTTCAAGGGGGCGTACATTTCCAGGTGCTGCGTTGTCACGTGATAAGTGATGGCCGTTCATAACCAAAACTGGTGATGAATTGTCAATTACCGAATTGTTAGACTTATCATTGTTGTTGTTGTTGTTCTGACGCATTGGATTACTCAAATTTTGCTGTTCAGAATTTGCTGCTGTATTTGGTTCGTCACCGACGTTGTCATTAGCATTGTCATTATCATTTTCATTATCATTTTCATTATCATTTTCATTATCATTATCATCGTCATTATCATTATCATCATCATTATCATTATCGGTATCATAACACATGTCATCGACTTGGTAGGAGTTGTTGGCAGGAGGAGCAGTAAGTACGCCAGTCTGGCTGAGTGGATCACAAAGGCGCTTCGAAGTATGCGGTGCATTCCTTTCTGCTTCAAGTTGTCGCTCACGTTTTATGGTGCTGGAACTGGTTGGTGGCTCAGGTTGGTTTAATGCACCGCTACTAGAATAAAGACAGTGGTTAATAAGGTAAAGTGGGACAAATTAATAATGTTTTGGTTAGTGTCATCGCTAAATACAAATTAAGACTTTAGTTTCTTCAATTACCGGTGACTGCTCGCGATAATTTGATGGGCAACACGTTCTGGTGAAAAATTCGCAGATGCACGTTGGGCCATGCTCAACTGGAACAGTGTTTGTTGCAATGATGCAGACAGTGGATTCCGGGGGTTTGCTTCAGCATTTTGAGATTCATTAACCGCTCGTTGCTGCAGTTGGTGTTGTTGAAGCATTTGTAAATACTCCATCAATCCATTGGGAAAATTAGTTGCAAAGGCGGGAGCTATGAGTCTTTGGTGTGCAGCAATTGTGGCTGCAACCTGAGCTTGCTGGCTGGTAGTCGGATGTGCAGTTAAAGCCATTTGTTGATAATTGGGCGGCAACTGCTGGCGCGATATTTCATTCTATAGCAGGGGTGGTAATGATAAAAACAAGAGATAGATACATAAAAGTGTTCAAAGTGTTACGTCGTGTACGGTCGGTCACATATGGCAAATATTTGCCTAAAGAAAAGGTAAGCACTGTTTACGGCAACTAATTAGTTAAAAATATTTCACAGGATATAAAAGCCAAAATGGACTGAAGTAATAATTTATTGAAAACCGATGGTGTTTTATTTAAGATAAAGACGTGTTTCAAATCAAAAGTATTTTTAAATAATAAAAAAAGTGTACATAATTTAGTGGTTACGCTTTTTTGGGCATATATTTGCCATATGTGCCCGTACCTTTACTGATCTGAAATTTTCCTAATGAAAAATGTTTTGTGAAATGAAAGCAAATTAACAAACAAAATATAATAATATCACTTCTATTTTTATTTGACCTTTATTAAAATTTTTTAATTATATTTATTTTTGAGCGATGGTCTTTTTTATTACATATTTATAAAAAATATAATAATGTTTTATATCAACTGAATTTATTTTGGGAGTATTTATTTATACATATGATTCTAATTGTGCTTTTTCCCTTATAAGCTAAGTAAGCGTTAGCGAAATAGTACTATATGGATATGCTTTCCTCCTCAATTTTTGAGTTACTTTTGTAATAAAATGCTTTATGATATTTTTCATACTGTATGAGAATATCATAAAGTATGTAATAATAAATTTCACATATAGTTTATAAGGGAAAAAGCACAATTAGAATCATATGTATGTAAATATAATAATGTAGAAATACCAATCGATGTTGATTAGGATCAAATTGTTTATAACTGCCACGTCTGCCTTCTCGGCGATTTGCTTCAATAGAGGCTGTCAGGTCCTCTAGACGACTGAAGTTATGTTCATGGCATTCATACGGATACAAATGTTTCATATATCTGAAATAAATTGGGAATATTTTTATTATAATTTTTAATGAGAAAATTCTAAACGCATAAATGAGCAAGAAGTATATACTTATGTAATTGTTTAAAAAAGAAGTGTAGAACAACGGCGTGAATAGTATTTATCGGAACATTGGCAACATTTGTTTGCTTGCTGTTGTTGCAGCAATGTATGTACATATGTATGTATGTACGTAAGGTAAGTAAGGCTTTTGTTAATTCATTATTTGCATTGCTTTTGGTTTCTGTTTATAATTCATCATCGCATACATGCAATATTTTGCATTTAATTTAATAAACACTTAAGAACTCAATCAATAAAGGTATATAAGAATGTGTACATTCGCATGCGCAAACTGTTCATTTCTACGGTGTGATCATTTTTGTGCATAAACATGCCCATGCATGTTTGTATGTGTGCTGGAGTTAACAGTCAAACCTCTTTGCAGCTTACAACCAGGTTACACTATAGTTAAAAGCTTTTGTTTAGCTGATTTTATTAGTTCGTTCATTGGTTTTTTCAAGCTTAACATACATATATACATGAAACATTATGGTTTGATGGGACTAAATCTACATTTCTACACATGACAGTCGATTAACTGAGCTTTACACCCGACCATACAGGGTGGCCAAATTTGAGGTTATGAAGTAAAATAGCTGTCAAATAATGAAATGTCAAAAATTGAGCTCTCATTCTTTGTCATTTATTTATTTAAAAGTTGGGAAATTTTTACAATGAAACGCTACACTTGGCTGTTTGAAAAAATGAACGAAAACAACACATTTTCTAATAAAATCATCTTCAGTGATGAGGCACACTTTCGATTAGGAGGATTAGGATTATGTAAACAAACAAAATTGCCGCATATGGAGTTCATAAAATCCGCAAACAATCTTCGAAAAACCATTACATCCAAAGAAAGTGAGCATACGGTGCGGTTTGTGGTCAGGCGGCATCATCGGGCCGTAGTTTTTCGTAAATGTGCACGGAAACGCCGTCACTGTGAATTCTTTGCGCTACAAAACCATGAGAACCGATTTTTGTGGCTACAATTGGCTAATGTTGACATCAGTGACTTTTGGTTTCAGCAAGACGGCGCCGCAAGCCACACACAGCTGGCCAAACAATTCAGTTATGGCACGAGAAACATCCCGGTGGTCGCGTAATTTCTCAATTTGACGATGTCAATTGACCGCCTCGTTCTTGCGATTTAACGGCGCTGGATTATTTTCCCTGTGGCCTTTTGAAAGACCGTGAACACGTGAACAAGCCACAAACAACTGAGGCTCTGAAAGATGAAATTCGGCGTTACATGGACGAGATAAGCGAAGTTTTGTTTGCAAAATGTGGTTCAAAATTTTGTGAAAAGAGCGGACGTCTGCCGACTTGCTAGAGGTGGACATTTGCCCGACGTCATATTCTATTATTAATTCGTATATTTCTACTTTACATTGGTATCAATAAAACTGAATTTGTTAAAAAAATGTGTTTTTAAGCCTCAAATTTGCCCACCCTTTATGAGCAATAACGTCAAGATGCTAGTATTCAACACAGTCATCACGTACATATCATAAAAAAATACAATAAACTTCAAGAATTTAACCTGAGGTCGAACCCAGGAAATTTTTGGTTTTGTAGTCAACGTGCAGACTACTTCAGCCATGGGTTTTGCGAAAAAAAATATAATTTCATTTGAATTTCATAATTTGTAAAATATCTTTTAGCAATTATTGCAGAATAGATATTTTAACACATATTTGTGTGGTCCACACGTTAATATCTGCTATTAGCAATCAAATTTGACGGTTGCCACGCCCATAATTGTGGTCAAATCCCTGTTGTTCGTAACGAAGTTCGACTGTAGTTAATTTTCTTTATACCATTATAATGTTATTTATTTGTAAAATAAAGTAAAAAAAAAAACTCAGATTTATTCAACTCTCAACACTTTGTCCGTCTGACCGTCTGGTTATTGGCCTGTACATTTTTTCTATCAGTTTGTACGAAAATCAAACATATATATGTATGTATGTACGAGTACATACCATCATTATCCTTTTTGTCTTAATGTACAGTGTGTTTGTTTTGTCTTTTATTTTGTTGTGAATGCTGTTTGCCCATGACTGCGCTTTCTGCGAATTATCAAGTAAACATAACAGATGAAAAGGAAGGGTTTTCTTCAACTCGCTTACATTAACACTCAACAATGTGAGACTTAGTGATGCTAATTATTATAAGCATGATTACGGACACTCATTTGCATAGTTGTACTTGCATGCATTCATACATATGTATGTATGTACGGATGTGTGCACTATATGCCCAGCAAACATTGGGCATCGTGTTAGAAATGAGATGACTTTTTCATCATTTTGACAATTGGCAAACTTTTTTCAAAGATTTGAGTTTAACACTTGAATTCAAATTGATAATGATGTGAATATAAATATAAAACAAATAAATAAATAAAAAAAAACATTTAAATAGGTTTTCTGAAGTTTTGCCTCCAACAGTATTATTAGTGGATACAGTATATGCACATATGTACACACAGTGTAACCTCGGTTAACACAACCCTCGAAAAGCGCAACTCTTCGATAATCGCAATCTCTAAATTCTTAACATTGGAGACTCTGTTAATGCAACTTTTCCAAAAACATAACCTCAATTATTTTATGCAATAAATTATTTAGCACTGCTAATTTTTACAAAATTTTTAATTTTTTTATTAAGAAGTTTTTTCGATAATGCGCTAAGCCTTTTGAATAAAATTATTTAATAAATTTTAATTATATTATTAATTGACCTTTTTTATATTTCTTTTATTCCTATTTTTTATTTTATTTTTATTTCCTATTATTCCTGATGATGTTAACAAGCTGTTAACGAAATATCGAATAATAAAAAACAAAATAAAATAAAAAAAGACCTCAGGCTTAATAAATATATATAACAAAAAAAAAAAAAAAAAAAAATTATTTAATAAACATAAATTCAAAATATTTTATATTAATTGGAAAAAAAAAATTTTTTTTTTTCTGTCAATTATATGAAAGTATTTTAAAAAACAATGTTTCTTTTCTTTTCCATAAAAATTCAAAATAACTCAAATTACTTATGAAATATTTACCAATTATAATAGAAAAACTTAAAATTACTATTATATGAAATAAATTCTCTCTATTTTTTATTAACTAAATATCTATAATTTTTAGCTATTTTATCTATATCTGCCTTAATAATATTTCTTCTATCTATTGGCAATTTTATTATCTCTAACATTTCTAACATATAACGACGTTTGTAATTATCCTCTCTATTCAATATTTCTACTTCATTAAATTTAGGAAAGTCATGCAAGTTCGCACAATGTGAATTTAATGCAGTTTTTTATGTATTCATGTGTCTGTATTTTTGATCTGATTTATGGCCTGCTATTTTAGTTCTAAGTTTGTTTTATATTGTTCCTACATAAACTTTATCACAGTTTTCTCCACTATTTCCACCAGGTATCTTATATGTATATTAAAATAGAGCAATCTAGTTTTTCTATTTTCTCTTTAGTTTTACGAAATAACTTGTCTATAGTGTTGTATATCTTATGTGCTATTATATAATTTGCTCTATCATTTATATTAGATCTTTCTAATCTCTCTGATATTCCAGCTATATATGTTAGTGATTTATACAGGGTGTCTGGTAGCAGATTTATATTTTCAAACTTAAATAAAAAACGTAATAATTGACACAAAGTTTTATTAAGAGCATTGAACGATAGAATGGAAATGCAGATTTTATTTTTTAAACAGTATGTCATCCAGATCCTTTTTTAAAATTTCATGAATAATCGCTTTTGGAAGACCCAGTGAGGCTGCACTCTTCCGTTTTGAAAGTCGCGGATTTTCACGTAAACTGCTATCAACCAGTTCAATGTTTTCGGATCGACTGGGCCCTGGTCGTGGGGCATTCATAGCCGAAGCAGTTGCGCGGAATCGCTGCACCCACGAACGTATTAACTTTACACTCGGTCCATCACTTATTCGCCAAATACCGAACTTTGAACAAAATTGTCGACGAGTAATTACGTAAGAATTATTACTCTTAAAAAATGGATCCACAGCGAACGCGCGATGCTCTTTCGACCACAGCGACATCGTGCGCACCGTTTATTACTTCTTGAAATAATCGTATTTAAAAATATAAATTTCCCACCAGACACTCTGTACAATTTTATAAGTTTAGTTTAATAATTCTTCTAGTTTTTTCACCTCCCTTTATATTAATTAAACTAATTATTTAAGCCGCAGTTCCTTTTTATATATATAATATTTATTTTTATTTCGATATTTCGCTACTCCTTAATGTAGCTTCTTCAGGAAAATTGGTGTTTGTTTATAACGGAAAAAAAAAATTTTTATATTATAATATATATATAAAAAGGACCTGCAGCTTAAATAATTAGATTAATTAAATTTAGTTTTTTATAAATAAAAAATATGTCATCTAAAAAAAAACACAGTCGAAAATTGCACTATTTGTCCGTTAAAAACTTGTTAACAACCATCAGCACAAATTTACATAGAATGTGTATTTTTTATTTATTCTAGATATATTTTTCTTTTTATGTTTTTATTCTTCATTTTATTTAACAAAAATTCATTTGTTTTTTAAATAAACTTTTTATCGGATTTAAAATAATATATTTAATCGAAAAATAGAAACATAGAAATTGTTGGCTCGGTTTGCGCAACAGCTCAAAATTTCTATTGCTTGCGTTAAACGAGGTTACACTGTATATTAAATGTAAAAATTCACTATCAATTATTTTAAGAAGAAAAAGTACAAAACTTTAACTACAGTACAACCACTCTAATCCAGACACTCGCTGTCCCGAACTATCCAGTAATCCGTATAGTAATCAATGTTTCGGACAATCTATAAACTTTTTTTTTGCATTTCCGACAAGCGTTTTTTGTTATTAATACTTTGTTGCTATTTTACAGCTAGACATAATTTGTTTATGAGCAGAAACAAAAAAGTACGAAAACAAACAAAGGTGACAGAAAAGGAAAATAATTTTTTTTATCTTGAACCATATACATGCGATGCATTGTGCAGGACCTAGAGGAAAGGGATAGTTAGAGAAATGACAGAAGGTTAAGCTTCACTATCTTACAACTTTGCTTTAGGACGTTTTTTGTTTTTTTTTTATAGCAGCGCCTCTGAAGTTTAGGAGGCGTATTAAATTTTAAAGCTTCGTTTTAGTAATTATTTTACTTCGCCGGTGCTACACAATACCAATGAAGGAAAGCGCTCTGATGTGCCTGCAAATTGGTTACTGCTGAAGCCGCAGTGACATAAGAAAAAATGCGAGATGTTTTTATGATTTAGTCCGAAACTTGCGTCGAACCCAAAACTTTTTTTTAAATTTTGTAGTCAAAGTGCAGATTTCTTTAGCCATCGCCAGCCTCCTCTTTTTGTTGAGAACTTATTTTTGAGAGCTCTTTTTTTAAATTATTTCCAAACATTTGTCGTTTGAGAAAGGCTTAGGTTTCCAATCATTCTCAATTTGAAATCAAGACTTCGTGTTTGTTGGGTATTTATTTTTTTTGTGTACATATCGTCACCGAAAATTTAAAAATTTTACAGGAGCAACAAAAAACTTAATAAAATGAAATGTGTTGTATTTCTTTCGCAAAATCATCCAACTAAAATAATCATTGAATTTACAACGTTAAAAATTATGTCTCAAAAAGAGTAAGTTGGTAACATTTTTTAATTGTTTTATTATTTCTCAACAGCAAATAAATAAATTGATTTTGAAAGCCATTTGAATTTCTTTAGTAAAGTCCTCATTTTTAAAAATAGAGAGCTAAAAATTTGTGAAATTTGTGATGCGCTGCACCAATCTTCATTTAAAAATCTCAATTTTGATTTTTTTGGTTGTTACGCCCTTTTGCAATTCAGGTGACGATATGTATTTATAGAGGAACTTCTAAAAAACAATTTTTATATATATATATATTTTTTTTTCAAGTGCTGTCATCTCAAAATGTTTTAGCAGGTATGAAAAGAGCGCTCCCAAAAAATTTGCTCCATATTTTGTTTCTACACAACGCTCAACGGCTATCAATTTTTCCCTACTTTCCTTATACCTACTAGAAACTTTCGAGATGAAAGCCAAAAAGGAGCCCCTTTATGTACACACATCCGAAAATAAGAATACCCACTGAAGAATTTTGTATTGATCTGCCAAGGTACGGGTATTTTAATAAAGTGGCAATCTACAGCTTAGAATTTTCAAATACATAATAATACCGCCCCCCCACCACCCACTTCAAAATCTTGGCCGTTTAAGATCGCAAATTTTTGCGAATATTCCAACAATTGTGAAAAGGTTTTTTTGTCTCGTTTGCTACACTTGTGTAAAATATTGACTTTTGCTGAAAAACTTTATATGATTTGGCTTAGTCCCTGTCTACACTTGCAATTTTTGTTGCAGCAATTCTTGAATAGGGAAGGCTACATGTTCGCCAATTCTATTTTGCTTTGCCATTCGCACTACTCCAGTAGAAGTTTTATGTAGATGAGTTGGTATTGTACGCGAAAAAAATTGTAAGAAATATAAAAATTGCCAAACTAGCATTTCATAATGTGGACAATAATGCAATTACAAAGCAGAATTTTCAAAAATTGCGCAACAGAAATTCCAAGTCTGGACAAGAGCTTATTTCGATACAATTTAATATTTTTGTTATATTCTACTCGTTCCGTTTATTTTTTTTCTTGGTTTCTTCTCTTTTTATTGAGGCCGCCAGTTTTGTTTTTCGCAAAAGTGTGACAAGTTCGAAAATCGCGGGAATTTCAAAAGTTTCGCGGTACAAATAAAACAGAAAGGAAAAAAGCATTTGTCGATTAAAATATAATTAACAATGTTTTTTTATATATTACATTTTAAGCTCAAGGGTTTGTTTTTGTTTTTATTTTTATTTGTTTTATTGTATTTGCCATAAAGAAAATTATTCCATTTTTTAATTATGAATTCTCAATCGTTATTATATTTAGTTTTCTTCATTACAATTTTTAGATTTTTTTTTTCTAATATTTCACTCATTTGTGCGCCTTGTTTTTAAAGATTCCAAAATTGTTCTCATACAAACAAATTTGCATGTAAAGCGGAACTGTTAAATACCGCGCGTTACGCGTGATTTTATTGAAAAACACTGTAAAATCTCGCGAAAATCGGTGAAACTGGCAACCCTACTTATTATTAATTTTTTTTGATTTTCCTTATTTAATTTTTTCTTTTGCTATTGTTTGCTGTCACTTTACAAATAAGTGTTGCAAAAAAAAAGGTATAGTAAACGTAAACTATAATTTCCATTGTAGTTTATTTACTAGACATATGCAATGAATATCTGTTAATTTTGTTAGTGTAGAGTGAAAAATTGCTACACAACTTTGCAAGACCATTTGCACAGGATTGTGAGTTGGGCTATTATTTTTAACAACTTTTCAGCATTGAATTATTTTACTCCTGAATATTTCTACATATTTTTTTCTTGGACCGGAGCTCAGCACATGTCGCCTTTATAAGCAATGCATTCCACCGGAACTGTTTGGAGAGGTGTAGTGCGGAGAAGAGGCACTAGAAGGATAGATATACCTTAATTCTTGCAAAACTCTGCAGTAGTGCCTTCCTTTTTTTTATTTTGCAAAGCAAAATTGCTGTTTTCAAAATGTTCTGTTGACGCATTAATTTTAAAGCCAAATAAGATCAATTTTATTTACCATTTTATTTGGCCGACGTTTTATAGCTTAAATACCAACGAAAGAGACCACTGTTAGAACAGACACAATTGAAAAAATTGTTCTTCTGACCAGGTGTTGCAACGATGATCTTCTGGTTGGAGAGTCAATGCGCTAACTACTCCACCAACGAAACCTCAGATAAATAAAAGAAGAAATAAACGAATAAATTTTTGACGTTCTATGGTACCGTAATTGTTGGAATGTTGTACACCAACTGCTGGCACTGCCACCTTGTAATTGAATCAGATTCTACACAAGCAAACTGTTGGAATCTTTTTGAAACAGTTGTAGGCCTGGGTCTAAACTATCGTGTTTTGACAAGCTTTATTTTATTTTTAATAAAAAAAAAGGATTAGTTTTTCTAGTTTTTTGACCTTTTTTTTATATTAATAACACTAATTATTTTAAGCCTAAAAATTTTTTTATTATAAACAAAAACCAATTTTCCTGAAGAAGCTACACAACGGAGTAGCGAAATATTGAAATAAATATAAAAAAGGATTAGTTTTATAAATTTTCTTATTTCAGCGTCTGCATATAAAAATTTCTAAATGCCATTTCGCCAGGATCTTAACGCATCATTATCATTATTGTCATCATAATATTCTGATTAGCATTTTGTTGTGTCACTTGGTTTCTTGAATAGAGTTGAAATGAGTTTCATTTGAATTTTAAAGTACTCACGAATTAATGTCTGGTTGTATGTACTCTCGTATGCCGCAGAGTCTGTATAGCACGGAGTATGTCTGTCTGTATATGTTGCACGTGTAACATGCAATACAAAGTGCAACTTTCATGAATGCAATCAAACACAAATTTACCTCCAAGTAAATGTTGATTTAGGAATGTTCATAGTCGAACGACGATAAATTTATGTATTTGTTTTACATTTCATTTACCATAAACAAAAAATAAAAAAATCTTAAAAATTTTTTTTCTTTCTTCTTCATAAACTGTTGCTATTAAATGCAAGCGACGCTCAATATCAAAGAGTTAAGTGCACATGCACTCATAAAAATAAATACAAACATAAGCATTTACATATTTTTTTCATTTCCATTATTATTGTAGTATTTGAATATAATTCAGATAATTTAATTAATATGAATATGAAAAACATTTACACGTAAAATTTCCCAAAATTAAAATATTTTTAAATCCAGCGAAATTTTAACACTTCTACCAGCAAATTATCGAATAGTGTTTTCACACTTAAAGTTCAAACCTGATATTAGCAGTAAAACTATAAACAGCTGATTTTGCGTTCACATATAAGTTTGATTAAATTTGGTTTTAACATACAGTTTGCTAATAAATTTATTAAAAAAAATATACTCGTATATATATTTTTTTAGAAATGAAAATAAGTAAAATATTTTTTTTTCACTCGCCGTACTATTTCCTTTTTGTTGTGTCCATTAAATGAAATCTAATAGTGTTTTCACACTGACTGGTTTTAAAGTAAAAGTAGGTTTTACGTTAAAACCAACTACTAAATCCTGGTTTTAGCATATAAAAATATTTTCTTAATGAATTGGTTTTAAGTTGATTTAATGAAATACAACCTTGATTTTCAGGTACTAAAAGGAGTGCTACCAAGTTAAAAAATTGCAAACAGCTGGCAATTTAAATGGCCTGGGTTCAACCCCAATTTATTTCTCTGTTGTGCATTAGTGTGTCTTTGTGTGTCAGTTGTTGTCGGAAGGTTTCAGTGGCGAAGGCGAACGTGCAAAAGCAGAGTTGTAAAATAATTAATTAAGCTTTATCTTCTGTCGCTTCTCTAGTTCCTATAGTTCCAGCACAATGCATCGCATGTGTAGGAGTCATCTCCTGAGAGCTGGTCCCAGATAAAAAAAAAAAAAAACGCAACATCAATTGTGAATTGCAATTCGCTGGAGGAACACGGTTAAGACAATACAACTTTACACCTTGCTTGTTTCCACTAAAGTGAATTATTAAAAACATTAAATAATACTATAACATTATCAGTTGTTATCAATACTTTCAACTTGGTAGCACTGCGTTTAGTGCAGACGAAACAGGGTTGTAGTTTATAAAATCTACTTAAAACCAATTGAAAACGCGTTACAAAATGCAACCATGTAGATTTTTCCACAAGGTCATTCGTCCAAAATGTACAAAAAAAAAACTAACCGGTGCGTATGCAATGAGCAAACAGTACATCGTTTAACTTGATGATACATTCATTTTCGAGATTTTTTAAAATACAACTGTGTTTTTAACAATTTTTTAATAATAATGCTTGCGATGTTTTAAGATTTTTCCAATTTATATCTCTTCTCCTTTATATATTTTCTTAATTTTTTTTCAGCTTACAGAAATAACACCCGGAGAATAAATAATGGAGAGATTCAAAACTGAACAAAGAACTAGAATAATCGAATTTTATTATTTATATCAGCGATCAGTTTCACCAGCATCAAAATTTCACCCTCTGAAGTAATGATTCATTGTATAGTTCCTCGTCACCACTAACATGGCAGCCTGTAAAAGGTTTGCCTGACACAAGTAGATCAATTAAACTTAACGTGAGCTTTAACAGCAAGGTTTGTTTGCCAAATTTGCCGCTAAAGTCCACGTTAACTTCCAATCGGACATTGTGAAAAGGGCCGTTAAAGCTGTTTACATGTTTGATTACTATAAGAAGCAGGCCCCTAAAAACAGATTTGAAGGCCGCAGGTTGAGTATGGCTGTTCTAATCGAAAGGGATAGTGATGAGATGACAGTTGGTGCAGGTATAGACAGAGAGAAGCTTCATAATTTTTACAACCCTGCTTGTGCTGGTTTTTGTTTTTATTGCAGTGTTGCAGCGCCTCTGATGTCAATGATGCGCATTAATTGTTTTTGACGCTGAAGAGTGCCATGTTTTGTTCTGAACCCATATGGGTACATTTGACTTTATCATCGAATTAAATTTTTTTTTTTAACTTTTTACTTCGCCAAAGTTTTCTTTGCTCAAATATCCAGAAATGCGAGCATATGCACTAATCCATATAAGGAAAATTTGTTATGATCCATGATCCTCCGGCAGTGCTGCAGTCAAGGCCGTATCAATTTCAGTCAACAGCTGATGGAATGAATAGCTGAGTAAATGATATCTTGTAGTGTGAACGAAGGAATAAAACAGAATTAAAAATGGAGAGCAAATTATTTTTTCTATTCGTGGTAGCTCCAACATTTTAAATATCAAAATGAAATCTAGAGAATGGAAGCAATATTTTGTTTCAAACGTGTATGAATGGATGTATGTTTGTAAGTGTACACAAAAAAGAAAGGAAATCAAGCCTCAAGTCTTGAAGCGTGTGCTCTTTAATAAGTCATTGACACATAGCAACCAGTGCAAAACCAGACAATCAGCCATACGAAACAAAAAAAATGTCTACAAAAACAGCCAACCAACCAGCCACTACGTCACTTAATATTCGTTTTTCTAACCCAAACCGTACGACCGACCTTTAATAATATCCAGTAATTTTATTACACAGTTACCACCAATTTTTCCATTGAGTCGACTGGAAACTAACCCGTTCATACATTTCCTCTTTTCATACTCATTTATTTTATTTTTTATTTTCATTATTTTTTTCGTTTTCTGGGTGTTGGTCTAAGTTATAGACCGAGACATAGAGACGCATAAAAATCATGTTTGAAACATGATTGACTGGCTGACAAACTGATGGCGGACCTTAAAATACATAAAATAAAATGAGAACAACAACAACTAATATTACAACGCACAAACACATTCAATATTTAACGCAATAATGCTCTCGGAGGCACGAGCAACAACAAAATTAATAAATTTTCAACTATCAATTCTGAATTGAATTTTATTATTTTCAATATTTACAAATACTTTGTAGAAGCGAACAACTTAAGCGATACATTAACAATTTGCAACATTGCTAATCTGTTCCTCTTACCCCCTCTCTCGATCTACCTCTACCCCTACCTCACCATCTCTATTTTACTTCAAAATTTAATTAGTTTTTTCGAGTCTTGAATGTTTAAATATGTAGTTGTGTTGCTGCTGTACGATTGACTTTCACGAGAATCTGTTTTAATTTATTAAAGAGCAAAAAAAGTGTTTGTCGACAAATAACATCGGCAAAAATCAAGATTTTTCAATTACAGGCAGCACTCCGACAACACGGTCTCACTCAAATACGAAATAAAATTTAGGCCACCCTTGTTTTTACGAACTCAGCAAAAAAAAAGACATGGAAAACAAGAACAGCTGAATGAAATGTTAGAAAAAATAAATTTGTGTATTAAAATCCTTCTGAAAATCACATTTCAGTGTGATTTAAAGTACAGCAATGCTATTCTGGGCATATAAATTTGTGATTTTAAAAAAATCAGCTAAGGCCCAAATTCACAGTCATTAGTTAGCTAATAGCAATAGTTTAACCAATAATATTTGATTCACAGCTTTATGTTTACTATTAGTTAAACCGCCAAAAGTCATTGGTTAACCAATAGTCAGTATTTTTGTTTTGACATCATCTATCATAATGTAATATGTATATATAATACTATCAGTTTTTTTTATTTTCGATAATATTTTGATTTTCCCGAACCAATTTCATTAGCAACTCAATATCTTGCGCGGTAAAGTTCGATGAGCGCACGCTTGTTTTATCCATTTTTAAGAAATGTAAACAAAAACCATATGCTATAATAGTGCTGCCAATATTGAAAATTAAACGATTGTTAGGATTACCATTCTTTGGTTATACTGAGAATGTTAGTTAAACACTACACTGTGAATATGAAGTATATATAATAACTAACTAATGACTGTGAATTTGGGGCTAAATGTCTAACTTTTACTAAACGCTTGATTACTTTTGCCATTATATGATGCGAACTTTCTAATAAATTAGGGGTTTTTAACGATTCGAATTTGGAAAATTTGCTGTGTTATGTTGCTATTACAAACTACCTATTCGTATAGAATGCGTGCCTGTGAAGAAGAGTATAATTTTATAAAAAAAAATAAATAAAAAGTGTGGCAGCTTTTAATATATTTCAACAGAGCATATATGCACAACCAAAGCGAATTCATACCAGGTAAACTTACTAGTACAACCACCACAAAAAATAATTCATACAATTTTGACATCAAACAGTGATTAATGGTACCCAGCCGTACGAATTCGTCAATTCGATTTTCGTCCAAACGTCAAATTTTTTGTATACATGTGTTTTGTTAAATTCAACATAACATAAAAAGAATGTGTTAAGTTAGTGTAATATAAGTTAAAATTAAATTAATTATTACAAAAAGTAATATATTTTGCACTCTTCTTATTATAGTATTATATTATTATAATTATTAAATCACTTTTCTTAACTTTCTAACAAAAGTAAACAAACTTTGACGTTCGGTTCAAAAAATACGTTACAAATTCTTGATTCAGCTGACGGACGAATTTGCTAGTGAGTTTAACTGGTAATGAATTTGCTTGGTGACTTATAAGTTCACCTGATATGAATTCGACTTTTGTACAACTATTTTCGCTCAAGGTTTTTTTTATTACAAACGGAATAACATGAAGCAAATTGCAAATGCGTACATTTTGTTTTTGTGTTCTACAATGTTTGCTTTATTGATTTTCTTGAACAATTAATTGTTTTACTAAAAAAAATTTAAATTAAGAAAAATCCAAGGACACAAGTTTTCCGCTGTTAAAAATTTTATGTGCGTTTGTAATTCATAACATAAATCAAAAAAAAGCTGATTGCATTATCAGCTGTTTTCTATACTTTTCAAAAAATTTTAATTTTAACGACCCATACAAAAACCGTGTGATTTACAGAACAGCACAAATAAACACGAGCAAGTGATTTCAAATCTCCTGATTTTCAGAGCAGACCTGAAAAAAAGGAAAAAAAAAACCTCTTAGGGCGTAGACCGTTTCGTCATTACTGGTACCTGCAGAAAATCTATATTTTTTTTAAAGTTCTGAAGACAATTCCATAAACTAAATAATACAATTTTCTTTGCTAGAGATCCTTCATTTGACAGATTTGTTTTATTGTTGCAACAAAGAATTTAGCACATATACATTGTACGAGTCTTATGGTTGCCACTTATTTAGTTGCTGCTGTTAGTTGTTGGTATTGGGCGATGCAACTTTTATCTTATTGTACATTTTTATTGCTGTTAGACAATAAACGTCTGTTTAAAAACTAATTTCATTGTGGTTTGTCATAATGTGCCATCTTTTCTTTTCATATTAACAAATGAAATACAACGTCTGCAACGAATGACTGTTTCTTGTATTTCTTCATGTAAAACCAAATTGCACATTTCGTATTTATTATTATTATTATACTTATTATGATTATTATTATTGCCATTGTTGCTCTATACAATATGGTAAAAGTGTTGTTTGTGGAAAATTTGCTTATATTGAATAAATATTTTGTGGGATTGTTAAAACTTACTGTGTACGTAGGGTGAATGCTGCACTTGTTATGCTCGATGGCAGATTGAGTCCTCTGATTATTTCTTGCCAAAGCTTCCTATTAACAACTTCCATAATACCACCTCGTTCAACCACTAAGTTGTACAGTTCAAAAAGATCCAGAACTTGTTTAGCCATTATGGGCAAACGAGTGATGGCCATATCTAAAAAATATAGAAATATGGAAAAGAGTTGTAAACATTGTAACAAGTTTAAAACTAATTTTCAAAGTTCATAGATTTGTCGTATTCATCAAAAATGTTTCTTGATTTACAAAAGGTTTATCAAACAAAATTTAACTATTAACTGGCCTTCTCGTCGATTTAATTAATTTTTTACTTCTATAAACCTTCTTGTCTTTTCACCATTTACTGAGAACTGATACCGGCAAGAAAATTTGATGAGAACTTCACAATACTGTTGGTTGGGTTGGCTTATTAGTTAGCGTAATAGTTCTGTAATTAGAAGATGCGCGTTTCAATACCCAGTCCAACCTAAATTTCAACTATTTTCTCCGCGCTAACAACGTTCTTCTTCCACGTTATTTGTGCATTAAAACGTCGGCAAAGTAAAACAATAAATAAAATGGCTCTCTTTTTGGCTTAATAATTAATGCGTCAACTAATACCCGACATACAGCAACTCTGCTTTACAAATTATCAAAGAAAAATTTGTGGTTGCCAAAAAAAAAGCACTAAAAAGCACGAAATTTTGGCAACTGGAGTTAATACAGTTGAGAACTGTATTATCATTTTTAGCAATTGGCAACTAAAAAACTGTTCTGTTGCACTCCATAATCCATATGCTGTCTATTCTTCTTATCACTTCAGCGCCTGTCTCTTCTGTACATTATCGCTTGCCGACTAGTTCCGCTGCAATACATACATATGTATGTACGTGGTAGACTTTCCGTGAGCATTGGTCCAGGAAAAAAAATCTTTGGATGAAAATTTCGTGGGAACCAAAATTTCACTTCGTATTCACATGAGGAGTGATTAAATATAATTTAATTAAAATAATTTCCCCTAAATCTGACACTGTATTTAATTTCTTTAATTTTATTTAAATTCAATTCATAAGCGCCTACAAGAAGAACATATTTCGTATTGAATAATTTTGAAAGTACCCTGCATGCAGACAACACATGCACACTCGTACATACGCAAACAATAATTAACATTAAGAAGAACTGTTTAATGATCTTAAGTAGATCTTTGAACACCCTCACACACATTATTGCCGACATTAACAATAATAATAACAACAACAACAACAACAACAACGATAATAACAAAAAACATCAATAACACTAATAAACAGAATCGATGAATAATAAAAAGAAGAAAAAACATCAGCAACAAATTAATGAAATGAATTAAGAAAACAAAAAAAAAACGAAATCAATTTATTATAAACAAAAAAAAACTAATTTGTAGTTTCATTATGTTAAACATGTTTTATTAATCTTTTATTGGTTGCATTTTATTTCAGACAATCTTGTTTTTTAATTTTTAATTTGATTTTTATAAATGAAATAAAACGTTTGCAAGCAGACTTTTTTGGTGCAACATTTATGGGTTTTCGTTCTCCAAATATTTAGTGCGCGTTGTGATCTCCTTAAATATTTCAAGTATAAACAACAATAGGAGTAGGCCGTGTATGGTTGTGTGTCTAAAAAGATTGAAGTGTCTTCCTTCACAAGCATTTGTTGATTGCGTTGTTTTAAATTGTTTTCGGAGTTGGCCCTAAAGGTATCAATCAAATCTTATGTATGTGGGGTATGTGCATTGGAATGGAAATATGTACATACATTGATATGCGTACGTTGCATATAAAAGAAAAACATAAACTAAAAATATTAATGATGAATTACCGAATTGAATTAGTAATGTTGAAATCAGAACAAAAATTAAAATCTTGAGAAAAGTTCATGTGTAAAAATTTATTAAAAAAAATAAGATATAAAAAAAATCATATTTAAAACCAAAATGGCATTAAACACAATTAAAACGAACGACGAATTTTGCACAGCACGAAGAACTTGTCGACAAGATTTCGTTGCCTAAATATGTTTAATAGTGTTTTCACACTGACTGATTTTAAAGCAAAAATTCTTTTTAATGGCTCTCAGTGAAAAAAAAAAAAATAAAAGAAAATTTAGTAAAACAAGCCACTAAAATAATATAAAACAATGGACGTAGCAGCAACAACAATAAAAATTGCAAAAGAAAAAGGAACTATCGGGTAGAGCATAATGAAAATGCTTTCATCGAGTTGCGGTAGGAGAAAATAAATAAAATTTTAATACACAAACTGAGCATTAAAACCTGATTTAATTAAACTTATAGTGAGAACGCAAAATCACCTTTTGGTGGTAAAATAATAAATAAAATAATAAAAACAAGCAACTGCAGAATTATGCCGTATCACTTTACCACGCCGTTTCTGCTCGACACAATCCTTTTCCAAATAAGCCCGGTGCTATGCATTCCCTACATTGGGCACGTCCCCTGACCTCTGCCCTTTTGCATCATAATTGGCGATATCAAATAATGGCTCCCCTTCAGTTTAAAAATTAATGCTAGACGCGTAACACTAGTGATACCCGAATTTTGTTTGCCCAATGTATACAAATTGTTGCCTATTGTTGCAGTCACAGTGCCAAAGAAGACATCGAAGCAACATTCGTTCTTCGACTGTCAATGAATGAAGTGTAATGAACTTCTTTATTAATTTTCGTTAATTGAAAATATATTTTTTAATAAGAAATCCAATTCCTTTCGCTGCATTTGTATTCAACTGCAAATTGTTTCTTCAAGACTTCAAATTACGAAACCAACAACAAACGTAAAATGCACCCCTGCCTCAAAATGCCCCAGGTAAGCTAATGAACTTAACGTTGGTATTTGAATTACATGTATTGCCAAGGTAATTGAAGACATTTTACAAATTCTTGCATAGAAAATTAATAATTATTGCAAAAAAGTTAAATAAAAAACAAAATAACAAATTCGTATGTGTGACATTTTCATTTTGTTTCCCAAAACTAAAATATTGTTGAACAATGAAGTACTTTGAGTCTTGAAATAAGACTTCATGTTGCATGATGTGCATTTGAGTGGATACAGTCACCCCCTCAAAAATATAAAATCAATGAAATTTAATACACTCTATAAAATAAATTACAAGCTCGACAAAAAAAGGGGGTTTCTAACACATACAAATACACATTTCACTACAAAAATGTATTCTCTTTTTTATTATTGTTTTTTTATTTAATTGTTTTTTATTTTTCTTTTATAAATTTGAGTCGAGGTGATTTTTCTGATTTAACATAAATTTTTTATATCTACATGCCATAAAAAAGAGAAAAACATTCCGTCAGACATTAATGTGTCATTTTAATAATTATTTTATTTAAAAGGAACAAAAGATAATACAACATTGCTGTCCTCTACAGCAGCAGTTGCAGGAGCAAAATACATCAACATAACACTATCGCCAACAAGATGTGAAACATGTGTTTTATTCAATGCCTGTTGTTGCTGGTATTGCATACAATTACATTTTTAATTGTTTTAAAAATAACCCAACAAACCATTCTACCAGAAGCAAAATATAACTGAGCTGTAGCACAACCGTTTGCAATAAAAAAATTTGCAACTATTAACATATTAGCGGAATTCACAATGCAGTGCAAATGGTCTTGTATCATTGCATTTGTAAAATGAAGTAGTAAATTTTTATACTACACAAACAAAATATACAGATATACATTTGCATGAAATCTATTAATATACAACGTTCAAAACCATAGTTTATATTTACTCTGAATATACAATATCCAATTGTAAATCTAACAGCTGAGTATTAGAGAACGAAGGCGATCGTTGTAGCCGCCGTCGATTAAGAAATACTTAAAATGTGTTGAGGATATGATTTGGAAATTAGTGTCTGCAATTGTCAAATTCTGCAGCCAAAACAAAAAGCATCCATCTCTTTGTATTTTATCTATAGACAAATATGTAAAATTTGACTAATCCTCTATATATATATAAAAGAGTAACTTTATTGAGTGACTGACTGACTGACTGATACATCTTTGCCCAGCCCAAACGGCTGAAGCTAGAAACTTTAAACTCGGTATATAGGTTTCCCATAGCATGTATAGATCCACTGAGGAGGGATTTTTTGATATTCGAATCGGAAAGGGGTAAAAAAGGTGTAAAATCGGTAACTTAATATCTCCGCTACTAAGGTACATAGGCTCAAAATTCCAAAAGCGTGTAAATACTGCTAAAAAAATAAGCAGACACGTATTTGGTACCTTTTCGATATATGTACGTTTAGAGGGTAAAAGGGGGTAAAAACTGAATTTTGGTACCTTTTTTGCACTCCACGTACCATATGAAGTACTGAACATAGCAAAAAAAATTATGATGCGTTCTTTACTTTGAGAAAGAATCTCGAATATGTTTTCGTACTTTTTGGAAATTCTCACTCATAATGGGTAAATTTTTACCCGTTTTCGGTACTTTTTTGTTATTTATAAGGTAAATAAATAAATATGAAAATCATAATCTACTCTGATTATGAAATGTGTTTTTTTCGAGGGGGACAAAAAAAGTACCAAAAGTGAAAATAGGGAAAAGCGGTGCTAAAAATTTCAAATTCGGCAAAATCTATATATGTAATTCAGCAATTTTAAAAACAAAAATACACATACAAAGCTTTTGACAGCTTGGCACTTTATTCATGCTCAAAACACAACCCTGCAAAAAATCATAAGCAGAGATGGTTTGACCTAATTATTACATTTTTATTATAATTATTAACTACAAAAAGATTGGGTATATTTTACTAATGAGCTGTAGTTAATACTAGCAACTGGCTCTCAACCGCCGCCGAACGATTTATAATCAGTCGCCGCTGATTCTATAGTACCACCTTCGCTCTGTGTGTATAATTAAATAAACAAATATGGAAAGCAAAGGAATTAAAAGACGCAATAAAAGGGAGAAACCCAATAAAAATATATTAAATATAAGAAATATATTAAATAAGAAATATATAAAAGATATATTATCTGCCAGTTCATCTAAAACTTCTTCCACTACGTCGTAATTACTTTTCATATCTTGATAAAAAGAATTATTTGTTATTCAATAATATTTCGGATATATTATATCAAACCTTCAATATATAAAATTTCTTCGGCAGCTTCCTCTATTAAGGAGTCGATTAATTTTTCTTTAAAACTTTTTTTAGACATAATATAAAATTTCAGCAGAAGTAATTTTTAAATCAATCAGCTGTGAATTTTTGCTTTGCATCTGAACCAAAAGAACCATTCACAATTGATAGGAAATTTTTACAATTGCATAAATTTACCAACCCAAATACACAAAATTGTGAATTGGGCCTTCTCTTTTTATTAGATGTATTTTTAAACAGCACACAGTCTGCTAAGCTCATAATAAAAGCTTCTCTGGTCTAGGCGGGAATCGAACCCGTACCCTCCATATTGATAGCCTAATGCTCACACAGTAGGCTACCCAGGCACTCAGCTCAGCAAATATGACAGCGTTTGATATAGTGGGCAGGGCGTGGGCACGAAGTGCACTTTAACCAGGACTTCGACTTGATGACCTAGCCGCAACAGTCTTCAACCTTTTGATACCGTACGGTAGGCACGAATTTCTCCTCCGGTGCGATCAAGTCGAACCGGGCGACAGTAAATCAGCCATTAAACCCGTACTTAGAAAGAACAGTGTTGAGGCACTGTCTCCCGTAGTACCAACTTCAAGTCTCCGCCCACAAATATTTCCCTGCTGATATCTTTCAACTCAGGTCGGTTAACGGGCGATGCTTCACCCATACCAAACGTGTTACAAGACACTTCCTAAGCTTAATATAACAACGAAGACCGTTACTATGTTATTTCAGGGATTGGGGGTAGCGATATACCTTTTGTAATAATTAGTATAAGGAAGTTGTTTGTAAATTTCCTATACATTCTAACGTATCTGTTTCCAGAGATTGGTTTCTTCATATGCATTTTACGGGTATTAGTATAAAACAATGTATTCCAATTCTTGATATCCTGCGAAGAGGAGTCCCATGGCGGGGGCTATTCCAGGCAATAAATAATTTTTGCGGCAGCCAAAGCTTAAACATATTTCAATAAAAGGTTAGTTTAAGTTAGCCGTCTGCCTATGGATCCCCTGGGTCCCGTTATGATGCCTCAGCGGAATCGATACAATACAATGCAGACGATACGAAACCACCGCAAATCCCGGATAAACAAACCTATGAACTTAAAGTTGCATTTCGATTCTGCATAAAGGCTCGGTAGAAACGGCAGCCCATTGGAGGCGCTCGTTTCACGGCAACCGCCAGACAGTGACAGGGTAAGTTTTCAACTGTCTCCTTCTCCTCCTCATCCCAACCATTCCAGCAAAAGTTGTTGTACGGGAGATCGAATCTCTTACCGTGCAGACCCTGCAAGTCGGCCCCCATTACTGCGGTCCGTCCGCAGCCGTGGCGCGGCCAGATTATTTTAGAGACCGTGCATGTAATCTTACCCGACCACCACCGCCTCTGCTCAATTTGCATTCTGCAATATCCCAGTGGGACCCCGACAGACTAGTCGATATCCCGGTTCGGCAGCCGAGCACCAACCTTGGCCGGCTCCCGTCTCTCGGCACCCAGACCAGTTCGAGGTTTAAAAGTCGATGTTGAGTGTCATGTGGACGATACAAATATTATTAAGTTGCCTTTCCAATTGTTTGTTGGGTTAAACTACTTCACGAACAACGATGATAACACTTTTAAATTGTACGAATGAATTGCTTGTTTGTTTGCCACTTTAAACGGTGAATTTATAAGGGAACCTCTGCTACGATTCAATGAATTGTCAAAGTGTCATTATACTTGTTTTGTAATTTGATTGATATTAAAGAAAAATTTTAGTTCTGGCAATCATAAAATTAAAACAGAAAAATGCACATGCATTCGTATTTGAGCAATTACTTTTGCTTTCTGTTCCACATTCAAATTATAAAATTTGAGAGCGAGTATATGTAGCATTTTATTACATGCAAAAAAGAAAATAAAATTTAAATGCATTTCATGTCATAAAGAATATTTTACTTTTAATTTGAAATTTTGAAACACACATTTATGAAGTGACAGAGTTTGTCACATGCACTGATGGATGCAATATTGAAATAAAAATGATGCATGGATATGTGTGTGTTTATATACAGACACCTACATATACACGTATGTAGGAGTATGATGCCGATCAGTACAAAAACCGGTTTGCCTTTAAATAAATTATTTAATTTTCCAAAGAAAATTTCCTTTGAAAATTAAGAAATGAAATACGCATAACCAAACTGCCGAGCGAACATTAATGCACAGTGGGCTAAATTTTGGCAAATTAATGTGTGGTTTCTAAACGGGAGTCAACGGTTATTATAGAAGATTATACAAGGTAGGCCAAAAGAAATCACCGGGGCCACAAGTAATCAACCGATACTTGTTTGCCCTAATTTTTTATTTTCATAAAAAACTTTTGTTCAGCTTCTGATATCGGGCAAGTGGCTGCCGCTGGATTTGAAGGCCATCCAAGCAGAACCAAAGTTTGTCAGCAAAAGAACATCGGGTGATGACTTTTGCCCCGGATGATTTCTTTTGGCCCACCTTGTATATCAAATAAATTTAAAATGATGGCCGGCCTATATTAATATATAAAATTAAGATATTTAGATAATTTAAAATAAAAAGAAAAAATAAATAAAATGTGCGGGCCTTTGTTTTTGATTAAAAGTAACCAAAATGGCAATACTGGACATAAGAGAACTAAGGGGGATGTTAAAACACATAATAAATATGCTACTTTCTGTTTTTGCTCTAAAGCGCATGCTACACGCATCAGTATTCAGCTTCCATATTTGTCTTTGTGTTAGTATATATATTGAAGCCTCTGACACACTACATCATCATTTCTCATCAATATTAATTTTTTTGTGGTTTTTCAAGTGTAAACATATAGAAGTTACCGTCGCCAAAATACATATCTATTTATATCTTTATTTATAAAAAAAATGCACTGATGATTTCATTTTTTGTTCTTTTTTTCACTATATTTTTCTAATTGCACGTCCCAAAAAGCCATTAATGAACGATATACTTCAATTAATTCGATTACAAAATTTTTTAAATCTATTTGTAATGCGTTACAACTACGATGTGCACCCAAAGTTACCAGAAATAAACTGAATATTTACAATAACGGTGCCACACTACGTCAAACTGTATCAATATTGTGATGAATATCAAAACCATTTTGATATTCGTCAATATTACACAGAGCATAAGTATATGTGTGACTATTATTCGCACACAATGACAAATATTGAAGCTGAATATTGATCGTGTAGCATTCGCTTTACGATTTAAACATTTTTAAGCAAATGGAAGTATGTATATATGTATAACTGGCTTCGAAAAACCAGGGCAAACATATTTCATCAGCTGTGCCAGCAAAATTAATTGATAATGGTCGTTACTGACTATCAGATTTAGTCGTGAATTGCGCTAATGTTTTCTGCAAGGTTGTTACAGAGTACAACCTCTTCAACTTGTGCCAACTGTTGTATCGCGTATGGCTTGCTTTAGATCTTTCAACAATTGCAAGTGTGTTCAAACAATATATCATATTAAGTGTTATGATTGCCTGTACGTGTCACAATTTTAGAAAATATTTATTTTCTATGCGATCAGAGTTGGTTGTTGGGAAACAGCTGAATAGAAAATTTCCCAGTAATTTTTAATTTTATGCTACAGACGCCAACATATAAATTTACTGCCTGGTATACGAGGTCACATGATACTAAGTTTTATTAATACACGGTTGTCGCGTAGTGAATGCGTCTATTCGCTTTTCGTCCAAACGTCAAATTTTTTGTATACATGTGTTTTGTTAAATATAACATAACCTAACAAAACGTTTTAAATTTGTGTAAGGTAAGTAAAATTTAAATTAATTATTACAAAAAGCAATTTATTGTGCATTCTTATTATTATAATAATAAATTATTATAATTATTAAATTATTTACGACCATCTTTCTTAACTTTCTCACAAAATTAAACAAACTTTGACGTTCGGCACAAAAATACGTTACAAATTCTTGTATCAGCTGACGGGCAAATTTGCTAGCGAGTTTACCTGGTAATGAATTTGGCTTGCTTATTTACATTCAAAACAGAATATCTAGTTGTTCTAAGAAAAATTTGGGTAAAGGTTCCGTGAAGATCTGCATTAGCAACCCCTTCTAAATCAATTTAAATGTATTTTATTTAGAAAAAAAATATTCTTTTGAATAAGTTAAATATTTTCTGGAGAAACAGTTCATAAAATTATGAAAACTTTGAAATGTTTTGAATGTAATTAAGCGACCGGCCAAGCAATTAAAAAATATAAAATTTCTTTTGTATATTTGCGAATTGTTGAAGAAATCTGCCAGCTGTTTATTATTTTTTGATGGTTAAGCCAGGGTGAGTGGCTACACTCAGGGACTAAAGTAAATAGTATATCAGACCGAAAACGTTCACATACTCTAAAGAGACTGAATAAGAGAGGAATAAGAAATTGAGGTACATAAAACCCCTTCCTCAAACTTCGCACCTCTCTCGTCAACAAACTCAAGAATTCCTGCAGCAAAAATTACAAGTGTGAACGGGGACCAACTGGAAAAAAGAGCACAGCTGTGCCAAGGCAAATTCATTACCAGGTAAACTTATGAGCTAATTCGCCCGTCAGCTGGTTCTACGATTTGTAACGTATTAAAGCCGAACGTCAAAGTTTATTTACTTTAGTGAAAAAGTTAAGAAAAGTGGTTGTAAATAATTTAATAATTATAATAATTTATTATTATAAAAAGAAGAATGCATAATAAATTGCTTTTTGTAATAAGTAATTATAATTTTACCTACATTACAATAATTAAACACGTTCTTTTTAAGTTATGTTATATTTAACAAAACACACGTATACAAAAAATTTGACGTTCGGCTACAAAGCGAATTGACGAATTTGCCTTGCGACAGAATTATATAAATAAACCTTGAGGTGTGCTATCAACACCAACTGTACAGTGAATTCGCTTTGGATTTTAGAAATAACAGTTTTGCTTGTAAAAATGACTAAATCAGCTGTTTTGTGGTTTTTTTTTAACGAAATATAGTTTTTTTTTTTTTAAATTACTCGACTTTGAAACTTGTTTGAAGAACATTTCTCAATGCTTGTGTGCAATGGTAACACTACGAAAAGAGCACATATTCAGTGATCGCCCACAAATTTGTGATAAATTTTTAGATGTGCGAAACCAAACTACCTATTGAAGTTGGGAACCGCATACTCTGCCTGGATGCAGAATATGCAAACCATAACGAAATATTTTTATTTAAACTCATTTGAAGAACTGTAAGTGAATTTCGCTGCAATGTCACGTTCAAAATACATCATTATAAAGTACATACACACACGCACAACATACGAGTATTTAAAGAAAAAGAGTGAATTAAAGTTATTACTTTTTTTACACATATCGCTGTATTTACTTACGAAAACGTTTAAGATGACGTTAGTGCATATGTGTGTATGTATGTGTGTATGGATATGCTGTGTTTATTTATGGTATATTTTTATTTCCTATTTGATTTTATTTTCCTTTCATATTAACGAGATGGACATTTAATTAACATAATTTTTATTATTAAAAGCATTTTACAGAAATGAAAGAACAAAAACAAAAACAAAAACGACAAGAACGATTTGAAATTGAAATGCCACTGAATGGTTCTTGCAGCATTCAACCGTATTCGAAAATGTGTAAACGAATGTGCTATAATGCGTTCTGGGTACATTGGGCTATAAAAACGAATTCAATGACGGACAGACTGGTAGAGAGACACACTAAATGAATGGCTTTAGAAGTGACGAATCGTTCAAGTGTTGATCATGTCATTAACAATCATGTTGACGTTGATGTGCTTGAGATTTTAATGAAATTGCTCATTCCATATAGCCCCCAAAGTAGGAATGATTATGTGTGCACATTAGATGGACTCCCATAAACAGGAAAGGAAGAAAGAGCGAATGGAATGGTGATAATTAAAATGAAAATAAAAAAGAACTCAGCATGTGCTGAGCGCCAATGCCATTGAAGATCTTCATCGATGGTGTATGAATATCAAATGGTACTTTATTTCTTAACTAAATTTAGTACCTTTCCATGCAAAAATTTAATGCAATTACGCAGCAAAAAAAACAAATAGAACTCATTCACCCGTATTCCAGTTGTCGACATCAACACCAACTGTCATCCTCTTTTAAGTCGAAATTCTGCGGCTTTTGTACCAAATTGAAATTGGAATTTAAACAAATTCTACATTTTCAGTAAATGTATAAAAAGCTTTTAACTGAGAGATATTGTATATCCATTTCAGACTGGCTAAGTTTTTGTGTCGAAGTTGAAAACTGGAATTAGGCTGATTATTAGAGAATGACATATTCATATCGTCTAAACGATCCATATCTGAATATTTTGTACTGCCTAAAATTCATGTTATTAAATAATGAGACTAAACGGAGAAAGGATTAACATTCTATATATTTTAAAGAAGAATTAAAGCTTAAGCTTAAATTGAGATTAAAAAACAACCCTAGAAAACTGGAAAATTAATAAAACAAAAATTAAACAAAAAAAATTAGAAAAATGGAAAATTAATAAAAACAAAATGAAACAAAAAAATTTCCGATTACCTTAGATCCCGAGTTATGGCTTTCTGAACAATACATAAAAATTAATTTAATTAAAAATTTTTGACATAACATTTTGACATATTTAAGACTGATTAGAAAAAATTATTAAGATCTTCTTCACATTTTTAGAAGTTCTTTTTTTCTGAGTCGTTAAGATATGTGTACACAATGAAGGTTCAAAATTTTTTTTTTCTTATTTTTCTCAATGAATGTCCACAAGCACTACTTCCTCTATCTCTCCTCCCATAAGGGGTCATCCCCTCTGTGCTGGTCCAAGATAAAAAAAATTTACTTTGAAGCACCGTCCTATAAAGAAGAGTTGCATTCAATTTAATATATATAAATAGAAAGATCAGATGGAGTGAAGTAAGATATTACACTGACTTAAAAAGCCAAAAAAAAAAAACATAGTTTTAGAGTTGAAAAATGTGCTGAGTCCATCAAACATCACATTATCACTCCCTTAATTTTCTAAACTAGAAACTGCCCACAAGTAAGTATAGCACTGCTTACTTACATATCAACACGTCACTCAGCGAAAATATATGGATAATTGAGTGAAAAGGTACATTCCTATCGTTCGCTTAACATAAAAATTCTGCCATAAAATTCATTTAGACCTGGTGGGTTGCTCTGTAATTCGAAACGAACTGAAAAATATTCGAATTTTTATGTTATTCCTTTCGATTCGAATTACAGGGTAACCCTTCTGGCACCTGACAAAGTAAAAAATTAAAAAGAAATATGTAACAGATTTTTTGCAGAACTGCTATCACGAACGTCACATTTTATTGCTTCAACGGTAGGCAAGGGCAAGCAATCGGTAGAAATGTTTGAATATACATACATATGTATTTGAGACTTTACTTAAGCGAATGCTACACGATCAATGTTCAGCTTCAATATTTGTCATTGTGTGCGTTATTTTATAAAAAATAGTGACACATATAAGCATGACTATTTTTTTTATAAAATAACGGCTCCACAGCTGGGAAGTAACGCAAAATGTAAGTTGGGGACCGACGAAGCATTACCCTTATAATTCTCAAATTATTTAACAAACATAAAAACATAAAAAAAACGAACTTGAATCACTTTCCGAAATTTGATGAAGTAGAAACATTGAATAGACAGGATAATTACAAACGTCGTTATATGTTAGAAATGTTAGAGATAATAAAATTACCAATAGATAGAAGAAATAATTTTAAGGCAGATATAGATAAAATAGCTCAAGATTATAGAAATTTAGTTAATAAAAAATAGAGAGAATTTATTTCATATAATAGTAATTTTAAGTTTTTCTATTATAATTGGTAAATATTTCATATGTAATTTGAGTTATTTTAAATTTTTATGAAAAAGAAAAGAAACATTTTTTTTCAAAATACTTTTATATAATTGACAGAAAAAAAAAGAAAAAAAAATTTCTTTTCAAATAATATAAAATATTTTGATTTTATGTTTATTAAATAATTTTATTTGAAAAATTTATATTTCCTGATTATGTTAACCAAGGGTTAGCGCATTATCGCAGTGCTAAATAATTTATTGCATACAATTATTTATTAATGTTGTAATTTATTCTGTTTGTGTTATAATATCCCAAGAATTTCTTAATTGGTGCCCACTTGGGAAAAACTTTTTCGTTGGGGTATACCAATGCACCCCCAACCAGATCTCTAGTAAGATAAAACTATTAGGTTTGCCACAACAATTCCCAAATTGTTCCAAATATGTATATTGGGAGTATTTTTAATCAGAAATTTGAAGAAATTCGAACAAATTCGTTATAAGTTAATTTTGTTTGTTTCCTACTTCGATGTATGGAAGATTTTGAATGAAGACTTCGCTGTGTAGATGCAGTTGGAAACATTTTTAGACTTCGTTGTTTTATTATGCGGGGATTTAGCATTTTGTTTACAATTTAATTTTGCTTTATTTTGAGTTTGTTGGTAGACGCTGTCGAATAAATAATTCGCTATATAGGGTCTTGATTGCTCAGAATTTTCTCGATATAACTGTAGTGTATTTTTGTATGAAAAATTTTGCAATAAAGACGTTTATTTAGGGGACTCGGGCAAAAAGTCGTTATATCGTAGTGTCACTGTAATGAATATTTTTTATAAATCTCAAGCTTTAAGGTATGCACGCAGAAAATATTCACAGAAAAATTATTACAAAATGTGCAACAACCGTGTGAATACACAATTTTTGTGTGGCAACATCGTCACAAAATTATTATCGGTGCATTGTATGCCAATAATATTGTCAAAATTCCAACAATCGTGAGAACACCCTTGGTTTCCATTGACACACAATGTACAGTCATTTGTTATTGTCGCATATGCTTCATTTAGTGCACCGTACAATAACAAAATTGGTAAATAAATCTTTCTGTTGGCAACGCAGCACATAAATATTTAAATACAATGTTAAACATCAGACCTGGCAACTTTTGCCATAGAATAATCTGCAACTGTGTGATGAGGCAATAGAATGTTAAACATCGGATCTGGCAACTTTTGCCCTACAATAATATGACAACCGTGTGAAGGGTCAATTATTATTGTCAGTAAAAATTTATTGTCGCAGAACTGTGTGCCAATGAAATTGTATGGTTTTCTTTCAATAGTGTGAACAGACAAATTACCAGATGGTAACAATTTTTCATTGTGAGTGCATTTCCACCATATTGCCGTATCATACAACCGAACATGAGAGTAAAGGGTCAAATATGAAGCATATTTTACCAGGTATTGGTACAACATATTTAGAATTGAACGTGCCCACTTTTTAGAACACGAATAGTAAGGAAATGCGGCATGTATGCACATATGGAATTTTTCCACCGAAAATTTTAAAAAAGGTATTTAGTACTTCCTTTAAAGTACAACTGTTGTTTGCGCCGTAGTATTAAACCTGACCGTTCAAGTATGCGGTTGATTATTTATTTATTTATTTTGTTGGTTCTTGTGGAATGAATAAATGTTGTTTTGTTTAATGTAAAACAACAGTAATATTTAATGCATTTATAAATAATTTTATGGCTAGTCATAATACATACTCATAATAAAAATGCAAGAAATGTATAATGATGCGACAGACGCCTTTAAATAAACATTTTCTTTCAATAATTCCTGCATTCAACGTTTTTGGCAGGGAAGCCAAGACATTAAAATGTCTTTCTGATGGTAGTGAAATGCGTATAAATTATTAACATATCTAAGTACAATATGTATAGATATATGAATGTATGTACATATATTTCAATAACAAGTTCAGGAAATGTAAAGAAAAATTAAATACAGTCAAAGCTCGGTATAACAAATACACACTTTAACGAATTCGCGATATTACGAATGGATAATTTTCCAACATGAACTACTTTATATAACGAAGGGTTTTGCTTGTTGACGCTCAATATAACGAATGGTTGAAAATGCGAACACGAAAAAGATTATTTTTAAAACAAAAACACAAAGAACATGTTTGTCGTTATACATACTCGTATTACACGCAGACGCTCATTTGTTATTAAAGCGATCAGGCGTATGAATTGAAGTTTCTTGTTAATTCAGTTTTAGTTAAGTTTAGAAGCGCAAAGAATTTTGAGGAATAGAAATAGAATTTCTTTAAGTGGAAAAATTGAGATTTTAGAAGAGTGAAAATGTGGTGTATCCTTGTCTGCAATTTCTAATAGCGTAAGGTAAGTACTGGGGAGATCCATTTACGTTTATAAGTTGTGATGGTGTGGGTCAAATACCATTTACCATACCGGCCTCTCACGACCCCATAAACTATGGATTCCACAATCACAAACCCAAAGTATGACATTTATCTATCAAGGATAATAAATATGAAATATCAAAATCTTCCATTAAAGAAAATTAAAAAAAATTGTTTGAAATTTTGAAAACATTAAAAACGGGTCGAAAAACCGACAATCTCCGCTTCGAAAATGAACGAAAAAATTAACTTTGCATACAAAAAAAATTTCGCTAAATAACGAATATGCCTGACATTATATCATTCGTTATACCGAGCTTTGACTGTATTTTATAAAATATTAAAACTTACTTCTGTTATGCATAAATGCAAACAAGGCGTCAAGGAACACCCTACGCTTTGGATCATCGCTGAGCTCATACAACTGCAAATAAAAAAAGAGATTAGAGAAAAATTAGTCTAGTCTATGACGTACAAACAAAAAGCAATCAATATCTCGTATACATATAAAAAATAAATAATAATACATTATAATTGAGTGAATTAAAAACAATGAGTGACAACAAGAACAAACTTATAAATAGAATGCCAGACCCTCAATAAGCTAATAAAAATACAAATGGTGGGTAAATATGTATATTTGTTTCCAGCTCACAATAGCACTATTATAACCATTATTAACCTTCGAGTGTTAGCATGAGCCACTTTTATATACAACAGTAACAATAACAACAACAAAATATCAATAATCTGGAAAAAGATACGAATGAAACGAACGAGCAATAACAACAGAATCAATTAGTTTGTTTTATACATATTTTTTTTTTCGTAGCTCAACACTGCAACCAGTCAAAACAAAAACGTACGAAGGAGTATAAAAAAGCCGCAAATGTCATGACAAAGCAAAGCGAATGCATACGACTTGGTGCACAAAAGACAAGATCATTATCGGCCAGATTTTGACATTTACCGACGACAGTTTATCACCACAGTAGCACAGAGGCTTGAATTATAAATCTAGTTTTGTTTTTGTTGTGTTTTTGTTTTTCAATTTTCTACCGCACACAGGGTGGTAGATAATCATTTTTTGTAAAGGTGGTAGTTGCAGAGATAAAAAGCGAGAGCGATTGAGAGATTTTGTTGTTTCATTGATTTATGAATGTTTTTTTTTATTGTTATCTAATTTTTTTTTGTTTTTTTGAGGTGTGGAAATATAAACGATTTTTAATTTATTGTGTGTGGATTTTGTTGTTGATGTTTGAGTATTGTACGAAGAGACAACAATATGTGTAATTAAAAATGTGACACAAAGTATATTGTATATAATTGGAATATTGTTATGAACCCCTATTTATAACACTCATCCAATGATCGGCTTTTTCCTACACTCGATTTGTATATTTGGCGTACCACAGCCAGGCAATCAAAGATAAAGAGTTGCTTGCACAAACAAAAAACTAAATAAATAATACAAAAAAAAACCAACAAAAATATTTTCAAAAATCATTAATTTGTCTCAATTACGTGTTAAAGCTGCCAATTATGGTTATAACGTGTGCTTTGCTACCGGTTTTTGAAAATTCATAAATGTTGCATGTTGCACATCATTTTACTCCTGAGTATTTAAACGATTGTAATTTAGAGCTGACGAACCCTGTAATCAAATTGAATGCAATGCAAATAAAAAAAAAACAAATATTTCATATATGTATACACATACATACATACATACATATGAACATACCACGTATGAGCACATACACATACATATATTTATGATGTCTTAATACTGTACACGATAAACACTTTGTTGGCAAAGTTTTTATTATTAATTTCTGAATATCGGATTCTCACAAAATGCACATACAGTGCGAGCTCGATTTTTACAACCCCAGATTCGAGCAATCTGATGATGGGTGCTGGGTTGGATCTGCAATCAGAAGGACCCGGGTCGATTCCCAGCCCGGTGAAGTCAAAAAGTTTTATTTCCGAGGTGTCTATGCTACAGCACCATCCTTCGTCGTTATGTTTTTTATGTAGGACCTGCAGTCAGGAGATGAGGAAGGAGATAGTAGGAGTGAAGCTTCACTATCTTACAACTCTGCTTTTGGGTTTTTTCTTTATAGCCGTGTTAAAGCGCTTCTAATGTCAAGCAGACGTATTCAATTTTCAAGTTTTGTTTTTAGTAGCCATTTTTAGTAATTATTTTACTTCGCGTGGTGCTACACAATACCGACGAAGGAGGGCATTCTGTGGATTGATTACAGCTGAAGCTGGTACTGACTTCTTCTCCTTCGCCACTGAAACCTTCCGGCAACCACTGTAACAAATACACATCAGAAAAAATGAGAGATGTTTTTATGACTTTTATGAACCAAGAACTTTTTGGTTTGGCTACTTCAGCCATCGCCACACTCAAATTTTGATTTCAACTGTGTAGGTAAATAAAATTCGTTAAAAAAGACAAAATGAATTCGATTGAAAATACATCCTCCATTTACACTGTTCTAACTCGGAAACTAAGGGTTCCCGCACATTTTTATTGCATTTTTTCGCGTTATTTCTATTTTCTAACGGGTGGCATACTTTTGCTTTTTTCTTCTACGATGTAGCCGATATTTCTTTAGGGTTAACTTTTGTATGTCAATCTGTAATTTGTAGTTTTTTTGTGTTGCTTGCAAGTAAATCTTTTATTATGTATTTATTTTATTATTATGCATACACACACATATACACACATATATTCATGCAAAAATTCATATATACATATATGTACATAAGTGTAATACATAAACATACAAATATTATAGATAACAAACAGGAATTTATGTATTTTATTTTCTTCTCCTTTACTTCCTCCTACTGATTTTTGATTTTAATTTGTATTTTTTTAGAAATTATTTTCGAATGAAAATCGCAACACATACATGTTACAGGCACCTAAGTGTACATTTTAACATTTCTACATTTGTATGTATACAAACATATAAATACAAGGTGGGCCAAAAGAATCATCCGTGCCACAAGTAATCACCCGATACTTTTTTGCCGTAATTTTTTATTTTCATGAAAAACTTTGGTTCAGCTTCTGATATCGGCCAAGTGGCTGCCGCTAGATTTGAAGGCCATCCAAGCAGAACCAAAGTTTGTCATTAAAAAAAAATTACAGCAAAAGAACATCGGGTGATGACTTTTGCCACGGCTGATTTCTTTTGGCCCACCTTGTAGATTAAAACAACATTTTTCAAATAAATAAACCGTTTGGACGGCTTTTAAAAAACTTGTTAGGGTTGTTGAAAACTTGTTCGGATTGGTTGAAATTTGTTGAGGTTTTTTTTAAGTTAAAAAAGATTTTTTTTATAGTTTTCCTATTTGTGAACGGATTTCAATAATTTTTTTTTAAATAAAATTCCGAGTGCTTCATTCGTAGCTTATGGTTTAGCCGAACATTTATAACGCTAACGCTGTGTCTCACCAGCCCCAAAGCTGGCATTTGTGAAGTCATATGAAAAGAAAATTAAATAAACAACCTGTGACCAATAATGGGACTCTGAATAGTTAGTGAGTTCGCTCTACAGCGAAAAGATCATGAATTCTCATTCCCCAGTCCAGCCAAAGAATTTTCTAATGACGCTCTTCCTTTAAAATCTTTCTTTCACTTCACTCCGCGTGTCATCTCTATTTCGGAACTACTTCCGATGCAATACTTTGGATACATAATAATATGTAAGGACATTCATTTGTTAATGGTCTAAAGAAAAAAATATATAGGAATAACAAGAAATCTAGTGCATACGATGCCAAGAAAACTGAATAAGAATAAGCAAAACTACCGCTGCTGGACTATAACGAGTACAAAACGAAAGTATCTAACCCGCCGACCATACCAGCAATAAGTTTGCCAATTATTGCCGTGGCAACTGACAAATTTGATTGCCAATACAAAATATTAATAATTGCTAGAAGATATTGCTGAGCAATAATCTCAAATTCATATGAAATTATAACGACAAATCTTTAACAAAGCTTCAATTAAAAAAATTATTAAATTAAAGTTAAATTTACTAATAAGAATAGAGTTCAATTCGTGAAATTTATTTGTATTTTTTATATGTTTTAATCCAGTCAACATGTGTCAAAACAAATGTTTGTTAAAACATTACAAACATTACTTTTTGTTTTAAATTAACCGCTTAAATGTTTACTGGCTGTTTGTTTAATAAAAATTATACAAAACTCTCTTTAAATTTTATGAGATCTCGGCATGCCTCACCATTATTAATTTTATTTTTTTTAGATACCAACAGTCACTCAGGCAGTCAGCTTCGTGATACTCTTTGGTTGCAACAACACATCTACAAAGGTTTAACTTTGTTATGACAAGTTAAAAGGTAAATCCTCTAATATATTTTATGTATGTTTGTTTGTTTTTTTTTTGTTCATGTTTTATAGAATTAAGTACCGAAGTGTACAAAGTTTACTCGTGTTCCTTTTCCTTTCGTTGTTTTTTATTTTTGTTCAACGAGTTAAATATCGTTTTCTGTTTTTTTTTTTTCTTCTAAATATTGCCTACAAACACAAAGAGAAATTTGTATTGGAGGTATACGAGTATATATGTATGTACAGCATATTTATAATTATAAGCGGTGATAATCTTCATCCATTTGGCCATAATAAGACAAAATAAAAATAATAAAAAAAAAAAATTAATAAATAAAATGAAAGAGATTCTACCTCTATTACTACAGCAGACATTTATGTCTTTCTCGAGCTTTAAATATTGTATTCGTAATACCTTTGGGAGGAGCAACAGTTTAGGTAAAAAAAATTTCTTTTAACGAAAAATTGGTCTCTGTGATCCAAAAAAAAACTATGGAAAACTTATGTTGGTCACCGTTCCATGATGACTACATAATTAAAATGCCATCGCTATTTGCCACGCAATTCTTCTCGTCTATTAAATTAAACTGTATCAATTCAGAATGTTGTGGTTGTACAAGCAATTGCGAATATATGTAACGGGTGGTCTAACCATAATGCACGAGTAACACTTTAACGTCAAGTTTTTCGGCCAACTTAATTTGCCATATCTTTGTTACAATGTTTAACAAATTCAATCCTGAGCAGCGCGTTAAGATTTTTGAAGACGTTTACGAAAATGAGCGTGCATTTCACGCACTTCGAGTTTTGTTTTGGCAGCATAATCGACCAAATCTGTCTACAATCGGGACAATTGTACGCAAAATGCAGCAAACCGGGTATTTAGGAGATGTGAAAACACCTGTGCATGTTCGCCCAGTTCGTTCTGTGGAAAACATTGATCTCGTTTGATTAATGATAAACAAACTGGATTTCATAAAAATTGCAACACACCTTTAGCACTTTTGGGAATTACTGAGTCAATTAGGGAAAAAATTAATGAAGGTAAGACGTGTGTCATGGTGTCCCTTGATCTTTCTAAGGCATTCGATCGTGTGGAGCATAAGAAGATGGTAAGGAAACTTAATCATGAGTTTAGATTTACAAGGACGGCTTGTGCGCTGTTATCTTCATATTTGCGTAGTCGTAGTCAGTTTGTTCCTTTTGGTGGAATGAGCTCTCAGGTAAGAGATGTGTACATGGGCGTGGCACAAGGGTCTGTCCTTGGGCCATTACTGTTTGTATTGTATCTTAATGATTTGTTCGATGTTATTGATTCATGGTCGTGTATGGCGTATGCGTTTGCGGATGATATACAACTTTTATTTTACCAGCGTGGTTCTTTGTTAGACATGCAGACTGAGATAAATAGTAAATTAAGTGAGGTTCAGGGATGGATGGGATCGCACAATTTTTTAATAAATTCGTCTAAGACAAAGGTTATGAGATTTGCTCTGTCAGCAACTTTAAATATTAGAGTGATGGTAGGTAGAACTGAAATAGAATGTGTTGATAAAATGAAGATATTGGGTGTGTTTTTGGACAGTAGGCTTACTTATTCAGACCATATAAATATGATCAGCTCTAGGGTAAATTTTACAATCCGTCAATTGTACTCTCTCAATATGTATATGCCATTTCACGTTCGCTGTAGAGTCGCTCATGCTATGTTGATGTCACAAATTTTATATTGCTTTGAAGTTTTTTCAAGCACAACTTTGGGAAATGTCCGTAGTATACAGCTCTTGGTGAACAGAATAATACGATTTGTTTTTCGGCTTAGGAGAAGAGATCATGTCTCAATATATGTCGCTCAATTTCTGAAGTGCTCATTCCAGGACTTTATGGCTGTGAGGTTACTGTTAAAGTTCTACACTATTGTCAAAAGTGCTACTCCATCTTTTTTATTAAATCGTATAATTTTTACTCATTCCTCTAGGAATACGCAGGTGCTTATACCCAGGATTAATAATTCACTCTTTGAAAGATCTTTTTTGATACGTATTGCTCGATCATGGAATAGTTTGCCTAATGCCTTGAGAACTTTTTGTTTTTCCTCGATGGTATACAAGAAGAAACTGATTGAATACTATAATTCCAATGTTTGATGATACTTGTATATGAATATATGTATGTACATATATATATATACGTATATATATATATATATATATATATATATATATATATATATATATATATATATATATATTTTGTTCATCGCAAGGTTTGTACTGATTCTTTTTTACTTCTCTATAATTATATTTTTTAAGTGTTGTTGAGAGTTGATGCCGTATTATTATTAATATTCTTTCAATACTATTTAGCAAATCTTTTTTTATATCAATACTATGGAGTTACTATTATACATTTTACGCTATGCGTATTGTTTCAAATCCTTTGTAATATTTTTTGGCCACATGAGGGCTTATATTATTACATTATATTATGAATAAATAAAAAATAAAAAAAACATTGCTGTTGTTCGCGATAGTGGGGCAGAAGAGCCGAAAATCACTGACGCGACTTTGAGGCCCGAAATATAGGATATCGACTTGGACGATGTGTGGCCCCAACAGGATGGTGCCCCTTGCCTCACAGCCAACGGAACAATGGGCCGTTTGCGCGAGAAATTAAATGGTCGTGTTATCTCACTTCGTTGCGATGTTAATTGTCCGTTACGATCGTCGACGTAAATACGACTACGACATTTATTATTCATATCAAACTATTTTAAAAATTTGGTGTATTTGTGCCAAAAAAATTTTCAATTAAATTCAAAATGAACATGTTTTTCACTCTTTTAATATATATAAAACTTTTAAAATTTGAATTAATGCACAAGTGCGATATGTGATCCCAACATGTGTGTATATATTGATCTTCGCGTACAATGATTCACTTTGTATGTATGTATGTATGATGTATGTAAGGATTTGATTTGTTATGTTATTTTTTGATTACTTCTTAATAAATAGAAGAAAAAAATTTTTTTAATATATGAATGTCTTTAAAAATGCCCGATATTTTTGATGACTTTTCAAAGCAGAAATTAAACATTAATTCTTCTTTTTATTTGAACTTCTATTTTTTTTGTATGCAATAAATTATTTAGTACTACAGGTCTTTTTTATAAAAAGTTTTTAAATTATAATTATATTATTAATTGACCTTTTTTATTATATTTTTTTGCAATATATAATATATATATAATATATATAAGCTGTTAACGAAATATCGAATAATAAAACCAAATAAAATAAAAGAAAAAGACCTCAAGCTTAATAAATATATTGCAAAAAAAAAAGTTTTTAAATTATTTAAAAAAAATTTTAATTTTCTTCTCATCCCGCGTTCTCCGTAAAACTAAAATAATAAAATTAGTTTTATACGTAAAACATAACTTACTTTTCTTTTATTTTCCATTTCAAATGTTTCTTTATTTTTTTATTCTGAAAATTATATTCTTTTTTTATTTGTTGTAGGAATAATATCAGTTTATAATATACACTGTCACTACATTGGTTAAAATTTTCAACAGACACAGAAATAGTGATATATAATAATTACATCTGTTCAATTCGAAACTCTGTTTAAGTTTGAATACAAAAATTAGATTACGTTTTATTTATTGGATAGCGTAATTAAAAAAAATTTATAGCTGAGAGAATGTTGGCTTAAGGCATTCCAGAAGAAAATTACGGTTTTTTTTTGCTATTGTAGGAGTTTACTTTTGAGAGGGTGATGTCTCTCTTCTGACTTCCGTTAGTTAATTTACACAAACAAAATGCCTGTTGTGTTTTCTGCGTAGACTTAATAGGTATGTCTTTTTACTCTAAATTGGGCGAACGTGGCCGTCAAATGTTACCAGAACGAGTTTTCTTACACAAAAATCGAGTAAATGAGAGACGTTTTGAGAGAGTAATATTGTTGTTCTTCATGCACGAAACCGGCCGAACTGTTCCAGATGCATTACAAAATTGCCCGAATTCGCACAAATTTAATTAATTTATATGTATATCATTCTAATTTTTAGATTGTGCTTTTTCCCGAAAAAATATGTGAATGTATTATTACATACTATATGGTATTCTCATAAACTATTTTTTTATATAAAAACAAACTCAAAAATTGAGGAGGAAAGTATATATATATATACATATATATATAGATGAAGTATGTAATAATACATTTCACATATTTTTTTTCGGGAAAAGCACAATTTTAAAATTAGAATCATATATAAAGAGATATTCTATTTTATTTATTTATAACAATAACCAACCGAGCCCACAAGCCATATGTAGTTGGTTGACTACAAATGTAACATAAGAATAATTAAATTTGTTACCAACAAATAAGCTGGAAATAATGTTTATGAAAAAAATAATAGTTATAATATTATTAGAGCGCTACTATATAAATTGAAAGTTATATTGCGCATGAGTTTGACTATATATATTCAGAATCTGGATCAGTTCAATTGCGAGAAATGTTTATCAACAAGTGAACTACGTATAAGATGGAATCCTCTAAATTTACCCAAAAGCGTGCCAGCTATTGTTAACACTTTTTGTACAATTTTGAAATAAAATTGGAGAGTAAAATTTTTAATTTTCTGAACAAAGTTTCACGAACTTTTTCTTAAGGGTTAGTTCGGTCTAGAATTAAATTATCGGCTGTTTTTTAATTATATATGAAATTAAGAAATTAATGAGAAAATTTGCAAAGAAACGACAAAAGTTTTTATTTAAAAATTTAAAAAAGAAGATTTTTTAAATAAATTTTAAAATGTAAGTACATAAATTTATGTATATTTACCACTTTATATAATAAAAAATGGCTTTTACTTTTTTTCCAATTTATTCACATTTTACATTTTTTTTGTTATTCACGAGGAACAGACATATTTTGTGGTAAATTTTATGGTTTTTTGCGTTTTCTTACTTTTGTACATTTTTGTTTCTTATTGAGATAAATTATAGTGTACTCTCATTTTACCGAACTTTACCGGAAAAGTAAAAAAAACATACCTAATAAATAGACCTTGGATAAGTCTTAATACACTTTTATAATTAAAGATTCTAAATTTCTCAAGAGATTCAGTCTCTTATTTCGTGGTCATTTTCAGAACTTTGGAATATATTTTACATAATAAAATGCAAAAACACAGCTGCTAACTTTCATCTTTTTTTTTATTTTTTTTTTTTTTTGTTAATTTCAGTTTATGATATATTTATGTTGCTGAAGTAGTTGTTGTTGTTGTTGTAATAAAATGAATGTTTTAGAAATGATGAATGTACAAATACGGCAGAGTGTGTTGCATAAATCGTTGTTTATTCTGAACATCAACAGATTTGATGAATGCAACAGATATTATAGGATGTCTACGAGGCAAGGAAGAGCCAAACAGAATACAATACATACACCCAGTCATGTAGTTGTGAAAATATATGTAAAGTTCTGTCGTTTAGCCGTCTGTCTTGGGCTGGCTGCGGCTAAGAGCACGTTCGTTTTTGTTTTTTTTTTAATACTTATGTATGTTGGGGCGGTAGTTATGACTTGTTGCAAATTTTCTTTTTTTTCGTTCTTTCATTTAATATTTTCGCATTTTTGTTCTGTTTTGTATTTGCGTTTGTGTGATTAACCGTTGCACTTTTGTGTTGTAGGCGTAACACTTTGATATCAATCAAAACATGTATTCCGAGACCGAGATCGTAAACTAAGAGTTATGTTCTTGGTTTTTCACATTCTTTAAGTTTGTTTTATCATTAAGTTGGTAAAATAAAACTAAATTAAGATTCTCAAAACACCACAACTTTAATTACCTGTTTAACTGCTTCTGAATCGTACATCAGTACGATTAACATATTACATACATAAATACATATATTTTTTTAATATTAATGCTTTATTTCTTGGCGAATCACTGAATTTTTAATTTTTTATATTTTTACAATAAATTTTACACCGACCGTATTTAATAATTAGACAGGCGATCTACTATTAAGAGAGGTTTTTAATCAACTAAATACCATACACATAATTAAAAAAAGACATCAAACATCAAACAAACTCGCTCACGCATACATATTCACAGACCAATGAATTAACTTGCATTCGACACGCACTTTCCAATTTAAAGCAGTGGTGTTTAAAAATGAAATGAAGATGGGTTGGTGAGAGAATTTGCCCAGCAAACATAATGTCAAACGTTTAAAATATGAAAGAAAATGCCAGCTATATACAACTTATTAAATGAATGTAATTTAAATTTTAAGAAAAAGATAAGAGCATCAGGGACCATAAATAGCATCGTTTACCATAAAATACTTTTCACATTTCATTTCGTGAACTTTTATTATTTTTTAATTTTTTTCGTATTCAATTCTAATTTAATCGCGTGTGTTTATTGTGCTTCGTCCAACAAGAAACAACAACAATGCTAAATAAATTTCTGAAAAAAATGACAATAACCATACGCATGTGTATTCATCGCTTGCTCAACGACGACTGAATGAAAGTTTTTAAAAGAGAATAACACTGTCTGTGTAAATTTTTCAACAAATGTTGTATGTAGCGAACATTACTGATATATGGACATATCCACATAAATCACAGTTGATAGCAGCGTTACCGTTGAGAATTTTCAAAAAGTGTCACAAGAAGGGTATGTTGTGAAATAAAATGTTACAAAAAATTGTATTATAGTTTATTTAAATGAGCTTGAGATCTCATATTATTTTGCGTTTTAAGTTAATAATTTTAGGAAAAAATTAAATTTAAAATACAGAATAATATAAGATCTCAAGCTCATTTAACTAAACTATAACTCAACAAGAAAAAGATCGAAGAAGAAAGAAGAATATAATTCATAATTATTATTTTCAAATAATTTTTATATATTTTTCTGATGATGAATTGTTGAATTGGCTTTCGTGCTATCAAACTAATGTGAATGCCAATTATTTAGAAGAACTATATATTCTATATATATTATACTAACTTTTACCCGAGGCTTCGCTCTCTTTAGTGTCGTCATCGGTTATAAAGTTTCGAAGAGGATAATCTTCTTACCCCTACGTTGCCCCCGGGTCCTATTTAAAAAAAATATATATGTAGAATATATATCTACAATTCTGCACGCAGGAACATAGATAGATCTAAACTTCATTAAAATCGGTTAGATGGTGTCGAAGGCGCGGAAATTGCCCCTACCATTTCTCCTGATTCTAATTTAGAAAAAAAATTAATAGCCAATGCGTCTTTTAAGGTCTAATACATCAACTTCATCAAAATCGGCTAGGTAATTGCAGAGAGGGAGGAATTTCCCCTCTATCGCCTTCCTGCTCGTAGTCTTAAAAAAAGTAATAGCCTATAATCTTCCCGGATTTTCACAGACTAAGTGCACAAAATTTCATCGCGATCGGATAAGCGGTTTAGCCGCGCATAAAATACGAACAAGCAAACATTCATTTTTATTTTATATTAGATAATAATAATAGTAATACTAATAATAATAATTTTTTTTTTTTTTTTTTTTTTCCGGGTAGGGAGGAAAAATGCCTTACGCATCTCAGATTCTGTCGTCACAGCCCTGGTATGTGAGGTTTGCACCCACTAAAAAACCCCCCCCCCCATTATCCCTGAGCCAATCCACCACCCCGGTACCGCTCTCGCATTGCTTCGGGGTGGGGCTCCTCCTGGCTTATGAAACCACCATCGTTGTGCCTACGTCTAGGTCCCACTAATAATAATAATAATAATAATAATAATAATAATATTAATAATAATAATAATAATAATAATAATAATAATAATAATAATAATGATAATAATAATAATAATAATTAATAACAATAATAATAACAATAACTGTAAAGCACATAACTTTATTTTGAACCTACATACCTGTTTTTTCAATTGAGCATCGGTGTAGAACTCCATTTTACGCTTTCTGAGAATGTTAACGGCGTCTTCTTTAATGATAAATAGTTGGCAACACTGATTGTCGTATTAGGAATATTAACAACCCCTGTTTAAAAGTTAAACCTGCCTCAAGAAAGAGACGTATTAAACTCACAGATAAAACACACACGCCGAACACACACAAATTACGAGTCAGATACACGAAATGAAAAAAAAAATAATTTTTCAACACTCTTCTAATTACAACGTTACAGAGCAATAAAATTGAATGTATATATTATATACATATATGTATGTACGTAAATATATACAAGTTACAAAGAAGATATTAAATGTGGAAAATTCAGACCAATCATAAACGAATTACTGCAACGATGGATCGTAAAAGGTGTTTTATTTATTAATTGAATTATTTTCTCGTTGCACAGTGTTTGATTTCAGAAATTTGAACGACAAAAATAAAAAAATTTAGTTAATAAAAAATTGCCAGCAAAGCAAGCCCAGGCTAGCTTAAAATTATGTGATTCTTGTATATCTTTCAGTTTGTATGCTTGCTTATAACGGTCCTATCAAATTATTGTTTGCTAAAGAAACCACTGATTTAATAAATACAAAAGTTGAATATATTAAGGATAAAATTGCAATGTTGCGTTCAACGAAGGTTATTCTATTAACAAACAATGTCCAAAAGATTGTTCATGTTAAACCCAAACTAGTTTTATGTATGGTTGATGGAAAAATGTGTATCAAACTACAATTCATCACAAGTTTGTTATATTTGTGGATCTAAACCTTCTGAGATAAATAATCTCTCTGTTCTTTTAGAAAAAAACATTAGACCCCGAAGTTTTAGAGTTCGGTTTGTCCCCATTGCATTCATGGAATGTTTACTGCATATATGTAGCTTATAGAATGGATATAAAAACATGGAAAGCAAGAGGCACAGATAATAAATAAAAACTTCAACAACGAAAACTTTCTATACAAGAAAAGTTTAAATCGAAAATGGGATTGCTTATAGATATGCCTAAGCAGACGACAGAAAACAGCAATGACGGTAATACAGCTAGGCAGTTTTTCAGAAATGCCGTAGAATCTGCCGAAATAACTGGTATAGATTTAGAACTATTAAAGCGATTTCATATTATTCTGGAATAGTTAGCGTGTGGATATCACATTAATGCGGTAGCTTTTGACAAATATACAACAGAAACAAGAGAGCTTTATTTAAACCTATATCCATGGTTTATATGCCGGTAAGTGTACACAAAGTTATTTGGCATGGCAAAATAATTATTTAAAGTTGCATACTCCTCATTGGGCAATTGTCAGAGGAAGCTCAAGAGTCGAGAAATAAAGACACTAGACGCTACAGATTGCAATTTACGCGCAAAATATCTCGGAAAGATACCAACACTGATTTAATAAATAAGAAATAAAAGGCCCAAGAACTAAGCGTGGACAATTAACACCAGATATTTTGAAATTACTACAAAATACTATTATATAATATTATATATATATATATATATATATATTATTATATATTATATATGTATATTAAAGTACCTACCCCAAATAAATGATTAAATTTAATAAAAAAATTAAATTTTTCCGGCCTAAATAAACGGACGGATGGTCGGACTGATTTATAAATGACAAGTAGCAGACGCAGTAAGCGGAACGGTATGATTGTTCGCCTAATTGCTTTGTTACACCCAACAATCACGTGTGCAAAAAATTATGCCTCTATCTCAATTACTTACAATTTCATGATTTTTGTCGTCGTAAATTCTTAAATCGAACACTGTGCGGCGGAGAGAGTATAAGATACAATTTAGAAATAGAATGAAGTAAAAAAACCCCTGCATTATATACTGAAAAATCTTAAAGTATTTACATATATGTATATGTACATATATTGTTCTATTACTAGTTCAGTGGTACTGCATGCACACATAAATACATACATATCTATGCATGGATTTAAACAGGTATTAATTTAAATTCATGCATACAAATCTACTAATATATATACTATCTTCAATTATGTGCATACTTAATATGATAAGTTCTGGTTCTAGGATTAATTTATGCTTTCATGGTTATTTCTTGCTATTCCTGGACATGATACGATATTTGTGAATCATACGATATTTTAGTTCTTAGGAATTGCAACTTAAAACAAGGTATTAAATTCTTTCTTGCATTGTCGTCTTTAAATTGTGTGAAATATGTAATTTCGTGCTTGCATGTAATTTTTGCTTATACTAAGAAATGTTTTAAAATAAGTTACTAAATTGGAAAAGAAGAACAATAACTGCTTAATCCCAAGGAATATTTAGAAACCAGCTAGAAATAAATGCACTTAACGATAATATGAATATGAAGCGTTACGAAGCTGTCCATATATGTAACTAGTACATAAAGGTGACTAAGATAGCAAAAAAAAAATAAATAAATAACAATTCTGTGAGGCGGACTGTTCAATATATTATCACCAGGATGAATATCAGATCTCCAAATAAAACCTAAGTTCCCGAGCACGTCCAACCAAACAGTGGGCCGATATTTGCCAACACACTTATGAACGGAAGTTTTGAGAGCAGCGAAGATACTATTGACAGCATTTGTAATATTAATCTGAATGGTATGAGGCACTGTACATGTAGCAAAGAAATTATAAAGTTTAGAACACAGCAGCACAAACCCCGTACAAATGTTATGAAAAACATTAAAATTAAAATTTTCAGAATATGAAAAAAAAATTATGGTGGCTGGGCACTGGTGTATTTTAATCAGAGCTTCGAATGGCAATTGAATTTGACCGCTTTTCGGTTTAGTTCTTAAACTTTTATCGCTTCGGTTTTCAATTTTTTTTTCGGTTTTTTCTGAGTACCATTTCATTACCATATCGAGCCTTTGGTGCAATACCGTAGTAACTCAAAATTTGTTTTTTTTGAGCTGGGTATGCAGAAATGATCTTTGGGGAAATATGTATCTAAAGGGAAAAAGATTATGGTTCCATCTCTAACTGTTCAGATTCTACAGCGCTACAAATGTCTTTATTGCCTCCAGCTATTTCCAAAAATATTTATTTGCAATAATGAAATATTTCCTGTACGACAAGAAATTTACAAACAGAAAACATTACAAAACATGTCTCTTTATTTAAAAACTTGTAAAAATATAACTTTAGTAAACGAAAATACTATCAAAAAGATGGCTCAAACCTTCAAATGCATTCTTCTCAGTTCATGATTTTTTGAATTACTACGGTATTGCACCAAAGGCTCGATATGTTTATAAAGGGTCTCCCAACAAGAAAGCAAGATTTAAATTTGGCGCCATTCGAAGTGTCATTGTTTGACATGTGAACAATTGTTATTGTTTGCTAGTAGAAGGTACGAGGTTAGTAAAAATGGAGCGAAGGGAGTTCGTTAATTGGGTATTGGAGAAACAACATGAATATGCTGATTTTGCCGATAAAATCATCTTCAGTGACGAGGCCCATTTCCATCTTGATGGCTTCGTCAATAGGCAGAATTGTCGCATTTGGGGTGAGGAAAATCCTCGAGTGATTCACGAGAAGCAAATGCAATGTGGTGTGGATTTTGGGCTCGAGGAATCATTGGACCTTTTTTTATGAAAATGAGGCATGTCAAGCGCAAACAGTCAATGGTGTTCGGTATCGTGAAATGATAACCAGTTTTTTCGTGCCTAGAATTGAAGAAATGAATGTGGACGGCATGTGGTTTCAACAAGACGGCGCCACAAGTCATACAGCCAGAGAAACAATTCAATTGCTGCATTTACAATTTAAATCTTGCGTTCTTGTTGGGACACCCTTTACAAGAACTCCCAATAAAAATATTTTGTTTGTACATATATTTCATTGTCCTCAGGTATTTTTTAGGAGTTCTTCTATAAACACATGGAATGTTGTAGCTTTTTCCAAGAATTTGGTTAAAGGCCTACTGAAGATTATGATATTAGCACGAATGAATCTATTATTCATATGAATCATTATCATAATTAAGAATATACATACATGCATACATATGTACATCTTTTCTTTTCATACATCTTACAACACTTTTTCCATTTAATTATTTAATTGATACTTTGCTCCTCTGTAATTTTCCACGAATTGTAACCACGATTACTTATTTTGGTTTTCAATAAATTTTTTGCACATATTAAAAATTTTTATCATATATTTACATACAGTTTGTAAAAAATATGTTTACAAAACAAAAATTTTTTAAGAATTTAAGTTTAAATAAATATTTACAACAACAATATCATTACATTTGTAAATTTTTTTTTTTATAACTGTTGTTTTGTATGTTGACGACAAGCAGGCGTCGAAACTTTGGCAAATTTATGAATATATTACAACAACAACGCTACAAAATAATTTTGTATACTTCCAACAGTGTAAAAAAAATGTTTACAAAAATGCAAAGTCAAGAAAGAACCGTTGGTTTTTTGCACATGTATTGCGTGTAAGAGTTTTATACGGACGCTAAGAGTAGCTGTTGTCTTTTATTCTTAAATTGAGCTCATAGAACAAACAAGCGATTATCCAATTATATATAAACTATGCCAGGAAAGCGACTGAACAAAGACATTACCCAACTGGTGTATTTTAATTACTATAAAGGAAAATCTCACAGAGAAACTGCTGAAATGTTGTCTCTTAACCTAAAGACGGTATATAATGTTATTAACCGTGCTGAAAAAGAAGGAAGACTGGAACCAAATGTATCACCAGGCAGACGAAAAAAAGTAACTCGGCGAATTGAAAAGAAAATTTTGAAAATGATTGATGAGAATCCACATTTTAGTACTAGAGGATGTGCACTTAACATCAGTAATGAATGTGGAGTAAGTATCTCTCATCAGACTGTTAGAAATGTGCTACAAAACCATAAATACTCTTCAAGAGTTGCGAGGAAAAAACCTTTGCTATCCGCGGCAAACATAGAAAAAAGGTATAAGTTTGCCATTGAACACATTTCTTTTCCTCCGGAGCACTGGGATGATGTTATTTTTTGTGACGAAACGAAAGTGATGCTGTACTACCATGATGGACCTCAAAAAGTTTGGCGAAAACCCCTGACGGCTTTAGAAAATAAAAATATAATACCCACTGTAAAGTTCGGTAAACTATCCGTTATGGTGTGGGGTTGTATTTCGAGCAAGGGTGTTGGCGAAATAAGAATATTAGAGGATATAATGACCAAGGAAGTCTATCTAAACATTTTGAAAAAGGAATTGAGTGCAAGTGCTCGGAAATTCGGTTTTGTTGACCCAGAAAAGCTCAAGTATAAATTTTAGCAGGATAATGAACCGAAGCATAAGGCATATATTTGTAGATCCTGGTTGTTATATAATTGTACAAAAGTGATAGATACCCCAGCACAAAGCCCAGACTTAAACCCTATAGAAAATTTGTGGGTCCACCTAAAGAAAAAAGTTGGAAAAAGGTCACCAAAAAACAAACAACAGTTAATAACATTTATTAAAGAAGAGTGGGAAAAAATACCTGAAAATTACGATATACCAAAGCTTATCCATTCAATGTCTAGACGCTTAGAAGCTGTAATTAAAGCTAAAGGAGGGCACACCAAGTATTAGCACCCTCAAATCTTTTTTTTTACCATTTAGAATATATTTAATTCAATTTAACACAATTTTGTAAACATTTATTTTACAGCGTAGAAACTGGAAGTATTTTTTAAGTTACGATTATTATTTTGTTATTTAATTTAATTTGGTTTTTTTTTGTGCAAAGTGTTTATAAACATCTTCAATTGAATACATGAAGAAAAAAATTTAATAAAAGTTATATAATTTACTTGCAAATAAGAGTTTCCCTTAAACTTTTTAATTTTTCTAAGCTTTGTAAACATATTTTTTACAAACGTATGTACATATCTATTTTTTTTGCGATCGTACTTTTTTTTTGTTTGTTTGTTCTTTTTTTAATCGGACACTTTCACTTCCCGACACTAAATGATTGATGCGATATACAAATTGTTGATATTTTATAATATTCTTTACTACTTTTGTACGGTTATTCTGTATTAAACCATCGATAAGCAGTTGTTAGCAGAAAATAACTGCTTGCCCAACGATACCGTTCGATCGCTTAATTACTAGGGTGTTCCAACCGGGCTTTTTAAGTTAATTTCTTGAATGTCAAATAGTCCACGGAGAAAAAACCGGCCAGCCGAATTTTTTTCGATTTATTTATCTCGACCAAAAGAAAGAACAAACTGTTTTTTTATATTTACAATAAAAATTAAAAAATTGTTATGAAATAGGAATAAAAAGTATACAATCGCAGTTGTTGCTGCAATTTTTTCAGTGATTATCAAAAAATAACAAATTTTTGAGTAAAATTTATGTGAAATTTGTCAATTTAATTTCTTAAATACAGAAATATAACTCAACAATAAACTTACTTTTAACAACCGTTATAATATAAACCAGATAAAATTCCCTAAAAATCGGTAAAATCCCGACAGAATATAAAAAAAATCGTCATTTCAGCTTCGAAGAATCGCACAAAAATCGCTCATTTACTTCAATAACGTCATAATAAAAAAAAATTCACTTTTTGAGTTTATAATGCAGAATAATTTTTCATATAGCTCCAGAACACACATCGTGACAAAAATATTTTTTCATTTCCCCATTAAGAGGCATGCAAATTGAAAACTTTAAGTACGTTTTTTACAAAACTTGTTGAAGTAAATGTGCGATATGGAAATATGTATGTATACACATTTTTAATGTAGCTTTAAATTTTACAAAACAGTTTCAAGTCGTACAGGCAATACAAAATGCTTTACACCAACACAAAAAATGTTCGAAAAATACATTTGTAGTTCAATTGCTTCTTCAATTAATTAATTTTACAAACTTATAGTTGGCTCGTTTACGAAATGCTTATATTCTTCGATGTCGTCAAATCGTCATTTTGCTATTTTCGAGATCAAAAATCGTTAAAAAAGCGATAAAACATTAAATCGGGCCGCCTTATTATTATTATTATTCCTTTTAAGCGCATGTTACACAATCAATGTTCAGTTTCAATATTTGTCATTGTGTTCGTTATTTTATAAAAAAAAATATACACACTTATACGTATATGTGTGACTATTTTTTATAAAATAACGCACACAATGACAAATATTGAAGCTGAACATTGATCGTGTAGCATGCGCTTTAGTTGCAGCAAAACTTATATGAATTGAACTTACATTTGGAGGCGACAACTCGCAATATTTCTCTTTAGTTGACTGTAAAGGAGCTATTCCAAGGCGAATTCATACCAGGTGGCCGCATTACCTAAAATTCTGATCAGCTGATTTGTGTTCGAGTATCAAAGTTGTGTTCAACACAAAGCATTTTAATATGTAAACTGTTGTGACAACTCGAAAAAGTTTGTTGGAATTGCAATTATAAAATGTTGTTTATGTAGAGACGAGATTACCTGGTATGAATTCGTCGTGAGGTATTCCTATATCACAAACAATTGTATTTTTTTTTTTTGGCGAAAGAGTAGAAGAAATGATGTACGAGTTTTAAACTCGCTAGATATTGTCACTGAATAGAGATTTTTTTCTAAAAAAGTAAAAATTAAAAAATTTCGGATTTGACTCCCTCTTTAGTGGAACCAGTGCGATATGTATAAAGATTATAAAAATTTATTGTATCTTATATTAACTGAATTTATTTTGGGAATATCTCTTTATATATATGATTCTAATTGTGCTTTTTTCCCTTAAAATATATATGTGAAATTTATTATTACATACCCTTTGAAATTCTCATAAAGTATTAAAATATCATACAGTATTTTATTACAAAAACCACCCCAATAACTGAGGAGGAAAGCATATCCATATAGTACTATTTCGCTAACGCTTACTTAACTCATCAGTGGATTTTTCCTAATTTTTGAATACAAACCCAAGATCTATATGTTTAAAATTCAACTAATCAATCGAGAATTAAAGTTGAATATCAAACATAAAAATCAAAAAATCTATAAACAAAAACATAACAATCCATGAGTTTACTTTTATAACACACACACATTTCTATTTTTAGTTTTTTCTTCTTTTAACAGATCTTGAAAATAACTTAAATTCAATAACACCCAGATATCGCAACAAAAGAGGATTGTTTAACGGCATAGGATCAGCAGTAAAATTCATTACAGGTAACATGGATAGCAATGATGCTACCCCTATTAATGAGGCAATATTTAAATTAACGGCAAAGGTACAGACGGAAGGGAATAAACAGGATATACTTAACACTCAAATTGTTGAAAGATTAGAAAACATTACGAACCATATAAACACCGAACAATATACATATTATTGTAAAATCACTACAAAACTCTCAAAATAGCATTTCCTCCAACTTCAAACTTATAAGCGATATTCAATACCTTAATAAAATAAACTATCATATCGATTTACTAACAAATCATATTACAAGTATTTCTGAAGCAATTACCTTATCTACACTCGGGATCATACCAAAAATGATCTTAAATGTGGAAGAACTAAAAGAAATCGAAAATAATTTAGGATACCAATCTATTAAGGTCGAAACGATAGAACATTTGTATGAGCTATTAGAATTACAAGCATACTACAATAATACAAATATTATTTTCAATATCCTCATTCCTCATATCTCTCCGGAACAATACACAATTTCTCATACAATTCCCATACCAATTAATAAAACCAAAGAAATTATAATTAAACCATATATAATTTATAACAATAAACAAATTCAATATTTTTAAAAAATGCAATGTTGCTCTTCACACCCATTGTTTTGAGTTATACCATGAAGAAAAATAAAATGGATTTTTAATTTAAATATATAAATGTATCTTATTGAAATGTAGTTGTGGTGATGCAAACCCTTTCTAGTAATTCCACAAAGTTCTTATATAAAAAGCAATGTACAAAACACAATGTACATGTATGACTTTTATTGATGACAAATTCTTTTAAACTATATATAAAATTTTTCTACAAAGTGACACAACATAAAAAATATTTCAAAGCCAACTATGTGAATATAAAGGGTGGTTAAATTTCAAGGGCCGATGTTGATTTTGAATAAAACACAAACTATTTAGGAAATTATTGTAATTTTATTTTATTATGATATATTGGTATTACTCAATTATGTATGGAACAAAATATCGGCCAAATGGGCGCCGCGACCACGGCGGCACACCTCCATCCGATGGTCCAAATTTTCGATGACGCTGAGGCATAATTGAGTTTCTATGCCATTAATGTGTCGAATTATCTCATCCTTTTGGTCTTGAATTGTTGCTGGCTTATCGACGTACACCTTTTCTTTCAAATAACCCCAAAGAAAAAAGTCCAACGGTGTCAAATCACATGATCTTGGCGGCCAATTGACATCGCCATTACGTGAGATAACACGGCCATTGAATTTGTTGCGCAAAAGAGCCATTGTTTCGTTAGCTGTGTGGCAAGTGGCACCGTCCTGCTGAAACCACATATCGTCCACATCCATATCTTCCAATTCGGGCCATAAAAAGTTCGTTATCATCTCACGATAGCAAACACCATTCACAGTAACTGCCTGGCCGGCCTCATTTTGGAAAAAATACGGCCCGATGATGCCGCCAGCCCATAAACCGCACCAAACAGTCACTCTTTGTGGGTGCATTGGTTTTTCGACAATCACTCTTGGATTCTCATTCGCCCAAATGCGGCAATTCTGTTTATTGACGAATCCACTGAGGTGAAAATGTGCCTCATCACTGAAGATGATTTTCTTCGAAAATTGATCATCCACTGTTGCCGTGGTCGCGGCGCCCATTTGGCCGATATTTTGTTCCATACATAATTGAGTAATACCAATATATCATAATAAAATAAAATTACAATAATTTCCTAAATAGTTTGTGTTTTATTCAAAATCAACATCGGCCCTTGAAATTTAACCACCCGTTACATGTTGAATAAGCAAAGTGTTAATGCTCAAATTATATTTCCAACACTCCTCCTCAACATATATATTTTACAAACTGATTTTATGTTTTTAAATTTAACAAAGTAACAAATTTATTATGTTTTAATTTAGACAAATTTTTAGTAAATATATCCGCAATCATATCTTCCGTAGGACAGTATTCCAAATAGATTTCCTTATTATTTACTACTTCTCTAATGTGATGATACTTTATATCTATATGTTTGCTGCGATTATGAAATACTGGATTTGTTGCTAATTTTAAAGCTCCTTGATTATCGACGTTCAATTTAATACTTTCTTCATTTATGAAACCAAGTTCTTGTAGTAATCTTCTTAAGTATACTGCTTCCTTTGCTGCATTTGATATAGACATATATTCAGCTTCTGTACTGCTTAATGCTGTTGTGGATTGTTTTTTCGACTCCCAAGATATTGCACAATTTCCAAGATAAAATATGTATCCATTATGTGACTTTCTGTCAGTTTTACATCCACCCCAGTCTGCATCAGCATAACCGATTAACTCTTGATTACTTTTGCAAAATTTTAATTTAAGATTTTGAGTTCCTTTCAAATATCTAAGAACTTGTTTTGCCGCTTTAAAATGTTCTACATGTGGATTAGTATTTCTTTGTGCTAATTTATTTACAGAATATAATATATCTGGCCTTGTCGTTAAAGATAAATATAATAAAGAGCCAATAAGTGATTGATATAATGTGCTATCAACCTCTTCACATTTTTCATTGCATTTTGTTTGAAAATTTGGTTCTAGTGGAACTGATGATGTTTTACAATTTTCCATATTGTATTGTTGTAACAAATCTTTAATATAATTTTCCTGACAGATATTTATATCTCCAGTTTCACCGTTACGTTCAACTTTCATCCCCAAAAAATGTTCCAATAAACCTTTATCTGATACTTCAAATTTCTTACTAATTTGAGACTTGAATTTTAATATTTCTGCTTTATTTTTACATCCAACTATTATATCGTCGACGTAAACTGCGACTACAATCAATTCTTTGTCTTGTATTTTTTTATATAAACACGGTTCATTTTTGCAACTTTCAAATCCCATCTTACATAAAACTTCATTTAATTTAAAATTCCATGCTCTCCCGGATTGCTTAAGACCATAAAGAGATTTGTGCAGACGTAACACTTTATTTGGATACCTTTTGTTTTCAAAACCTTGAGGCTGTTGCATGTAAATTTCATCATATAAATCTCCATTCAGGTATGCTGAAGTTACATCTATTTGGTGCAAATGCATTTTGTGCTCAACTGCTAATGCCAAAATCATTCTTATCGTTTCGTATCTTATAACAGGGGAAAAAGTTTCTTCGTAATTTATGCCGTATTTTTGACTACAGCCTTTGGCGACCAACCTTGCCTTAAACCTTTCAATTTCACCTTCACTATTTTTCTTTAAAGTGTATACCCACTTACTTTTAATAGTTTTATGACCTGCTGGTAAATCAACTAATGACCATGTCTCTTTTTTTTCCAACAAAGACATTTCTTTTTTCATAGCTTCTCTCCATTTTTCACTTTCACGACTGGATAATGCCTCTTCTAAAGTTTTTGGAACTTGCTCCTTCACTGCATTATTCAGTTGTTGATATATTTTTCTTGGACGACCTGGCCTACCATTACTAAAAATTTTAGGTCTACCTGGCCCACGTTTACCTTTTTCATTTGTTTCTACAACCTCATCAAGTGAAATATCGCTATTTACTGATCTTACAATGCTATACTCTAAATCTTCTTGATTTGAGGTATTATTTGTCTCAAATTGTTCATCGACATCTTTCTTATTTACAATCGCTTCGAAATCCATAAAATTTTGAATGTTATCATTAATTTCTTTACAGGGTAATTTATATTCATTAAATAAAACATTGCGTCTTTCAATAACTTCTCGTGTTTTCTTATCATATAAGCGATATGCTTTTGATACTCTAGAATAACCAACCATCATCATATTTGCACCTTTTGATTCAAATTTTCCTCTTCTTTTATTCAAAACTACTGCATTTGTACCAAAAATTTTAAAATGATTTACACATGGCTTACGACCCGTCCATATTTCATAAGGCGTTTTTCCATCGAGACTTTTTGATGGAGATCTATTACGTAAATAAACTGCTGTTGCTACAGCTTCAGCCCATAAATCTTGTTTTAAACCAGCATCGACTAACATACAACGAGCCATTTCTACTATTGTTCTATTAAACCTTTCCGCTACCCCATTCTGTTGCGGCGTATAAGGTACCGTTAACTGACGTTGAATTCCGCATTGCTCCAAATAATTATTAAAATCTTTATTAATATATTCTCCTCCATTATCACTACGAATACATTTTATTTTACGATTTGTATGACGTTCTACTAATTCTTTGAAATTTTTAAATTTTTCAAATACCTCGCTTTTGTATTTTAAAAAATAAACAAAAACTTTTCTTGACTTGTCATCTATGAATGTGAGGAAATACTTTGAACCTCCAACTGAATCTATTTTCATAGGACCACAAACATCCGAGTGTATTAAATCTAACAACTCACCAGATTTACTTTCAGATTTCTTCGGGAATTTTATAGCATGAATTTTGCTAACCATACATATTTCGCACGGATCTTGATGTTTCTGCGTCAAATTTATACCATTCACCATATTTTTCTTCGACAACTCAAACAGGCTTTCATAGTTCAAATGTCCATATCGACGATGCCAAGTTTCATTAATGGATTGTAAAACACATAATTTCTCGTTCGGTATTTTTATTTTAAATTGGAACAAATTTTCTTCTTTACGGGCTTTTAAAACTATTTCACCGTAAGCATCAGTAAATATTGCACCCTTATTATTAAATTTTATTTTGCCACCATACTGTACGACCTTATTGACAGATAAAAAATTTCCATTCAGATCTGAGGAATATAAAACATCTTTTAGTACAATTTTATTATTATTTATAAACAGATTGACTGTTCCTATTCCTTCAGCAGCAATTGATTTTCTATTTGCCAACATTATATTATCACTGCATCTGTCTAATTTACAAAATAAATTTCGATTTGCACACATGTGACTTGTAGCACCGCTATCAATGTACCATGTCGATGTTTGTGTATCTCTTTTTTCAGAATTCGCCATTGCAATCAAAGAGTAAGTTTTTTCTTGATTACGTTTTTCGTTGCACCTATTTGCATAATGCCCTTTCTTACCACATATGAAGCAATTTCCCTTTTTAACATTCAAATTATTATTACCTTTCTTGTAACCTGTTTCTCTTTTGGCTGCACCAAAAGCTTGTTCAATCGTAGATGATTTGTTTTGTTGATTTCGACGTTCATACTCTTCAAGAAGTTTAACCTTTAGCATTCCTAACGCTGGTAGAGAATCCCTCGTTTCTATGGCAATAACGAAGTTTTCAAACTCTCTCGGAAGACTTGACAATAAAATGACTACCAATAATTCTTCTTGAATACTAATTCCAACATCGGCTAATTTCTCCGTAATTTCACAAAAACTGTTTAAATATTCGGCCATATCTTTGCTGTCTTTCATGTTCAAACTTAACATCTTTTTATATAAGCTAACCTTTTGCATCGGACCACTCGGCTTGTAAACTTCCTTAAGTTTAATCCAGGCATCTTTAGATTTGTTAATGTTTTTAATATGGTTCAACTGGTTAGACTTAACACTTAATAAAATTGTTGCGAGCGTTTTTTCATCATTACTCTTCCACTCCAAAATTTTATCACGACTCCAGGTTGAATCTGCTTCTTCTTCGCCACTTGCATACTTCCAAAAACCAGAATGAATAAGGATACTTCTCATATGAATACTCCATGTTTCGTAATTCCTTTCATCTAGCTTTTCTATCTGATATAATGACGACGATGCCATTTTTTCTTTTTAAATCTTGCAATAAAAATTCAACAACTTCCAAATCGTATGTCTGGGCCCATAACCTATTGAAATGTAGTTGTGGTGATGCAAACCCTTTCTAGTAATTCCACAAAGTTCTTATATAAAAAGCAATGTACAAAACACAATGTACATGTATGACTTTTATTGATGACAAATTCTTTTAAACTATATATAAAATTTTTCTACAAAGTGACACAACATAAAAAATATTTCAAAGCCAACTATGTGAATATACATGTTGAATAAGCAAAGTGTTAATGCTCAAATTATATTTCCAACATATCTTTTTTACTTAATAATTTTTAAAAAGTAAAATGAAATATTTTCTGTTAAAAAAAAAAATATTTTTTTAATTCTAACATAGTGCCCAGCGTTCGAATAATCGAACACCATATTTCTCAAAAACAAAATAAAATATACAACAAATGACTTCAGATTAGCATTATTTAGCCTCTAATTACCTACTTATATTACCAAACTTTATAAAGATATTCCAAGAATTAACGTAAGGTAATGGGTTAATACATATTTTGTAGATAGCATTAAAGATGTAAGGGAGTCAATAGATGAAGTGCAATATACAAACCAAATAACACTTAGTATGACCAATATGTTTAAATTTCGTGCAATAAATATTTTAGAACTTAAGTATATAATAAAGCAAATGAAGAACAAGGCTGACCATGAAATGATATCAAATAAAATTATTCTTGATAATTGGAATGTAGCGGGTAATACATTATTAAAAATAATAAATCAGTCGATAGTGACAGGAATTTTTCCAGAAAGCTGGAAGGAAACAATGGTAGTACCAACTGTAGGCATAATACTCCTTCAACATAGCAGTCGTTTTAATTTAATATACTTCTAAATACGTTATAAAGTACAATTGACATAAGCATTATTAAAACTCAAACAAGTTGTTATAAATTGTTGCTCTTCACTGTAATACTACAAAAGTTTAATTTTTTAAGTATATAAGTTGAATTTAAAAAATATTTTACTAATTCGCAAATGCCATGCAAGTATTGACATGGAATGTTTAATTAAAATTTTCAAAGCGATTTTAAAAATTATAATGAGGAATGGTTAAACTTTTTAGTCTAATATTTAAGCCCAAAAAAACTGTTTTATATGAATTTATTTTTGCTTTCTTCCCCCCAAATAAGTGTTCTAAAATTATTTATTAAAATTGATAACTGCTATTTATGGCCCCTGATGCTCTTATCTTTTTCTTAAAATTTTAATTACATTCATTTAATAAGTTGTATATAGCTGGAATTTTCTTTCTTATTTTAAACGTTTGACATTATGTTTGCTGGGCAAATTCTCTCACCAATACATCTTTATTTTATTTTTGAACACCACTGCTGTAGAATAAGAACAATAACATAACGAAATTGGATGTATAAAGCAGAAGATGTGAAATAAAAGAGTCAGTTGCGATTGAGCAGAAGACAAGAGCAGACTAAACAACTGAGAAAGTCCCAATAACAAAAAAATGTGCAGAGTTTAGGCCAATTAATACATTAAAAACTTGCGAAAAAATTTTGGAAAAAGTGGTGAAAGATCAGCTTGAAGAATATCTTAATTCAAACAATATACTGGCCAAATATCAATCAGGATTCCGCAAAAAGTATTCTTGTGAGACGAATGTAAATTATTTTATAAGTAAATGGAAAGGAATTGGAAACAATAAAAAGGTGATGGCAATTTTTTTTGACTTCAAGAGAGCTTTCGAGACAATTGACAGGGAAATAATAATTAGGAAGATGTGTATGTATGGAGTAAGAGGCAGAGAGTTGGAGTGGTTTCAATCCTATTTAAAAAACAGGAAGCAAACAACAAAGGTGAACGGTGTACATTCAGGAAAAATAATTAATGATTTTGGTGTTCCACAAGGATCAATACTGGGTGCCCTGCTGTTTGTTATTTATATAAATGACATGCCTAATATTTTGGAAAAATGTGAAATAACTATTTATGTATGCTGACGATACCCTTTTATTTAATACTGCCGATACTGATGAGGAGTGTCATACAAATATGACACATGATATTAATAAAATATCAAAATGGTTAAATATGAATAAGCTTAAACTAAATGAAAATAAGACTAAAATAATGGAAATAAATATGGATTCAAACATAGAATTTAAAATAAATGACACGATAATTGAAAAGTAGACTGGCTATTGAAAGACAACAGACAAGATCGCACATAAATTCTATTTAAAACATATTATTATACAGTTAATTCTTTTCCAAATTAACAATAACAAATTAATGCAATTTGCATTATATTATTTAATTTTTTCCTGATTTTGTTTTGTGAACTATTGGAGAGACTTCTGTGAACAAGTGAGCGAATGTAAAACGCTCTTTTATTCGAACATGAGTTCGAGTAAGAGAAAAAGAGCGAATGATGGAATTGCTTCCACATCTAAAAATTCTAAAACAACTGTTAACTCAAATTATTTTTTTTCCATTACAAACTTTAATGGATAAAGCAGATAATGATAATGTGGATGATTTACCTACAAAAGAAATTAAAATTAATATACCACCTATTACATTAGTTAAATGTGATATGGAAAAAATACAACGAATGTGTAAAAAACTATCGTTTTCGAGTTACTCAATCAGAAAAATGTCTATCGGTCACAAACTCTTCTGTGAGCTTCAGTATGATTATGATTGTGCAATTAATTATCTCAAAGAGAACAAAGTTGAGTATTTTTCATATACACCAAAAAATAATACGCCATACAAAGTTGTTCTGTCTGGTTTGGATAAAACCGACCTGTTGAATTGCCAACTGGGTATACTTTTTATTACTTGTCGCAATTAGTCAAATTCAAAGTCAAAAAAAAAATTAAGAATTTTGGACCAAAACTTTATAGCTATCAATATTAACCGCTTAATGAGACAATAATTGAAAAGCTATGCATAAAAAACGTAAAACTGAGTACCCAACAATACTTAAAATATATTAAGAGTTGAAATGAACTTTTGTTATCATTAAGTACAGTCCATTTAAAACCTTTGAATAAATAAGTTCTGAACAATTTGTGAAGGAATAATTATTTAACGATAAGTGATTTAAGTTTACATAGAATTCAATTTTGGAATTTGGTAAGTCATCAAAGGGCAAGAAAAAGCTCTTGTCCGCAACACGGTCCTTCGAGCCGGATTATATGGTTAATCCAACATTTCTACAATAATTCAGCAACGGATTATATGGTTAATCCGAAACAACTCACAAACTCACACCTCTTCAAAATGTCTAATGAAGAAAGTCTTCTTATGCACACCCCCACCGACGGCGAATGATGGACACATTCACATCAAGGAATCACAACGCAATAATCTCCTAAACCGAGTACAGAAAGAAGCCGATGAAGTTCTAAACTACGGAAATTATTCTTTTCATCAATTAGAAGTCAAGCTGTCGCTGCTAGAGCGACATTTTGAATCTTTCGAGAAGATTCAAGGCCAGCTTGAAGAACTTGATGAGTCACAATTAGCAGCAGATCACCGTCTTGAATTCGAAGATGGTTATTTTAAATTAAAATCTCTAATTTTGGAGCGTTTATCACTTCAAAGAACCAGCATCAATGAACCTGGTATGACCAGCACTCAAAATGGAACGACATTTGTGCAACAGTCAGCAAGGCCTCATCTACCAACCTTGCAATTAACTAAGTTTAATGGAAGCCAAAATTATTGGACTGAATTTTATAATATGTTTTGTGTATTAGTCCATGACAAACCAGATCTGTCAACTATTTTAAAATTTCAGTATCTGCGATCTTGCCTGACTGATAATGCAGCTAGGCTTATTCAATCATTAGACATAACACCAGAGAACTATGAGCAAGCATTGGAACTTTTAAAATCAAGGTATGACAACAAAGGTTTAATTTTTCAATGTCATATAGAAAAACTGTTTAACATTAAAGAATTTTCTAAAACAAATGTTTCAAGTTTAAGAAAACTGATTGATTCAGTCAATGCTAATCTTCGTGCTTTAAATTCTATTGCTTCAAAAAACCAAATATCAGATGGTATTATTTTGTACCTTTTAACATACAAACTTGATTCAGAAACTCAAGCCAATTGGGAAGAGGAAGTGTCTACCAAATGGGGAAATGAAGCACCGTCGCAAGAACTTGTACGTCCAACATGGAGTGATCTTTCAACTTTCTTAGAAAAGAGATGTAAAACGTTAGAAATCGTCAATAAAACACACACCTAAAAACAAACTGTTGTACCGCATGGGCGGATGATAAACGACAACCAATCGCCACCACTTAAAATCCGTCATGGCTCATCATTTGCCGCCACAAATCAAGCATTATCTTCAAGTTGTTTGTTTTGTAAAACCACACCCAAACATAGCGCTTTTCATTGCAAAAAATTTATTGAAATGAATGTATCAGAAAGGTTTCGAATGATGAAGAGCTTTAAATTATGTTTAAATTGTCTAGGTTCTAACCACATAGCCACTAGCTGTCCATCTACCAACAGATGCCAGCACTACAAAGCAGCTCACCACACACTTCTACATATGGACGAAGCACGGCAATCGCCATTGGCTGCGCCTTGCCAGCCTTCAATAATAGTACCTGAAGGCACAGAATAACCATGTACCCTACAATTATCCGCATCAACAAATCAAGTTATTTTAGGAACTGCCAGAGTAGAGCTACAAGCACCTAATGGAAGGTCCATCATTGTGCGTGCCCTATTGGACTCTGGATCCCAATTACATTTTGTCACAGAAAAGATTGCACAATATTTACGTATCTCCCGTACAAGGACAAATATTGAAATTACAGGTATCGCTTATAATACATATAAGCCCTACAACAACTGCTCGCTTGTAATAAAATCTTCTACAAATAGTTACTCAGCGCCTATCACAGCCGTCGTTATTCCGTCTATCACTTCGTACCAACCGCAGTCACGCTTAGAAACTTCACATTGCAATATACCAACCAACATTCGCCTAGCTGATCAACACTTTGATGTACCTGGACCTATAGACTTGCTTATAGGTGCTGGGTTATTTTATGATTTGTTGATGGTTGGACAGATTAAAACAAAAAACATGCCAATTCTACAAAAAACCACATTAGGTTGGATTGTCACAGGTACTACAGTCTCATCACAAACAACATCATCGAATCAACCAACAAATGAAATCAAATCATCACATAGTCTGTTTACAATTAATTGCCTTGTTAATACAATAAGGCCAATGTATAAATGCTTAAACTATTCAACTGAACCGTCATTAGAAACTATTCTAGAACGTTTTTGGAAAATTGAAGAGCTCAGTTGCGAACCAATTCAAACGGCTGAAGAAGAAGAATATGAAAGGTTTTTTGAAAAAACAACATCGAGATGCCCACACACCAACAAATTCATAGTTAAACTGCCCTTTAAGAAAAACCCAAGGGAACTTGGGTCATCAGTTGAAATTGCCACAAAAAGATATTTTTCGTTAGAAAAAAGGTTGACCTCAAATCAAAATCTTCAAAGGGAGTATACTGACTTTATTGAAGAATACGTCGCATTGGACCATATGGAGAAAGCTGCATCCAATATTAACTTGAATTACAATTACATTCCGCATCACTGCGTGATAAAACCAGAAAGTTCCACAACACCCTTCTTAATTTTTTTTTACCTGGCTCAAGTTTGACACGAAAGATGGGCTGTGGTACCTTTTCTTTATTTATTAAGTTTATTACATTTTTTACCTTAAAGCCTCGACTCTCCAGGCTGTCCTTTATTTCCTTTGTAGCAACACTGGGGCCAACACCTTTTATGATCACTTGAAGGCCTTTTTCACATTTAAGCTGATAAGTGTAAAAGCTTTTTTTTGTTTCCTCAAACGTCTTTACAACTTTTCGATAATTGTCTTCTGTTAGGACCTGAATTTTCGTTTCACTGATTTTACGGCGTCTTACCGGCACGGTGTAAAAAGAGTTCTCACCGATAGTTTCTATTAAATTTTTTATTATAATGTACGAGCTTGCCTGTCTTAGATATATTGGAGGTGGCTTTGGGGATTTACCCGAGGTCGTAGGGACGTTATCGTCATTACCCAGAATTGCAAATCGGTTTTGAGAAGCAACGCTTCTGTTGCATCGCATGGTGACAATAGAGGAACCTTACAAGAGATCAGGACCTGTGCAATGCCAAAACTGCCAAGAATTTGGCCATAGTAAGACATACTGCAAGCTACATGCTGTCTGTGTAGTGTGTGGCGACCTACATAGTACAGCAAACTGCAAAAAGCCAAAAGGTGACCCGAAGGCCAAAAAATGCAGCAACTGTGGCGAAAACCATACCGCAAATTATAGAGGGTGCAGAGTCTACTCTCTCGTTAGAAGCTCGTCAAACCAGATGCGAAATGTTGCTTCCCGAACACAAGAACAGCTCGTTACCAATGATTACCCTCAGCTGCCCACATCAAATAATCAACAAATTTCATACGCGAACATTCTAAAAGCAAATGCAGCCACGCCTCTAACGCGCAGTGTCCTGAAGACAAACAATAACACTCCAAACATCAGCTCCAAGCCTACAGTGCAGCCACAACCCATAAATTCCAGCCAAATGGAAGCCAAAATAGAAATGTTGGTGCAAACAGTTCAAAATTTCGTTAATACCATGTTGCCAATGATGCAAACATTGGTAAATATGCAAACTGCCCTTTTGCAGGCTGTAACAAAAAGTACATGAACTGCCTAAGGTTATGTTTCTGGAACCCTAACGGCATACGCCAACAAAAAAACGAACTTGAGCACTTCCTAGCGGATCAAAAAATCGATGTTATGCTCATTGCCGAAACTCATTTAACACCTAGAAGTGTTTTTAAGGTAATAGGCTATACATTTTATGACGCCAAAGATCCCCGTTGTAGAGCATGTGGGGGCTCAGCTATACTAATAAAGAACAGAATAAAGCACTACTTAGTGGGTGCAGTCAGCAAAGACTATCTTCAAGCAACTTCGATCTGTCTTGGAGAATTTTTCAAAGGCTTAGTTATATCGTCAATTTACTCGCCTCCGCGGTTTTCAATTGCTGAGGATCAGTACTCTGAATTCTTTAAATCGTTGGGTAATAGTTTCCTAGCTGCTGGCGACTTTAATGCAAAGCACACGTATTGGGGATCACGCCTGATTACCCCAAAAGGTCGCGTTTTATACAACGTAGTTTCCAAAATGGGTTTGACGGTGGCCTCAAGCGGACAACCAACATATTGGCCAACTGACCGCAACAAAATACGTGATGTCATAGATTTCGCAATCACAAAGGGAATTGCAGCTAAATCCATTCTTGTTGAATCTTCTGTTGACTTATCATCAGATCATTCACCAACTATAATTACAATATCACTCTCACAAAACACACACGCGACTGAGATAGCTGAAAAAATAAAAACATACACAAATTGGTTGAAATTTCGCAAATACCTTCTACTCACTGCTGTCAAAACGTATTACTTCGTACACCAGACGAACATCGCACTGAATTTTCATGCCAAGAATATCAAGAGCTTCTGATTCCTCGATGTTTATACCGCCCACAATTACAGATGACGCAGCGTCATCGGGCATGCGTCGATGTGTAAGCATGCTGCATTGGGTATTTTGAGCATTGAAATCGACCCTGTTTGCCTGACCCCATTGCGATATTTTCATGAGGTCACAATTCAATGAGTCACTCATATTCTGCCTCAGCGAAGTGATCATAGTCGATGTTGGTCTACGACTAAATGAATATGAGTGAGAAAGGCTGCTGTCATCTGCGAAAGAGTGGATAGGGTTGGAAGTTTGACATAGGAGGTCATTTAGAAAGACTAGAAATAGGGTAGGAGAAAGAGTGGAGCCTTGCGGTACCCCTGAATTTATCTTATACTCATTAGATAAGATCCCGTCTATAACAACTCTTATAGCGCGATCCCTGAGAAAACTCGATATAAATCGAGAGAAGATATCACCGACACTAAAAGCAATAAGTTTGGACAGAAGTGCCCCATGCCACACTCTATCAAATGCTTTAGAAGTATCCAGAGCCACGACTTTACTTTCGCCGAACTGGTGAATAGAATCACACCATTTTTCCGAGAGGAAGGCTAGTAAGTCGCCCTTAGAGCGCCCTCGACGGAAGCCGTATTGACGGTCGTTCAGTAAATTGTTGGACTCTAAATATTTCATTAGGTGAAAGTTCACCATACTTTCCATCACTTTGCAAATCGCGGAACAGATTGCGATTGGGCGGTAATATTCAGGTTTGCTTGCCTCACCCTTTTTTGGGATCGGCGTTACATTTGCAACCTTCCAGCACGATGGGAATTGACCTGTATAGTACAGAGTGCTGAAAAGGATTGCCAAAGGACGTGATAACGTCGAAGAACACTGCTTCAGGACCAGTGCAGGAATTCCATCCGGCCCAGGAGACTTGTTTATGTTGAGGTTCGTTAGAACCCTTCTAACTGCACGAGCTCGAAAGTATATCTTTGGCATAGTTACGGATACACGCTCGGGTGCGGGCAGTGGTTGATTGCTTTCCGGTAGGTGAGAATTACCTGCAAACATTTCAGCAAGGAGGTTAGCCTTTTCAACCAGGTCAGTGAATATTTGATCATCCTTCAAAAGAGCCGGAATAGAAGAACTAGCATTTTCCTTCACTCTTTTTACGAAAGACCAAAAGCTTTTACTGCCCCGTTGGGCAGTAAGAACTTTGGTGCGAATACGCTGCTCGTACAAAGCTTTTTCACGTCTTAGCACTTTGGCACACGAAGTTCTCGCCCTTTTGCGCATCGCATCAGTATCCGCGTTTTTGTCATTCCGCCAGATACAAAATACTTCCTCTCTGGATCTGACTGCAAGTCTGCACATCTGATTAAACCATGACTTCGGTCTGGCGTTATTGACTCAGCGTTCGTCCAACAAAGATATTATGTTCCTATAAAACTTCAATATTTCCGCTCCAACTATGCCAATTTTGATGCATTCCGTAGAATGTGCGCTGAATTTAATGATCTATATTCTTCCATTGATTTTTCGATTGATTCAATACTCTAAAAAATAATATTTTAAGGCACTTAAATGCATTTTATTAATAATTGCATACGCATCTATTATTTTAATGTTATATTTTTTTTATTTATATTTATAATTTAATATTATTATTTTTGTTATATTTATTATTAATATTTTGGAATTTAATTTATGCTTAAGCCTTTAAGAAATTAGTTCATAGTCTAAAAATTTAATAAAGAATAAGAAATACGTGTTGACCACATCCGACTAAGGGTATGTAGAGAGTGGTAGCTTGTTGCCGAGCCGAGCTGGTTGACGCTTATTGCGAGAATTTTTCATGCGAGAAACAAGTTTGAGTGTTCATAGTGAATGCGAGAAACGAGTTTGAGTGTTCATAGTGGATGCGAGAATCAGCGCTGATATTTTATCAATTATTTGTGTATTATGCACATATGTTTGTGTGCATTTGGGTTTGTTGTTATTTTTTTCTTTAATTTTTATTTTATTTTTTAATTTTTATTTTCTTTTTAATTTTTATTGCTTTTTTAATTTTTTGATTGCATGTTTTATTTACTTTTTCTTAAATTTTTGTTTTTAATTTTTTTATGTTTTCCAAACAAGATGAAATCATAACAACATCACATAAACAATGTTATCGGCCCTGAAATACGCTTTGAAACTGTTTTCTCGCATTCAATCAGCTTTGCGCTCTGACCAGCTCGGCGCTCACTATGACCGCTTCGCGCTTGTTTGTACTAATTTATATAGAACCAGTGTTCTCGCATTGGTTATCACAATAAGCATCAACCAGCTCGGATCGGCAACAAGCTGCCACTCTGTACATACCCTAAGAGTGTAACTTTTTTTATCGTGGTAAATATTTATTTTTGGGATTTTATTTAACGTTTTTAATTGTTTCTTCAAGTATTTACGTAACAATAATTATATTTTGTCCACTATTTTGTGTTCAGTTTGGAAAATGGATTTAGAAAAAAAGATACTACAATGGATAGAAGTGTGCGGTGATGAGTTGGATATTGCTGGTTCTGATTCAGAAAACGAAGTTTTTAATGACATAGAGGAAGTAATGACACACGAATTATTTCCTGTCAAAGATGTAACCGTGCTTTTGGTCATGAGCAACAATCTGTACATCGAAAAAATAAAGGATAGGTTTCAACGAGATCGAGATACTCTTTCGACTGATATTATTGAGATAAACGCATTCTTGGGCTTATTGATAATGGCCGCAGTACTAAGAAGCTTTCCACTTAAATTTTATTGATTTGTGGGGTCAAGATGGATCTGGAGTTGAAATATTTTGGCTGACAATGACTTACAAACGTTTTCTATTTTTGTTTGCGGTTTGATTGGTATAGACCTCGGACCGAAAGGAGAGAAAACTATTTGATAATTTAGCTCCAATAAGAAACTTGTGTAAACTTTTAGAAACCAAATTTCTGTGCGGCTTATTCTCCAGGGTGAGAATTTGACTATAGACGAGCACTTGGTAGGATTGCGTGGTCGTTTCAAAGGGAAACTATACATGCCCTACAAACCGAACAAATACGGAATAAAAGTTCAGGCCATGGTTGACTCAAAGACGAACTACTTATGTAAGTTTGAAGTTTACTCTGGAAAGCAACCAGATGGAGAGTATCGAGTATCCAATTCACCAGATGAAATAGTAAAACGTTTAATTGAGTCCATAAAAGGCAGTGGCCGAAATATCACTACTGACAATTGGTATACCAGCACAAAACTTGCTTTTCATTATTAATCACGTTGCTTTTACTGGTTGAGACCATCATACTCAAGAATTTTACATATGTATATATAATTTAACTTCCTATGTGAAGGCATATTTCTTTTATTCGTTATATAGACTATTACCTAAACATATTTCTTCGTTTTTGCTTTACAGCATTTCCACGGTTTAAAAAGAAATAAATTCAGCAGTTATCTATGTTTGTTATATGGTTTAGCTGCAACCTTATTCAGTAACTCGTTAAAGCTAAATCTCCATCGCTAAAAATCTTAAAAGTCTATTTTTGGCAACAAGTAGAATTCTCTAACGTGTATTGCTAAATTTTGTAATGTCTTAAAGCAAATAAATTAGTTAAAGTTTAAACTGTAGTTTAGTTAAACTGAAGTAAATTTTATATGCGCCAAAGCCTCGTTTGCCCAGGAGAAGATAGCGTCTATTTTTTTGGCCAATTTCGAGAACTCCAATTCTCTCGGAAACGGCTCTAACGATTTTGAGCACGGTTCCTTCATTTTGAAGGGGACAGTGTCAGCTTTTAGAATATATAGGTATACATATGTATGTATGTGTATGTAAATTTTTTTCTTGGTGCATTTCGATTGAACAGTGTGGCACAAAAGCAGCTATATGATTTATAACTTTTTTATTTATGTGATTATTATAATTTTTTATTTTAAATACAGTATATTATTGGGGAATTTTTTGCAATTAGCTTTGAAAAATGCTCTTTTTAGCATATTTTCAATAATTGTTCGCCAAAAATTTCGAGTGTAATGGCCATCATTTCATTTCAAATGCTTCATAATTAATTCCCCAAGTCTTCTTCACAAAATGGTAAAGAAAAAATAATAATAAAAATAAAAAAGTTATAAAGAATTCAAACCATATAGCTCCTTTTGTGCCACCCTGTATGTCTACTAGCTAACCCGATGTCCTTTGCTATCCAACTCCGGTCACTTTTTGACAGATATTGTTTATTGATAGCGAAGCCAGTGAATACTTGCACTTTTATCGGTGTCCAGATATAGAGAATTTAACATTGGCCATGTATGGCAGGTATCACGGGCACTGTTCCCGCAAGGGGCCGCACTCCCACGGTACCTAGTTAACTAGTTGAAGAAATTTCTCTAAACTTTCTTAATGAAGATGTCGTTGCGTTCCTAGGATAGCTTCGACTCGTATATACAGGGCCTTTGGTCTGGTGAAGTATTATAAAAAGGAAAGTGATGCATCGCCTTGAGTTTTTCCAGAACTTGAAGATGACAGAGGAGGCGACTCTTCGAGATCCTACCAGAGATCTGACTGGAATTGTTATACGGTCTGATTCCACGGGAAACCGGTTGCACACATAGCTCCTGCCAGGTACGGGTTTAATGAGTAATGTACCACCACTTATCTCCCTTGTGCTTTGTGGACCAAGTCTTTATGGCTGCCCCACGCGTTTTAAAGCCTGATGGTAATATGACAGTAAAGAGTGGGATGCCATGCTGTTTTATGGCTCGATTATGGATTGCAACCGAACTGTTGTTCAATTGCCATTTGATAAAAAAGGTAATGCAGCTCGAAACTGCATTAACTCCAGTTGTCAAAATTCCACTGGTTTTTAGTGTTTTTTTGTGGTTGGACCCCCCCGGTAACTCAACTGAAGTTTCGTTCCAATCGATAATCGACCCATTACTAAATACACCATTGAACAGCGCAAGTATACGAGCCGAAATTTTACGATTCTAAATTGTAATACTTTGAAGCGTTTTCATGAGGACCCGTACAAACTCTTTTCGCGGAACAGTTTTAACACTGCAAATAATGTGACTAGCCCACACATGCATGAATAGTGTAGTCCACAGAGGAGTAGGACAAGTCCAATACTAAGCCAAATTTAAGGAGAAAACATGGTTTAAGTAACGTTACGATGTCCTAGGAGTGGACCATATAACCCATCAGACTAGCCCAAAAACTACTCCATGTAACCACTCCATGGATCATCTCATAGAGTAATTTTAATCAGAAGAAGTAATCGTAAATACGAAGAAAAGCTAAAATGGACCACGTGCGTATACCACACGAGGTCTGCTCAAAAGAAAAGGTGTATTTTGTTTTTTTTTTAAATATTTATTTATTCATCAATATCCATTTTGTCCACTTCTTTCAATCCTCGTAGCATTTCTGAAATGCGCTTTTCTGTATGGCCATCAGCTCGCTCTTCGATTCTGACTTTATGGCATCAATTGTGGCAAAACGCTTTCATTAGTCTCTTCAGTTCTGGGAATAGGAAAAAGTCGCAGGAAGCCAAATCTGGTGCATAAGGTGGTTCAGGCATGCGGCAGGGTGTTGGTTTTGGCCAAAAAAACACGAACAAGCATTGATGTGTGAGCTGGTGCATTATTATTATGATGCAGAATCCATGATTTCTTTTCCACAAATCCGATCGCTTGAGCAGTATTATTTCACGCAAACGTTGCATAACTTCCTTGTAGTATACCTTATTAACCGCACGACCTGTTGGCAAGAACTCATGATGCACCACGCCATTGTAATCGAAGAATATAAAATTCACCTTTTCTTTTGAACACACCTCGTATATGAACAAAAACAAAACTAAATTCGTTCAACTATCCTGTTATAGATATTTTGTCAAGAGGTTTTTCCATAAATTTTGTCAATCTTGTAACAGATTTTGGTATGTGTAAGTACATATACGAGTGCGCATATGTGTGTGTATCTCAAAAGTACCCTGTAGGAAGTGTGGGACTAACCCGATATTAGCCAGCAGTTTCCCCAAAGAAATTTCGAACGAATATACCATTTTTTAAATTTTTTCCTCAAAGGCAATTTTGCACTAGAGAAAATAAAATTTTTCGAAAGACAGCTCAAAATCTCTAAAATTTTAACTTTCCCTAACAATTTATTTTATCTTTGCCACTATTTCTCTTTTTATACAAAATGACATTTTAAGACATTTTTTTTAATAAAAAAAAAATTTAATTTTGCGCGTAACCCATTTATTTTCAACAAAACGAAACAATTCAAAAAAAATCGGAAAAAGAAGAAGCATAGGTTTTCAGCTGTCAAAAGTTGCTCTAAATACAAACGGCAAAGTAAAAAGTGTAGACAGTTGTCAGTAATTTATGCGATTGTTATTTCCTGCAGGGTAATTTCTACGACAGTTGATGTTGCCGTGCATTTGTAACTTGTGTGTGTTTGTAGTTGTATATACATACATATGTATATTTCTTACTAAATGTCTACAACGGGGATTTAACAAAGAAATGCATGAAATAAAAATATGTTGTCACCAAATGTCTGTAAAATATCAATTTACATTTAATACATCGTTTATTACTTTTTCTAAGTATCTTAAGCGGGACAGCACACATACGGCTTTATAAGTGTAATTTTATGGTCAAAAAAAAATTTTTAATTCGAAAAAAAAAAATAATTATGATTCATTAAATTTCCGAAAATTGTCTTTATGTAAACTGCAATAACATGCTGCGCTGCAGTGACACGATTAGGTTTGCTTTAACATTATTTCACATATATGTCTGCACTACTCCTCAAATATCTTTTAAATTGCCGCCATTGTTTCTTGAGAAAGACCAGCACAAAATTGCAAGAAAAATTTTTCTTTTCAAAATAATTGTCGTTATTTTGCAAAAAATGATGCATGAGTCAATAGTGTGACCGCAAGTTATATGGACAATTTTTTTTCGTATTTTCACTTGGCAAACCCATTAGATTGATTCCAAATTAGAAAAAAAAAATATATAAAAAATTTTAGATCGTTTGCATAATTATTGGGCGTGCCTTGAGCCCACAAAATTTGCTAAAAATGCTATATTTCTCACTATGACTCGCTTTAATTGTTCATAACTTCAGTAATATTTATTTTAGGGAAAAACCTTATTCAGAAATATTCTAGGGCTATCTATGTATATCTGATGAACAATTTTGCTCTGTATTAGTTTTCTTTAACATTAATATTTAATCCCGAAAAAACCAAATTAAAAAATTACAACGAAATTTTCACATATCTTCGCATTCTTTGCATACAAACTTATTTTCTTACAGCCGTATTAATAAAAATTTTAAAACACATTTTAAAGCCTTTTTAAGCAAAATTCATTAAAATGGTATTAATAAACGAATTTTAGCTTAAAATGCACATTTTAAACCTTGTGTAAATATGGAAATTTTAAAATTGGTTCGGCCCTGTTTTAAAGCTTTTTCAAGATGCTCCTTTTTTCCATTGCTATTGCTTTTTTATATTATTATTAATGTTACACAAATTTCAAATAAAACTATGTTGACTAAGTTGTGATGTGTAAACAATCAAAAGAAATAGTATTAAACTCATTATTCAAATACTCTTTTAACTGCAATTAAATAAGTCACTAAAATTGCAATCTTACCAAGCGATATTTTTACTGTTATTATTTTTTTAATTAATATACAACTTATCATATATTTTTTATTCTATAAACAACAATATTCTTCTTAAACACGACAATAAAACTATTTAGATACGATTACTGCGAGAATTAATAATCACGGTTTTGCATCATTAGGAGTCAAGTGGTAAATAAAAAATCTAGGGCTTCCATCCTCATTTTTGAAAAACCTTAAAACGTATGTTAGTTAAAATACTGATTATTAATATGAATTTTTAAAAAACGTGTTTTAGGATTAAAAAGCGTTTTAACTAATATGTATTTTAAAGCTTATTTAAGAGTTTTTTATTAATACGGCTATTAGTATTTATTGCTTTTGTTCATCTGCGTTATGTTTTTTTTTATTTCTCAATCATAATATAATATAAATATAATATAAGTAAAACGTGAGAATGAAACTATATAAAACGTAGATGAGAAGTAATTGAAACACACAGGGTTACCGTACAAAAATATAACCAGTACATTTAATTTCTTTTTAGCAGGTCTTGGGAACAGAAGCTGTAACGCCAACGCCAGCCAAAAAAATGAGAGGATTTAAAAATATATTGACTCCAAAACTTGCAACCGCTTTAGATGTTTGCAAGGTCAGTGACCGAAAAGCCGTGCATTTAATTATATCTGTCGTGGAAGCAGTCGGTCTTGAAGTACAAAACTATATTATAAATAAAACGTCTATACATAATGCAAGGGGAAAAATACGAGCAGAACAGTTCAAAAATATAAAAGAACGTTTCAACAAGACCGAACTTGATGCAATTTGTTTGCACTGGGACGGAAAGCTGTTACCAGCTCTTACTGGGAATGAAACAGTTGACAGACTTCCACTCATAATTTCATGCGGGCGTACGGGGCAACTACTTGAAGTGCCCGCACTTAAAAGTGAAACTGGCAGAGAGCAAGCGTCTGCTGCTTGTAAAGCTATATTTGAATGGGGACTTCAAGATCATATAAAAGCCTTGGTGTTCCATACAACTGCCGTAAATACAGGACGTTTTAATGGAGCCTGTACGACTATTGAACACAGTCTTCAAAAGCAGCTTCTTTGGCTATCTTGCCGTCACCACATTTTGGAAGTCGTATTAAAAAGTGCCTTTGAAGTTAAGATGAGCAAAACCGAAATCCCAAATGTAAAAGTATTTTTAGCAATTTAAAAATACATGGGGAAATATAAACCAAAATAATTATCAGTCTGGAATGGAAGATAATCATGTCAAAAAATACTTAACAACATATAAAGATAAAATAATTGAATTTGTGAACGATGCGATCAAAACTAAACAGCCAAAAGATGATTACAGCGAGTTTCTTGAGCTAACACTAATATTTCTTGGCGAGACTCCACCTATTCGCAATGCAGCTTTTCGCGCCCCTGGGGTTGTCCACCACGCGATTTGGATGGCAAAAGCTATTTACTGCTTAAAAATATTTTTATTTCGACGTGAATTTGATTTGGCAGTAAAAGATAGGAAAGCTTACGTAATATATGTATTTTTATTGTTTCAATATATGTTGAGATGTGGTTCTATGCCTCTACTGCTGCTCAAGCACCACACAAAGATTTCCAGCTTTTGAAAAAACTGGATTCTTTTAAAAAAATTGATGCTGATATATCTCAAGTTGCATTACACAAATTTAAAAATCACTTATATTACTTGATTCCTGAATGCATTTTTGCATTTTTGCATTTTTGCATTTTTGCATTTTTGCATTTTTTGATAACAGTGTTTCTTTTGAGTCAAAAAAAAGAGATGGTGAAGGCATTGAGTCGTGAGGCTTTAGATGAAAACATAAAACGCGCAACAATTCAAAATTTAAATGTTATGCAGGTTATCGAAGGCGGAATGGATCAGTTCATTTCTTCTGAGACAAACAATTTTTCTCTTCGCTTTAAAATCAATACGGCATTTTTGAAAAATTATCCAACTTCATGGCCCGCGGATAATAATTTTAAATAAAACTGCTCTTCAAATTGTTAATGACATTAACGTGGTAAAGGATACAGCTGAACGAGCGGTGAAATTGATGCAACACTACAACCCAATGCTCACAAAAGACGAGGAACAAAAACAATATATATTGCAAGTAGTCAAAAACTATCAAAATCAATTTCCTATGAGCACGAAGGACATTTTATCACAAAACTTTTTATAATTACACCACTTAATAAAACAAATAATTACCAGGCAAAGAATGCGTAGATATGTGAAAATTTCGTTGTTATTGTTTAATTTGGTTTTTTCGGGATTAAATATTAATGTTAAAGAAAACTAATACAGAGCAACATTGTTCATCAGATATAACCCTAGAATATTTCTGAATAAGGTTTTTCCCTAAAATAAATATTACTGAAGTTATGAACAATTAAAGCGAGCCATAGTGAGAAAAATAGCATTTTTAGCAAATTTTGTGGGCTCAAGGCACGCCCAATAATTATGCAAACGATCTAAAATTTTTTATACATATTTTTTTTTTTCTAATTTGGAATCAATCTAAGGGTTTGCCAAGTGAAAATACGAAAAAAAATTAACGGTCACACTAACGACGCATACAGTCAGTTCACTGCATTTATTTATTGAAACTAAAAAGAACAACAAACTGTATTGTTTGTTTTTAAGGTACTTAGTAAGGGAAAGGTTTTCAAGGTGCATTCAACTCTGTTCGATGTCCGAATGCGGTTGAATGAGTTTATTCTGAAACGCATTCAATAGAAATAGCGTTATTGAGAATTTGTATAAATTTTTGATTAGTTTTGCTATTTTAATGAGATAATCTCCCCTATCGCGAATGAGAAGAGAAATTTTCATACCGCTCGAGGTGAAAATTGCCTTCATGAAATTCATGTGGAATTTTTTCTCGTTTTCATTCTCAGCGCATGTAGAAAAAGGAAGAAGATTTCAAAAATATAAAAATTAATTGAAAAGCAAATGAATTTAACTTTTAATACAGAAATAAAAATTCGTGGGTTTGCATGTCCTAAAAAGTGTTAAAATTGTTTTTTTTTAATATTCAGGGGCCAGTTAATCCGTCACCAGCATAAAAAGTACTGCATTTGAACAATAAAAGTAGCTGAATTCAAGAATTAACAAAATTGTGAAAATTAAAGAATTTAAAAAATAAAATAAATAAATTTAAAATGCTCCAACAGTTTAAATAAAATGTTTCGACTTGCAACTATGATGTACCAGCAGTATTAAGTTAATCCAAAGAACTCCAAAACTCGGCCGTCATGTCTTTGTAAACTTTGAGAAAACACACTCAATTGGCCTGTTGGTTTGCATTTTATTTATTACTAGCTTTTACCCTCGGTTTCGCTCCCATTATTATCTCCACTGGTTATAAAGTTTCCGAGAGATCATCGATATACTCGCAAAAAAAAACTTTAAAAAGACCTTATGCTTAAAAAATTACTTATAAATATTTTAAAATGTTGTTTCATGTAGTTTTGAGTAGTTGAATTGGCTTCCGTGCTATCAAACTAATGTGAATGCCAATTATTTAGAAGAACTACATATTATATATATTACAATAGCTTTTACCCGCAGCTTCACTCCCTTTAGTAACATCATCGGTTATAAAGTTTCCGAGAGGCATATCTTACCCCTACGTCGCCTCTTGGTCCTATTTAAAAAATATATATGTATATGCATGTAGCATATGTATCATTCTAGACGCAGGAAAATAGATAGATTTAAATTTCATTAAAATTGCCAATGTGTCTTTTAAACTCTAATACATCCAAGTTTTAAAGTTCAGCAAATCGGCTAGGTAGTTTTGGAGAGGCAGAAATTTCCCCCCTTTCGCCCTCTTGGTATTAATTTTAAAAAAGGAATTGCCCAGACTAAGTGCACCAAATTTCAGCGCGATGGGGTAAGAGGTTTGACCGTGCATAAAATACGATCAAACAAACATTAATTTTTATATATCGAGCCTTTCTTGTAATATCGCAGTAACTCAAAAATTTAATTTTTTGAGCTGGGTATGCAGAAATAATCTTTGGGGAAATATATATGTATCTAAAGGAAAAAAGTTATGGTTCTATCTCCAACTATTCAGATTCTACAGCTACAAATGTCTTTATTGCCTCCAGCTATTTCCAAAAATATTTATTTGCAATAATGAAATATTTCCGTTATGACAAGAAATTTACAAACAGAAAACATTACAAAACATGCCTCTTTATTTAAAAACTTGTAAAAAAATAACTTTAGCAAACGAAAATACTATCAAAAATATGGCTTAAAACTTCAAATGCATTTTTCTCAGTTCACGATTTTTTGAATTACGAAGGTATTGCACCAAAGGCTCGATATGTACATATATGATTATAATTTCAAAATTGTTGTTTTTTCCGAAAAAATATATGACATGTGTTATTAAACGGAAGCACTAATAAACCAAAAAAAATTGAATAAGGAAAGAGAGTTAAAATGTTGCACAAAAATTAATTTCGTTCTCACTCGTACTGAAAACAGAAAATGTGTCCTTTGAATATATGAAGTATGACCTTTACTAGAAACATGAAAAACAACAAAGCAGAGAACCTCTGTTAATAGTATGTGGACAGTAACGATTATTCTCGTATGCACTTTCCTATGCTCTGATGGGTTAACTAGATGATATTAATGACTTTACAATTACCTCCCTGTTGACACAAAAGAGTACTGATGGCATGCATAGTGGCATAGAAAATCCGTATACGTGAAGATTAACTGTTCTTTTTTCCCTTATTCAAATCAGGAATGTAATTTCTTCACTATATTGTGATAAATTAACTGTGAACTTGAACACGACAGGACATTTTCATTAATATGTAATAACTGCAATTCGATTAAATTCTATTCTGAATAAAAAATTATATTTATTAAAATTAACTAAATAAAGGAAGAATTTACTTACATTTTGTATGAAAGTCCCTAGCAAAAATCAAGTGAATAAATTAAAATGAAAAATTAAAAAACTCACGTGGCAAAAAAATCATTCACGAATTTTATTTTGACTTGAAATTATTCACGGGTAATTTTGCACGTTTGCGAATTTATGGTAGGGGGAAATGTTTCGCGGGAAAAAGTATTCACGATAGGCGTGAATATTATAAATGCGAAAGTTTGATCCTCGATAATTTGGAAGATTTCTCTGAAATTTGGTATCTAGATAACTTACAATTTTTACTTCACTACTCGCCAGGTTTTGTTGCAATTTCCAAAAAAATCTGATAGGAAACAGATAATTGATTTTGAGGGCGTGGCACTGCCCTTTTTATAAAAAAAAAAAAAATTTTAACCCAAGTTAAGATAAACATAGTCGAGTGAAAAAAACCTAAATCGTTTCATAAATGGCTTAGTTATGAAATAGCAAATGTACTCGTACATACCAAATGCCATTGAAATATACGAATTTTCTATGAATTCTATGAATTTAACAAGGGGGCAAACTACAGCATTCGATTCGAATCGAAATTTCCTACAAAATTCTATTCAAATAGATAAGAATTTCGTTCGATATCAAATGCCGTAATTTCGGCCCAGCCTTTCAAGTCGCTGTTAGGTATTTAATACTGCAAACCTGAATATTATTACTAAAATAAATTCAAAATTTCCGTATGCTCAAGGATAATAATAAAACAGCCACGAAAATATTACATTTTAAACAATTTTTAAACATCACGATACACATCGAATGCAAAAATCTCTTCGATAAAATATTCGAAGCACAATCAAAATTTCAACGAAATGACCAATTCATAATACCAATTTAACATTCGTTATTCGCATTCGCCAATAACTGAAAAAATACAATTTTTTTTTATTTTTCTAATTCCTTTCAATCTGCTAAAAATTTGATGCCAAAAAATATTCTCCTACACGAACTATGTGGGGAGTTGATTTTCCTATATTTTGAAAACATTTTAAAACTACGCATTTGAACAAGAATAATGCATTTTCAATTTAATTGAAATAAAAAAGAAAATACTTCAAGCAAACCAACTTAAAAAAACGTAATTATAAAAAATAAATAAAAAAAAATTTGTGAGAGAATTAAAAACAAAAACTACACAAAATTGACATTGATTAATGAAAACGAGAGAAAAGGAAATATTAAGAAAATACAAATGTATGCGAAGAACATATGTTTGTATGTATGTGTGCATGCTTGTATTTGAAAACTGTATGGTTTTGTGTTATTTATTTGGTAGATCGACAGACAGACAATTAGACAGACATTTTAGATGGCCTTTTCTGTGTGTTTATTTATGCACGAGTAGATATTTTCTCCCTTTGGGTTTCAAAATTGAAATCTGAAATTCAATTTAGAAAACTTTAAAAAAATAAGAATGTATCGAATATGAATATGAACCGAGTTGCTTGCATTCAATTTAATTGAGCATCAGCAACGAAGAGACAACCAGCAACGTCTGACATCTTTCATTTCTTAATTTTTTTTCTCTTTCACTCACTTTTTTCTTTTAATAATTGTCCTGATTTACATGTAGATACACTAATCCCGCTGTAATAAAAAATCGAAATTCTCCTACACGTTTTATGGTACTTTTCCCCGATTTTTTTTACCCATTCAAAGAACATCAATATGTTAGCGAAGTTGATATTCAGCTAACGAAATTGATTAAATCAAATACATAATGTTTGCGACAATATATCATACTTGATCAACAAAAGCGTATTAACTCAAAATTACAACCAACAACATCAATATTTGTCTGTATTTACTGTAAAAATTTCATCTTTACATCAGTTTACTTTTTCATCTCACAAAACCATGAGGTATTTGCATTTTCAAATACAATTCAATTGTAAAGAAATATTTATTTATGTTTGTTATATGGTTTAGATGGTCTATATGCGACATTTCATTTAACGCTAACCTTTAACCAAATTAATTTCATTTATTAATTCTTTTCAAAAGGGCCGAGCCTAATAGGCCATAATGGGTCCCACTATTCTACTTATGACTATTCTACACACAATGTTCTTGAAAAAATTTAATTTCAGATGTTTATACAAGAACTCCCAAAAAATTTTTGAGAATTACGAAATATACAAACCAAAGAAACTAAATAGCTTATTCAAAATATTCCCTTTATAAATCAAACATTTTATAATTCGATTTAAATCTATTTAATTTTCTAAAAAAAACAATATATCGAATACCCCTAAAGGAGAAAGCTCCACTTAGGCCAGAGCTTAGGCCCATTGTGATACCACAAGCCGTTCACACCCGATTCAAAGATAAATCCCGTTCTTGCGGAAATGCTCACCTGGGAGAGTTCAGTCAATGATGACAGAAAATGTTAGGCGAAAAATTTCCGCCGTCGAATGGCAAGAGCTGCGCAGTTGCACATGAGTTGGAAGAGCAAACATCTCCTCCTCCACAAAACCCCAGCTACAGCAAAAATCCAGAGAGGGAACGCCAAGATTATCGGCATGCCTTGCAATGAGACAATGACCCTTGGGAACCGCGACTAATGGCCGTGCGATTCAAGGAAAGAAAGTACTTAGTCCTCTTCTTATCCAGGTTGGTCCAGCAGAGTCAATACTACACGTCCCTTCCTAAAAGATTTCAGTAAAATATTTTTTAATCTTTCACATACACATCATTGGCCACCTAGTGGTGCCTTCTTTTAATTTTGATTGTATGCTTAGTGTTGGCATTATCCCGAGAGCACTGTAGTTGGAGAAAGATGAGCTACTTCGGTTAACTTTGTCGAGATGTTACTGTGTTTAGAAACGATTTTTCAATTGAAGAGGAAAAATTGTAATGTTCACCAATAACAAATGTTTGCGATTAAATATTAAATGTTAAAGAAACAAATTATTTGAGTGATATGCTGATTAACAAAACCTTAAAGAGAAATCGAAAATTTATGTGTCGGAGAAATTGGCGAGTTAAAATGAATAAAAATACATCAATCCATTTCATTATTTAAGGGACTAAATCGAAAAGTGTAGCATGAACAAACATGCACGCACACATACTATATGCTCCGACCTTCATACACATTTTTAGACCGACAGACAGACAGACAGTAAGTCAATTCAGGTTGTCGTATTTGTAGCAGCACAGGAAATGTCAGCAATAATTAATTTAAAAATAGTTGTTATTTTGATTGATAAGTTATTTGTTTAAAACGACCAACAACAAATGAATATGATGAAAACTTGCGCACACACACATCTACAAACACACAGCTACACACACACACACATCTAACGTTGCACTGACTCAACTACAAACTCACGGAATCATTTCAATATGCATACTTTTTTTCATTTTTATTTCTTATTTTGCTTTTCAAAATGTATTTAATGAAACCCTGTACGAAAAATTGCTCTGGGCACATGAAGCATCAATATCTAGAGCAAAATTATTCTTTACAAATTTTTGTGTGAATCTTAATTTATCTCAAGCGTTTTTCTCATTTTAATAATATTTAAAGCAGAATAAAACAAAAACAAAAACAAAAATAGCATTAAAATTAAAAGCTATAATTAATAATAAGGTAACGCCTTGAAAATAGACGATTTTATTTATCTGGTTCATTTGTTCGTTCACACAATTTTCTTAATGAATAATTTTTTTAAAAAGACGTGAAACCCCCAAAAGAGCAAAATGAAGACAACAATTAAACACTTTGAAAATGCCATTATTAATGTAATAAATTGTATTTCTTCAAATCAAACAATAATTAAATATTCATTCCATTCATTCATTCCATAGAAAATTCCCAAAAAAAACAAAATTTAACCGATTGTTTAAAAAAAAAGAAAAAAATATGCTCAACCTCCGCTACGACATTTTGTTTTCGTTACGTAATATTTTGTGAAAATATTATAAAAAAAAAAGCCGACTTTAAAGCATAGAGTGATTCAAGGCATGATCCAAAATTAATTAGGGCGTTTATCGAGATCGTTGCAAATGATACAACGAGTGAGAAGCAGAGTTGGAAAAACTGTAGCCCAATAAATATGTCGGATATATTCAGCAGAATAGCGGTTCAACAGTATAGATCATATTGCCCAATACGTTGTTCTGACATGCATGTTTATTGAGATTTTTGCCAAAAATGCCATTATTGAGCTCAATATTCCATACAAAATGTAAATTAAATTATTGAGTAAAATGTGAGACGCAACCCTTCTCACAAGTATTTTGCCGGGTAGTATGTTCAGTGAAAACAAAAAATTATGTCCAATGACAAACCAAATGTGAAAATAGTAAATAAAAAATAAAAACAAAAAGGCAAAAGACACGACCAGCGAATTATACCTAGAAAACGTTGTTTTTTTCCAACTGTTAAATACCAAATGATTAATCTAAATTGACTAAATTAAATATGTGTGAACACTAAATTAAATTGCTCAATTAAAATTAAATTACCTCAATTAGGAATGCATGTCTGAACATGGTATTAGTTAGTGAAAAGTTTGCCATTTACGAATATGGATCGTCTAACAACCGAAGAACGGTTAAAAATTGTTTAAATTATCGCATGCATATTAAAATTAATTTAGATAGGCAATGTTAATATAGTTGCATCAAACCATAATGTTTGATGTATGAAAATCTATGGAAACGTTACGTTTGGCTAATGGTGGCGATGGCACGATGGATGGTAGTCTGCACGTTGACTACAAAACCAAAAACAGACCTGGGTTTAACACCAGTTTCAGACTAAAATTTTAAAATAAAAAAGAACATCTCGCATTTTTCTGATGTGCATTGGTGCGTCTTTGTGTGTTAGTTGTTGTCGCAAAGTTTCAGTGGCGAAGGCATAGTCACTGGTCACTGAGCAATACCGGCTTCAGCTGATAGCAATCCACAATCGCATCAGAACGCCCTCCTTCGTCGGTATTGTGTAGCACCGGGGAATAAAATAATAATAAAAATGGCTACTGAACCGAAGCTTCAGCACTGCTACGAGTATAAACAAAGAACGTGCAAAAGTAGAGCTGCAAAATAATTAATTAAGCTTCACCTCCTGTCGTTTCTCCTGCTATCCCTTTCCTATAGTTCCAGCACAATGCTTTGCATGTGTAGGAGACATCTCCTGAGTGCTGGTCCCATATAAAAAAAAAATGTGCCTTTTTTTTTTAACTGCTAAAGGTACGTTCAAACTTGGCAAATATTTGCCGAAAAAAGCGTAAACATTGAAATAAATGCTGTATAGTTTTTTTTTATTATTTAAAAATATGATTTGCATCAGATGAAGATCTTAAATAAAAGATCATAGGCATTCAATAATTTATTAAATCAGCCCATTTTAACTTTTATATCCCTTGAAGATTGACTAACCATTTGCGCAAAACAGTGGTTACGCTTTTTCTGTCAAATATTTACCAAGTCTAAACATAGCTTAAGCTACACATGACACACGATTGTCAAATACTACAATATTGTAAGATAAGGCAATGTCATCGCAATGTACTGACAATGAAAAATGTTACTAAAAGTAATATGTCAATTCAGACCATTGTAAGAAAACCTAACAATTTTATTGTCAAACAGTAGGCCACTAATAAATTTATCTGCCAACAAAAATTTGTCAGTCCACACGGTCTTGCCAGATTATTGTATGGGGAAGAGCTGGCAAATCGAATGTTAAACTTTGTCTCTCAATATTACTGGGCAACGTTGCCAATAGAAATATTCATCTGACAATAGTGTTATTGAACGGAGCAATAAATTAAGCACAGCTTACAATAACAAATGACCGGACAATATCCGGCAATTACCTATTAATGGAAATGGCGGGTGTTCTCATGATTGTAAGATGCCTGACAATATTATTGTTGACAGTGGTTTCTGTGACAATGTTGCGAGATAAAAATTTTAAGTTCACACGGTTCTTAAATATTTTATGACTATTTTTTTGGCAATCGTGTATACAAAGCTTTACATTACATTACAAGACATTGGTCTTGTACATGAGATAGCACATTAAGTAAAAATTTTGTTTGTGCGACAAGCATACAACTTGATCGCAACGTTCGCAACGTGTATAGGTTGCTTCATGCACCTAAAGACACTACCACAAAAGAAACACCCACATTTGCGAAATGAATTATGTACTCGTAGGTATGACCGCATATCCATATGTACATAGAGATGTATGGATGTATGCCAGTTGATGATCCACATATGAATGTTACTTTGATGGTTAAAACACATATAAACGCTCCGAGGTAAACATATTCAAATCGAACTGTGGCAACTTTCTCGCCATCTCTTTTGCTCTAACCACAATTTTTCACCACAATAGTAGTAAAGTTAGTTTGAAGGCTTCGTTCCGGATTATGCCAACGACCAGACAAATAGTATAAATCAATTTAGCGGCAAACTCTTAAAGGAATATTTAAATTCAATGCTTTAGTTTATTACAAACCGTAGTTGTTGGTAAAAACCAAAAACAAATTCATGTCGGAAAACAAAGTTCGTTGAAACGAACAAAGTATACATACTAATATTTCGTATATACATATATTAACATACACATGCATACATACATATGTACATATATACATATGTATATGCATCAGGGTCAATTTTAATTTCACTGTAGAACGAATCCTTTTTATGGCAGATAAAACGAAAATAACAAAATACACACGACAAACTGAATCACCATTAACACACAAACAGCAACAGCAACAGCAACAACAACAACAAGAGCAGCAGCAATAGCAACAACAACACATCTGCAAAAGCTTTTAATGCAGATGAATGTCTGCCTGCAAATGTGTAAGTTCATTCGTACATTTCAATCTGCAATTAAAAAAAATGTGATCTCCCATACATGGACACATACATACAGCCATACATACACACATAGTATGTATGTACATATTTAGTACATACCCATACACTCGCACATATGCCAAATTTAAATTTGGATCGGTGTATTAACATGTATACTAAAATTAATTTATATATGCATGTGTATGTATGTATGTATGTATGTATGTTTCCATTAGATACAAACACATCCAAACATAACTAAGCACTCGTACAATGTGTTCTTTGTTCCAGGATAGATGGATGGATGGATGGATGGATGGATGGATGGAATGAATACTCATTTCGTTGCCCCCTCAAAATACAATACATGTGTTGGCTAATGGCATCTATTTGTGTTTGTTTCGCTGATGTTCATGCCCCAGCGACTGAATGAGTTGTTGTTCGCTTAATTTGCAGTTTGTAATTTTATACTCGTACAATCGTAGTTTTTACACTTTACGGTGTTTTAATAACCGTAAGCTGTTTAAGTTCACACTTCAAGTACTTATGCAGGCCAACAATTTTTATAGCTTTGAATTAATATCGAAACGAAAACGAATTAATTAAAATCGTTCAAAGATAAATATTAAAAGCAATTACAATTTAAGCAGAGAAGAAGTATATCAAGGGAGAGCATTTGATTGATAGAATCCGCCATGTTCTGTAAGCCGAATCGTTTTCAAAAACGATAAATTTTTAAAAGCGAATAAATGACTATTTGCTGTTCTGCAAATCATTCGCTCAAAATTAAATTTCTGTTTTCTTTATTTGGCAAAAATATATCTGTTTTTTTACTCTACGAGAAAGCGTTTTCTTACACAAAAATTGGATAAATGAGAGGACGTTATGAGAGAGTAAACTTCTTGTTCTTCTTGCACGAAACAGCCCATACTTTTTCTTCGGGCTAGTTTTGGCAAGAAGAACTATTTCATAAGTAAGTTTCATAAATAATAATGAAGTAAAAATAAATGTTTCCCAAAAGTGAAAAATTTTGGAAATTTATACAAGATATAAAAACTTGCAATGAACAAATAAATAATAGTTAATTTTATTTCATGATTTAGTTAAAAATTATTTGCGTTTTCTTTAATTAACATGTATAAGCCAAATTATTGTGATTATATGGATGGGACATTAGGTCTGTTCCAGGTGCATAACAAAATTGCCCGAACTCGCACAAATTTATTTTATTTATATATGATTCTAATTTTAAAATTGTACTTTTTCCCGAAAAATATGTGAATGTATTGTTACATACTTTATGGTATTCTCATAAGGTATTTTTTATATAAAAGCAAACTCAAAAATTAAGGAGGAAGGCATATCCATATAGTACTATTTCGCTAATGCTTACTTAGCTCACCAGTGGACTTTTCTCAATTTTTTATTACAAATTCAAGATTCTTATGTTCAAAATTCAACTAATCAATCGAGAATTGAATACCGAACAAGAAACCAAAAATTTATACGCAAAAACATAAATACTTTATGAGAAGATTATAAAGTATTTAATAATACATTTCACATATTTTTTTCGGAAAAAGCACAATTTTAAAATTAGAATCATCTATAAAGAGATAATCTATTTTTAGTTGGTAGACTACAAGTGTAATATAAGAATAATTAAATATGTAGGCATCAAATAGTTTAGAAACAATATTCATGAAAAAACTAATAGTTATAATATTATTAGAGCGCTACTACATAAATTTGAAGTTATATTGCGCATGAATTTGACTATATATGTATATTCAGAATCTAGATCAGTTCAATTGCGACAAATGCTTATCAACAAGTGAATTACGTGTAAGAAGGAATCCAAAAGCGTGCCAGCAATTATTAAAAATTTTTGTAATACAATTTTGAAATAAAATTAGAGAGTAAAATTTTTAATTTTCTGTACAAACTTGCACGAACTTTTTCTTTGGGTAAGTTCGGTCTAGAATTAAATTATCGGCTGTTTTTTATGTAACTAAGAAATTAATCAGAAAATTTGCAAAGAAACGACAAAAGTTTTTATTTAAAAATTTAAAAAAGATTTTTTAAATAAATTTGTAAATGTAAGTACATATATTTGTGCATATTTATCACTTTATTTAATAAAAAATAGTTTTTACTTTTTTCTTCATATTAGTTTTGTACACATTTTACAGCCATTGCCAATGATGCAAATAACCTATTTTGTGGTAAATTTAATGGTTTTTTGCGTTTTCTTACTTTTGTACATTTTGGTCTCTTATTGAGATAAATTATAGCTTAATCTCATTTTACCGAACTTTATCAGAAAAATAAAGGAACACACCTATTATGGCGGCCATATGAAAGAACACGTTGCTTTGTGGAATTTTTGTGATTTATAAAGATATGTATTAGTTTTTAAACAAGTTTTTAAAATTTTAAGTAAACGAAAAACATATCCAGTTTTACATACTTTTTTTACACATTTATTACAATAAAAATGCAATCGGTTTACTTTCGCCTAACAACTAAATTATGGCATTAGCTTCGAATTGAAATTTCAAACAAATTCCTGTTTAACTGTACATGAATTTCGTTCGATATCGAATGCCGCAATTTGGGCCCAAGTTTATTATTCGTTATTCGGTTAAACCAAATAAAATAATTTTAATTCGGTTCACCGAACACCAAAAAATTTTAATATTTTTTAAAACTAAAAATTTATTCCATTGCTCAGGGGAAGCCCTTACAAATGCGATGTATTGCACTGGAACTGTAGAGAATATATAGGCGCTGAAAGTAGTAGCACAACTCTGCGGTTGCGTTTTAATTATAAATCAAAGTTGCGGCGTCTCTGATATTAATTTTGACGCATTATTTTTAAGCTATGGAGAGACATTTTATTTATTTTACTTAGACGCCCTTTTAATACTCAAATTCTTGATGTGGGAGAGTGCTATATCACAGAAAATTCAGAAAAAATTTTTTACTTGACCGGATCCTTCAGATTGCCGAGCCAACACGCTAACTACTCAGCCATCAGCATTCTCCTGATCCAAAATTAAAACTATATTATAGAAATGTAAATCCCTTCAAGTGATCAAAAGCAAATTTCTTTTAAAGATATTCTAATTTGAGAGAAATTAACTGGCTGGCTCACGATGTCACTCGTTCGTTCGCCTAACAACATTTAAAACAAAAACAAAACAGGCAGTAAGAGAGAGTGGCAATATTTTGATTTGTGTTACAGTCATTGTTTTTTTGCAGATAATTTTGTTAATTATGTATGTAATTAGATCAATAGACTTTTTCAATTAAAAGTTTAATCAACTCAATTAAGATTTTCTTTTTTTATGAAAATGTTTATTTTTTATTACAAATGAACTATATGTTTGACAATGTTGAACAAGAATATGCGATATTGAATATATGAAAAATGTAACAATTTTCATGCCCTATTAGAAAATATAAATGTTGTATATGGAAAGTGTTAAACATAACAATTAATTTCCTTACAAATGAAATACGAATTCATTTTGTAATTCATATTACACAATAACAATCTATATATTAAATTTCAAGCTCAAAGGTTCGTCTTTATGTTTATTTTTTATATACTTCGATATTTCGTTAACCATTTATAGAGATTGTTCTTAAAATAAAAAAGGTTAAAAAATAAGTATTAAAAAATCTTTTTACGCAATTTTTAACTAAAATTTTATTTTTTCTTTCTGTGTGACATAAACATTATTTCATTCAAATACAAATATTTCATAATATTTTAATATTTTCCTTATCGAAGCTTAGAAAGTTTCCAATGTACGCACTATTTAAGACCTTCAAAGGATTTCCAATCATATTTCTTAGAGAATATTCATTTGCTTTAGTTAAAAACTGAAATTTCCAATGAAATCTGCAGGCAGAAATTTTAAAATTATAAAAAACTAGTTTTTAGGATTAATTTTAAAGGACACGATTATTTATACGCTTGAATAAATATTTCTTAGCACAAAATATTGACACTTAATTGGCAAAAAAAAAAAAAAAACAACATTGGAAAATATATTTTATGAGAAAATATCTTTTTGTTTTAATTTAACAAACAAGTATGATCGCTTTTGTTGTAATTTACAACCCCTTGTGAATAGATGCGATGTTAATTACTGCAAGTTTAGATACGGCAGCTTCATAAAACTCTTAAGTGAATGGAGTGGTGCATGCAACCTAATGAGCAGCAGCAGCAACAGCAGCAGCTACACAACTACTCACACAATCTAACTCATTAAGTGAAGCATTAAGTAAGAATGTGGAGAACAAGGCAAGTGAGGAAATTTCAGTGATGAAATGAAGCTGTGAGAAAACAGTTTAGAAATCTTTAAAAGTATCTGACAAGTAATTAACACCTTTGAAAACAAACAAATCGACGAAATAAACGTTCAAACTGTTATTCTTCCATCAGCAGTTTTTTCTTTTTTGGTTTTTAATCAAATTAATTTTTTGCATCACATGTTTGTACTTGTACAAGAAAAGCAAAACTGTAATAATTTGCACATCAATTTAAAAGGTATTCCGATCGTTGTTGTTGCTTGTTCACTTTGTGCTCAGACTTACATCTTTAGTTAGTTCTATTCTTAAATATTACCTTCTTATTGTGTTTGACGTAGTCGTATTAAGACAACTGTCGCCACGAAAACGCCTAAAGGGCGATTGCAAGGGTTATTAATATACAAGTTGTTTTGTCAATTCGCTTTGCTCGTCAAACGTCAAATTTTATACAAGCATGTTTTGTTAAATATAACATAACCTAAAAGAACGTTTTAAATTATTTATACATATATATACATATATATCAATTAGGCAATTTATTCTGCCTTTTTATTAAAATTTTTTAATTATTGAATTCGCAACCACTGTTCTTAAATTTTTCACAAAAGTAAACAAACTTTCACGTTCAACGTAAAGATACGTTAAAAATCTGCTGATGCGGCCAATTAGATAGTGAGTTTACCTGTCCTACAAGAAATGGATGACCGAAACTAATGCACTCACACATTTTTTTCCAATACAGTTGCAGAAATTTTATATTTGCCCGAACATACGATTGTCATTGCTGATGGATAAAATTAATTTTTAAGTGAATCCCTGAATAGTTTGTTTTAATATTTGTATATTTTAAATAATTGTGTGTCATAAATTATTACCGTGTTCAATTATATTTAAAAAACATTGGATGACTTTGTTAATACTTATTTTTCCACCTTTTTTTATTTTAAGAACAAACCATATATTATTTTTTAAGCTCAAAGTTCGTCTCATGTTTATTTTTCTATATATTTCAATATTTCGTTAACCATCAGTCAACATCTTCAGGAAATTTATATTCTTTATTATTTTAATTTATTATTTTAATAATAAAAATTTCCCAGACAAGAGGAAGTAACCATCCACGTCGAAAAAATCGAGCTATACAAGTCGACGTTGAGCCAAGGGCAGGCTACCATTGAATTATGGAGGCGATCGATGCTAGTTTAAAATCAATGTAAAGAATTGAAATAAATAGTGTTTCATTTCAATTGGGTTATGCGTCAACAGTGACCGATATATCCGTCAACGGTGACTAGTCAGCAGTGACCGATACACACGCTATCACATGTACACAGAAAATGATAGAAACTTTGTTCTACGCAATGACGCAATAATTCGGTCAAATGACCGTCACAGTTCTTGTATGGTGGTAATGAATTTGAATAGAACTTTTAAACTTTTTAATTATACTTACTAATGGGGAAACTAATAGATTTATCTTACAAAATATTACCTGTCGTACTTGTTTGTACTGTTCATCCATACTCCAGCCATTATTTTGCTGTGAAGAGTTCGACGTTTCGCTTGATGCTGAAGAATTCGAGGCGGGATTTACTACAATTGAAAATTAAAAGAAGAAAAAATAAACTTATTAAAATTAGACAAGTATTTAGGGAAAAATTTACGAAGTGATATTTAATTTCTTTATTGTTGTTATTTCAGGAGACCAGGAGGTCAAAAAATCTAAGTTTAATTTCGCAGCACTGATTGGTCCACTTTTCAAATGGAAACAAGGGAGTCAAACAAACGAAGACAAAAAAAAACAAATATGGGAACCATTTGAACCTGGTCCGAGTTTAGACAGGCGAACATTTGGAAGAAAAACATCTGGAATTTTCTTTTGCTTTATCATTCGCGTTCACACAAACGAAAATGTTGCCGGAGCCCTCCATTATTATTGTTATTATTTGCCTATTTTTTGTAAGCAAAGAAATTGTGAACAAAGCGTATCGCCGAGTACCGAACACAAAAACGTTATATGCAGTCCAACTAAATGATTCCCTTCCAAATGTCCGCCCGTCTAGACTCATACTTGCAGATCATTCCGGGAACTTCCCGCTGAATTCCAGACCCAATCCTTAAAAAATTTATAAAATTTCAATTACAATGATATATCTCAAACTATTCAAGCGAAATTACGCTACTTTTGACATTTTTCGGCAGCAATATCACCCGGACCATTTAAACACGATTTAGAAAAAAAAATTAAAACATTGAAATCCTTTTTTTTGTATTTTAAAATGTAAACGGATACTAAAAATCGTTTTGCCAAAGGCCTCCGGAGTTATAAAAATAAAAAACGGTTTTTTGATCATTTTCGACAACGAGATCTTTCGGACGGCTCAAACGATTTTCATCTAAATTGCAGTAGTTAATCGCCTTAGGTAGATAAAAATTTTTATTTGTTCAGTTCAATAAACTTACCATCTTTTGTGCTGGGCGCTGTTGGGGAGGTAAACGAAAAACTATTGTGGGCACCATTAGGAACTGTTGGCACTCCCGCTGCAGGCAAAGAAGAATTTGAATTTAAATGTGAATTTACGCCGCTACCACTAGATTGTGCTGCTAACGTCTGTGTAGAATGTGTGAACGTCACCATTGTTGAAGGCGGCATCGAGAACGGTGGTGCTGGCACAACATTTGATGCAAATGCAGCCGCATGAGACATTGCATAATCTGGCTCCTACAAAAACGTAACATGACGCATTTGAAAATATATTTATTTTTTTAATTTTATTATTATTACTATTATTTTATCATCCTTAATTTATTATAAATTTTTGTATGTCTAACAACAACGGAATGGAGAGTACTTTTATTTTTTTATTTCAAGAAGGTGTTGCTAAAATCTAAAAAAGTTTAAATCCAGGAAAGCATATTGAAATTTAAAATTTTTATTATTTTATAGCAGTATTGCAGAGTTTCTGCTGTCAACGAAGCGCACGTTCATATTTTGAAACTGCGTTTGGTAGCCATTTTTAGAAATTATTTTACTTCGCCGATGATAATACACAATACCAACGAAGGAGGGCGCTCTGATGTTACTTGTGGATTCGTCACAGCTTAAGCCGGTACTGTTCAGTGACCACCACTGAAACCTTTTGACAACAACTGAAACAAAGACACACTTAATGCACATCAGAAAACATGCGAGATGATTTTATTGATTTGGCCTGAAACTGGAGTCGAACTTTCGCACTTTATAGCCAACCTGCGGGCTACTTCAGCCATCGCCCTCCTTTGTCGATAGCGTTGAAAATCAAAGCATAAATTTTCATCTCTGACAATCTTTAACAGCTGGCCAATGCTCACACTGGTTGTCACGCTCATTTACGAAACTAGCAACTGGATCAACATTAATCAATCTTCACATCATGTCGTTATAAGCTTTGTGGTCTGTAACTTGCAACATACAAATACGCCGGAACGCGTAGAAAGCATTGTATCGACTTTCAGTTTAAGAACGAGTATAAAATATTAAAAGAAGAAATCTTGGACTCACCATTAAGCCGACTTTGATATCACGAACTTGCATTTTGAGTTTTTGCAGCACATCATTATGCTGCAAGTTTGGAATGCCGTGCAAATTACCGATACCCATAAAATTACCCAAAGCATTCAAGGGATGATTTGTAGGAAACTGGTGCCGATGATGATGGTGGCTGTGTTAAATAGAAAATATGTAATTATTATTAAAAAAGTCGAAATAAAATTTCTTTTCAAGGTCTTCACATAAAAAATTCATTTGTTTTTACTGATTTCTTTGGATCGATATATAAGCCGTTTATTTTGAAAGAGCCATAATCACTTCTTTAATTTTTTAATTTAACGGTTTCTGCTCCCTTTTAAAGAAATTTGCAATCAACTGTTAAGCACCAAATTTTAAATGAAAATTTCTTGAAAAAAAAAAATTTATATTTTTCAGAAAGGTGACATGCACTTTCAAATTAAACGGCTAATATGCACGTATGTATACTAACCCTGCGACAACTTCACTGTGATGATCCATATCACTGATATCAACAGGCACAGCCTCGCCATTGCTGGTCATAGAAGGGTTTAAACGTGATCTTATACGTTCAGCAGAATCACATTCACACATTTCATCGGCGGAATGATCCTCATGTGACTGCAAGAGAATGAATAGAAATTTGTAATGCAATAAATAGCGCTGTGTATGTGTGATCGTAGTGTTTGTTATACATAAATTAAATAAGCGATATTAATTTGCCGCATTTGTTGCAACAAGTAAAAATATTATGACCAACATTTATTTCGTCTTCATTTCATTTATTTGCCGGAGCTCTTGTACTATTGCCGGAGCTCACACTAACTTTCGATCAAAGCCATTAATGTGGCACCATAAAATCTTAACAACAACAACAGCAATAATAAAAATAATAATAATAATAATAGTCAATTGGTAGTAGAGTGGGCAAAAGCTCACAAAATAGAAATATTTGTAAATCGATATAAGAACGTCCAATGAACGACACTCAAAAAAATTTATCAACCCAACGTGAATGAGTTGAACAATTGTTACACTAGCTATGAGGTAATAACCCAAAGTTCGATGCAATATTTTAGTCTTTATAATTATATAATAAAACTTTTCTTATTACAATATAGCAATATTAGCATCTGTTTGAGAAGATCAGTAATTAATTGATAGATCACAATTAAATTCATAGAGCCTTTTTTTTATCTTGGACCAGCACTCAGGAGGTGACCCCTACAAATGCGGTGCATTGTGTTGGAACTAGACGAAAGGGACTGTAGGAGAAATGATAGAAGGTGAAGTTTCACCAACTACAAAACTGCTTTTTGCACGTGCTTTGTTTTTATGGCAGTGCTTTAGCATCCCTAATGTCAAGGAGACGTATTAAATTCTGAAGCTTCGTTTTTAGTAGCAATTTTTAGTAATTATTTTACTTCGCCGGTGCTACACAATATAGACGAAAGAGGGCGATCTGATGTGCCTGTGGATTAGTATCAGCTAAAACTGGCACTGTTCAGTGACCAGTGACTATGCCTTCGCCACTGAAACCTTCTGACAACAACTGTCACAAAGACACACAAATGCACAACAGAAAAATGCGAGATGTTTTTATAAGTCTGAAACTGGGGTTAAACCCCAGATGAAATTGCTATAAGATTCGCTAACATAGCATCAAGTTTTGCACCCCAGTCACCTTTGCAACTGTTTATCTCCCGCTAACGTTATCATAACGCTAAAACTATTGTTTCACTTCGTACTCTGCACGCTTACCTTCAGTTACTGTAATGAAGGAAATGCTATCGAAAAAATATCATTAAAAAAGCAAGCTTTAAAATCATCTGGTGTAAGACACACCACACCTCATTCACGCCGTGTAAGTTCTAAAAAAAAACTACGCCCCTGTTTGAATTCTTCTGAAATATTAATTTTTTGTAGCAAAACAGAAAAGTTTATTTCACTTTATTTATAGCGAAACAATAAAGTGCAAATGTTTTAACTGCTAGAAAAGAAAACGCCTTATAAGTGTCATGCGCTAGTCTATCAGTATTGATATTCTGTGTTCGATTCCCAGCAACGGTTTAAATGGTTCGCGAGATATTGAAGTCGAAAAATGGCAAAATGGCTAGAGGGTCTGTACGTTGACTACAATTTCTTGTGTTGAACCCCAGTTTCAGACTAAGTCAAAAACACATATCGCATTTTGTTCTGAAGTGCGTCTTAGTGTGTCTTTGTGTCAGTTGTTGTCGGAAAGCATAGTCACTGGTTACTGAACAGTAACGGCTTCAGCTGTAACCAATCCACAGGCACATCACATCGCCCTCCTTCGTCGGTATTATATAGCACCGGCGAAGTAAAATAATTACTGAAAAAACTGCTACTAAAAACGAAGCTTAAAAAAAAATTAAAAAAAACGTCTCCTTGACATCAGCGGCGCTACAACACTGCTATAAATGCAAAGAACGTGCAAAAGCAGAGTTGAAAGGTAGTGAAGCTATAACTCCTGTCATTTCTTCTACTCGCCTTTGCCTCTAGTTCGAATACAATGCATTGTATGTTTTTTATATATAGAAATGTTATTCAATGCTGACTGACAGCAACTTTCTTTTTTGCCAACACTGTTTTCGGCAGCTCAGCTGTTTTCGTGCAACATGTTACTCGAAAACATGTTCAGTTTGGTCGATGTACGAACGAACACCGCGTGCATGCTATTGAATTTTATTACCAATATTAATTGCTGGGTTAAGAAAGTGCGCCACATGCCAAACAGCATGCGAAACAATATCTCAACTGAGAGGCGAGTTCGATGAACTGTTTCTTTCACGTTTTGGGGTCAAGGCCTCAACGTTTGACACACTGGAAACCATTCTCTCTTTCATTCAATGGCTGCTTGTCGCAATGAACAACAAAATTGTGCTATTCTAGGGAATATCTTCACCATTCCTCTTTTAGAATTTCCTTTAACCATTCAACTTTTATGAAAATCAACAGATAAATTTAAAGTTTCATTTGTGACATTCTTCGAGTGTAAAGGAAATTGAAGGCAGACGACATGGAAATGTTGAGAGAGCAAAACGATCGATGATCAATACTTAAACGATCGATTGAACGATATGACAACAAAACTCTTTATTGTATTGTAGTGTAAATGTTTCAATTTTTTTATTTCATTATTTGCAACAGAACCAACAACATTTGTTGTTCGTTGCTCTTGTTGCAAATGCCTACAAAGTATGTCACACGCTGGGTTAAACATGACGTTTACAAATTTTGTTTGTTGCTCTTTTATATTTGGCATAATATGTATAATGTGCGATAGTGTTGTTTGTTCTTTTTATGCGCGACGGCTTAAGAAAATCAGAAATGAAATCAAAAACGTGCTTTTTTGCTTAAAGTCGCTCACACACACACACACACACACATTTTATGCTGTGTTCTTCTTCTTGTTAGTTAAATGAAGAACTGCCAATTGAACGATTTGTTCTTTAAGTTTCGAATATAAAAACTGTTTAAACGATCATATAATAAATACTCATTCGTACGTGTGCTTCAACTAAGTTAATTTACATTAAATAAATGATCGTTTTGCTTACAACAAGCTTTGCGCTGCGCAGTACTCGCGCATTAAGATTTCTTAGCTGTTCAACTATGGATGCCTATTTGTTGTTCCGTTGGCCGACTTAATGTCTGTCCAACAAATCAAAATAATAAATATGAATAGTGTTGGGTCATTTTCGATAAATTGTTTGTGATTTGTTAAATCTAGAACGTGTTCGTCACATGGAGTTTTTTTCTGTGTTGGCAACTTATGAATGCTTTACTTATATAGTGATTTCGATTCTCCGAAAGTGCATTGCCCTTTTCAATTTATTTAGCACAAATATTTTCACTCTATTTTGCTGTTTTGAAGTGTTTGTAAATGGCAAAAAACGTGCACTGTTTTAAGTCGATTGGGCAAAATTGGGCAAGAAGTGCAATGCACTTTTGCTGGCAAAGACAGTACATGGTTAGGTTAGGTTAGCAGGCCACCAATTCCAAAAGGCATCAGCCCACTTGGGTTCTCCTGGGTGCCATTATGTTCTCTGAGCGCGATCAATCCTCATCCCGTGCCATCGATCTCAAAATATCCCGAGTCCCGCATAAACGAGCCATCACATCGCATTCCGATACATCAGCAAGGTTTCACAAGAAAAGGAACTCCATCGCAGACGACCGTCTAACACCGAGAGCAGGGCAATGCCACAGTAAAAGCTCAGCCGTCTCTTGCTCCTCCACATCATTAGAACTTCTGCAGAAATCATTGTATGGTAGCTACCAAACTCCTGACGTGCAGACCAATGTGACAATGGGCCGTTAGCCCCAACACCGTCATCCCGAGTTTGTCCCTCGGTAATTTCCTAAGTCTGGCAGTCCGCCCGGAGATATGCCGGTGCCATGTCATCCTACAACTGGAGCATTCGACTTTCCTACGCAGTACCGCAGCTCCGATCCAGCCGCGGGTTGAAGTATCCCAGATATATTCCGACAAATCCATCAATGTGGAACCCGCTGAGGCAAGATGTGCACTGCACTCCTTTATATAAAATGCTTTATATAAAATGCATTTCTACATCGATTTACAACTGGCTATAGAAAATTCTGAACATTGGATTAATTTCTGTCCTACAAGACTTTAGAGGGATTTTCATCAATTAATCCTTATGCCAGTTTTGGCAGTCGAAGCCTATCTTTGGCCAACCCCATTTTCGAGTACAACTCCCGTGTCTCCATACAGAGTCTAAGTATAAGCTTGAATGCCATGCCATTTAGAGACATGCGACTGTGACTTCTATACTGTCTATTGACCTTATTAATTGAACCAGTCCCTTCAGGGGGACTGAGAGCGATGATAGTTGGTGATAACATGTTCCTTATCTTCTCAGCAGAACCTGCAGATTCCCGTGTCAGTAATATCCAATTTATTGCACAATAGATGTTCATGGTCGCGGTGTTTCCTGGCACAATAATAATAATACCCAATTTATAAATACGCCCGTTGCACGTGAAATGGGCAGTAATAGTCCCCGTGAGTACACGGATGATCCTCCTATCCAGTCTAAGATCAATCTGGACTCTAGTTATGGCAGCATCCTGTAATCTCTTTGATTCTCGCAAACACTTTACTTTGTTCCACTCTTGGTCCACTCGTTACCAACGAATGGAAACATGGGCTAGGTCTACTGAACTCCAGTTCTGCTGCAATTTTCGGTTGCATGTCCGCTTTTTCGTTGCCGTCAAAACCTTCCTATCCCGTGTAGCCTCAATAGAAAAATTTTTTTAATTCTGTTTGCAGAGTGAACGTGCTGACTACTAACCAGTACCCCGCAAAAATTTCATGATGATAAGAAGTAAGTAAGAGTGTCTCCATAGCCTGAGCATTAGTCGTATCAATCTGAAGGTGCGGTTTCGATTCCCGTCTAATCCCTAGGTGTTTCTACTTATGTTATTGCAATCAGCCTAAGCTCTGCCCTCAGTGGGGCGTTTTCCTTCGGAAATGGTCCGCCACCTATCGTAACGTAACGTAAGCCCAAGGTTTTGATTTTTTTGACAAAACACTTAATAAGTTCTACTCGTTACTAAAATTAATAAATAAAATCAATAAATAAAAGAAACCTTGGAAAGGCGAAATTGAACTGAAAGGTATTGATAAGATTTTCCATTAAAAGTAATTAAAATTCGTATACAATGCTTTCAAACACATTTGGAAACATTTTCGAATTCGAGTAATAAAAAAAAAAACTCATTAAGCTAAATTATATTTTTATCAATAAATAAAAACTGCTCGTAATACACAACAAAAGTAATTACAATTTAATGTCATTTTCCAGTTTAACGTGTGTAAAAAATGTAAAGAAAGACTCTTGCACTCCAGCCGCTGACACGCAGAAATTTATACATTTTTTTACGTGTATTACAAATGTTTTAATTTCTCGTTTCTTACTCTTATTTTTTTTTTTTAAACTTATAATTTACAAATTCTTGTATGTACAGTGGTTGACATAAATATTCAGTTTCTTTCATTTCAGAATTCAGTTAAATTCAAGTCCTTAGGAAATTTAAAATGTTGTAGTCATTTTCGACAGCAAATTCACTTTACAACAGTTGGCGTTAATAGCACAACTGTACTATTTTCACCAAATTTGCAGTCGTTATATCAAAATGTTCATATGCTTACATAGAACAAGGCGAATTCATAACAGCTGAACTTACTAGCCCAGCTGGCGACTGTTTATCACTGTTTGATATCAAAATTGTATGAATTATTTTGACAACGTACAATGATTTTTGTGGTTGTTGTACTAGTAAGTTTATCTGCTATGAATTCGCCTTGCGTAGAAACTAGAACATCAGCTGCAGCTGTCAGTTGTAATAATTAGCTGTATTCGTTTACCCAATTATTTGTGCAAATTTGTACTGGATTGTACTGAAATGCATTCGTTCTAACAAAAATGTATAAAAGAGAGCACCAACTGATCGAGCAAAATGACAGTTGTTTTCTGAGAGTCCGAAAAATTTTTACTGAACGAATTTTTGCCTGTAGAATCCAGTAGAATAGAAAAACATATGATTAAAAAATAAACAAACAAAATGAAGCAAATAGAAAGCTTAAAATTTTTATTAATATATTTAAAGAAAGATAATCTGAATTAAAGCTGTAATAAAAACTAAAAAAAAGAAATATGGGCATACAATATCCAGTTTTCTCTTTTAGCATCCATGGCGAAATTTTTCTTATAATAAATTAATTTACATTAATTTTTTGGAGATGTAAAAGTAATAACAATTTATGTTATGGCATATTAGTTAGAGTAGCGAATACCAAAAATTTGGTATTGATGTTTTATCGCACGTCATTTAAACAGAAAAAAATTTTAAAAATTTTATAGCAAAGAAATAAGTTCTAAACCTTATGCAGCAGTTCTAATTATATACATTTCTCTACGAATTTATGACCTACATGTATATACTGAGTAATCAACACATCTCATATTTTTACAACACTCGGCTTTTTTAGTAATCAGCTGTTTTGAACAAATTTTGGCAAATTCTTTCAATCGCGTACTTAGATCGCGTGTTAGAGATATTTTTGACAGTAAATGTTTTAAATTAAACAAAATTTACTCAACTGCTGGATTTTACTTGGAAAGTAAACAAATGGACTGTTACTGTTATAGAATTAGCCTGTAAAGTCAATTCGCCTTGGCTTGTATTTAGTGCGTAGAAGTACAATATATACTTGGCGCAAATATATAAATTTTTTGAAATGGCACATGAAATTATGAGTGGCTGTTCACAGTAATCACATTTTTTCGTATTGTTATTTTAAAACATATTATTTTATGACTACCATTTGAATGTCCCAATTATTATACACACATCCATATTTAATATAAAAATATTTTATGAATGTGTATAAATCCATATGCATCCATGCATATGTATGCCATCGGCTAATTTTTGCTATATGTATAAATTTCAAAAATTTCAACTGGGTCTTGCCGCGCCCAAACAAAGAAAGTATTTATTTTTGTTTATCTTGAGAACGGTTGAAGTGAAAGTTTCTGAATATGTTCTAAATGACTCTGTATTTAAAACATATCATCAGTTAAAAACTGGGAGGAAATGGTCAAGTGGGCCCATACAGACTAAATATTGATTTCATTTTATCTTGAGAAGGGTTAAAGTTCAAGTATAAGTATGTGGTCTGAGTAACTTAATGCTCAGTGCAAATCATAAGTCTAAGAGTGTGCGAAATTGGACAAAGGGGACTGGTACAATCCTTACAAGCTAAATATTGATTTGTGTATATCTTAAAGGAAGCTGTTGAACCAAAACTTCTAAATTCGGTGGAAATGACTTTGCAATTAAAAAAATCATCAGTCACAAACTGGGAGGGATTGGACAAGTGGGCGTGGTACCTACGATATGAAGAAAAAATTCAAAATAGACTTTTTGATTGATGATGACCTATTTTGGCTAATAATGAAATAATCACAGAAGTTCATCATTTATTTTTGAAACAAAATATAAAAACTTTTCAATATAAGTTCTTGAACATATGCTTTATATTGAACTTTTTTAAATTTATATAGGTGTAGCGAAGCACGCCAGGTTTTAGCTACCTGAATGTAAAAAAAATATTTTTCTATATTTTAAACTGCCTTGAAAACGAACAGTTCTCGGCTTCACTGTTGATACGAGTAAATATGCAATTGCCGTTATTTGTTATTGCAGTTCTGTTACACTGGCAATAGGCGAACGCGTTTATCCATGCACTACTGCTACCTGCACAATTCCAGCTAGTCAATTTTTTTCTTAATAAATAAATAAAAAGAAAATGCTATTTTACCCTCAGTTTGTGATAACTTTGAAGCACTCCCACACACATGCCCACATACATACACATACTTCATTATATACATACATACATATGTACATACATTTGTACGTGTATGTAAATATGTAAGTTCTTATGTTAGGGAAATTGCACACATGTATGTATTCGTTATTTTGGTTAAACTTGAAAGGAAATTTAGTATGTTACACTTGTATGTAAATATAGCGGCACATGCCTGCTCTTGATGTTGCAGTTCTAATATGTATGCCTGCACGTATGTATATGTATGCCTGCACGTATGTATATGTATGCATGATTTACAAAATGTGCTCTCTTGCATACACATATTCGTACAGGTTTATTTGTGTAAAACAATCGTGTGTACATTTTCAAATGGCGTTCGAAGGAATTGAATGCACGCTTGATAAAATTTCAATTAAAAAGTGCCATTAAAAATTTTATTCAAACACACATGCTCACACACACACACACACACATACTCACTTAAACTCAATTTAGTATAATCAGTATAATTTTAAAATTAAATAACTAATAAAAGAACAAACGAAATTTGAAGGCAACAAATCAATAGAAATAAAAAATGCTAATACGAAACTGATAAACCTGCACACAAACGTTTATATGCATTTATGTCATTGTATTTTTTATTGTATTTGTTGCATTTCATGGGACTGATTTATTATAATTAGCATTTTATATTATCGGAAATTTTCAACATAAATTAAAACGAAAAAAAGATATGGATAATTGCGTGTATAAAGCCAATTGAAATTACAATGTAATAAAATGATAAGAAAATTGTATTTTATAAGAACAATCAAGTATACATAAGTATGTACTTTGAAATGCAACTAATTAAGGCATGAGTAGGTACCTGCAGTCAATATGAGAATTTAAAAACAAAGGAAAATAGCAATTTTAAGTAATTTACATATTGGAATTTCAAATTATTTTTATACAAGCTATGAAATTATGAAACTCCTCCGAAGCGGCTAGAACGATTCTTATGAAATTTTGTGTGCGTATTCAGTAGGTCTGCCCACTTTCGGACTAAAGTCCTTAAAACATTTTCACATTTTTTCTCATCTGCATTAGTGTATGTTTGTCTCAGTTGTTGTCGCAAGGTTTCAGTGGCGAAGAAGAAGCTCACGTTCTATGTTTGGGAATCCTTGAAGCATAACTTGAGGATTTTTTGTTTGTTTCTGAAACTGCAGCAGATTGGCCCCAGTTTCCTCCAAGAGGCTCAGTATTACCTTTTCATAAAAAGCGCCTACAGTAGTTCTACACTTTGCTTTATTTTTTTATAATATTTGTTTTTTACTTTGAATTTTAAGTCCTTCTAAATTTGGAAGAAGAATTCCATCGGACAAAATTGATTTGCTATAATTGCTGGACAAAGTGAATTTAGTATAGTCGCAATATTTTCCCACTGGTTCATGAAATCGTTGGAAATGGATTATTTTCCAAGTTGGCGAGTGTGGCAATGGCTGAAGTAGTCTGCAGGTTGACTACAAAACCAAAAGGTTCTGGGTTCTAGCCCAGTTTCAGACTAAGTCATAGAAACATTTTCGCAATTTTTTGAAGTGCATTCGTGTGCCTTTGTTTTGTTGTTGTTGTTGTTGTTGTCGCAAGGTTTCAGTGGCGAAGGCATAGTCACTGGCCACTGAACAATACCGGCTTCAGCTGATAACAATCCACAGGCACATCATAGCGCCCTCCTTCGTCAGTGTTCTGTGGCACTAGCGATAATGAATTAATTAAATAATTAACAAAATGTCTACCAAATACATCTTAAAAAATTCAATAAGTTTCTTTGATATCAGAGGCGCTGCAACATTGCTATAAAACAAGAAACGTGCAAAAGCAGTATTGTAAAAATAATGAAGCTTTCTTCTACATATGTGGCAGCGCATGAGAAAGGGACCTAAGGGTAAAAAAGCAATTTTCACTTTTTTTTTTTTTTTGATGTGGACAACATCTGAGCATCGAATTAGACCGATCCCATGCCCCAAAAGTGTTCCCTCCCAGAGATATGCGCGTTTTATGAAAGTGATGGTACACCAAATTTACACGTATTTAAATCTTTAAAATGGCTCTCCTGAACAAAACCGGTTTTTAACCTTAGGTCCCTTTCTATTTTGCGCCTCACATATTAGTATCTCTTCATCACCTGTAATATCCATCACTGTTCCATTCGTAGAAATTAACACGCAGTAGTAGGCAATCATTGCCTGTGTGTTACTTTTCTTTCAAAAGAAAACAAAAGTTATTCAAAAACAAAATGGGATGAGTCATTTTGCGCCACCTTGTATGTATGCAAGTATGTAGAATATATCGATAGGGTAATTCGAATATAAAAATAATTACAACACAAAGCAAAAAAAAGGGAAAATTAATTTTTTACAACAAAAAAAAAACGATTTTTAATTCTTTGGAAGCAACCTTGTCCAAATATGCATTAATTTTTCAATGATCGTTGGCTCCAGACACAAAGACTTTTATAATCTGTTGTAGGAGCAAATATTTGAAAGAAAACATTTTATAACATTTTAAAATAGCAAAATGAGTTCCCATTCCTAAAATCCATATTAAACTACATATTTTTCGTTTTATTAAATCTCTTGGTTTTTCCAAAATCTGTTTAATGCTAATAGTGTTGTTGTTTTTGATCACTGATCATCCACATTTGGCCTTGTAATCATAAATTCTCAGTTTTAATTTAGTTATTTCTGAGAATAAATAAATGAAATTTTATAATGCCAGGCAATGTATCAATGTGAATAAATTGTAGTACAAGGATATTTATTTTTCATGTAGAAATTTATGAACTCTTACATGTGTCTATAACTACATATATAAACGAGCATGCTTTTAAGTAGATAAATAAAATAAAATGCGACAAAGACTAGAATTTCAAAGTACGGGCAGGATCTTCATTTCAAACATTTTTTCATGCTGTTTCGCCCAAGTAGATCTTTCTCTGTACATTTGTTTTCTTTATTTCATTGAGTTTTAATGGTGCCTTCAAATAAGTTGATTGTATAAAACAATACACACACAGCCATACATACGTCCCGGTGTTACAAAACATGCGATGGTCATGTGATAAACAGATTAGGATTGGAATAAAAAATTTCGTCGTTTTCCGTTTTATTTTATTATTATTTTGTTAATAGGAAACGGTAGAACGATAAAAGGATTTTTTACGCTTTTTTAAGGAGATTATTTTTATAAGAAACGGTTCCTTTTAAATTTGTACAAAATTGTAGCGTGTTTTCTCTGCAACGAGAAGACGCCCACTTCAAATACTCTGATGTTTATATGGCAACAGCGTCCTCCTTCTAATTAAGCAATAACACATCATCGATGTAAAATTATAATTAGAATGGCTCTCATTTAGTTTAAAAATTGATGCGTCCATATAACAGCAACATCTCTGCTTTACAAATTCGCAAAAAAAAGACCACGCAACTGCAGAGTTGTGCAAGAACTAAGCTCCACTTCAGCACCTGTCTCTTCTCTAGATTATGGGGGGTGCTGATGGCGAGTAGTCAGCGTGTTGGTTCTGCAACCAGAAAGACCCAGGTTCGATTCCCAGCCAGGTCAAATCAGAAAAAAAAATTTTTCTGAGTTTTCTGTGCTACAGCACCCTCCTTCGTCCGTATTTGAGCAAGGTTGGCGAAGTAAAATAATAAATAAAATGGCTCCATTGCCTTAAAAAAAAAATTATGCGTCAAAAAAAAAACATCAGAGACGCCGCAACTTTGCTTTATAATTAACACGCAACTGTAGAGTTGTGCCAGAATTAAGCTCTATCTTCCTACCACTTTCACCACCTGTCTATTTTCTACCCAATCAATCCCTCTCTCTAGTTCCAGTACAACTGGCACTGTGCAAACCGCTTCAGGCCTAAGCACTTCATTGTCTAGCTGCGTGGCAAAACCCAAAAGACTTTATTTCGTGTAGCATGCGAGGGCCTTGATATAATTCCTGCATTTTGAGCGTTCATAATTCATGGAAAAAATAAATCTACTTACGAGACTGAAGATAATTGTAGATATTAAACTTAAATTGTTTGGTTATGGTGAAAAATAGCGGTACATTTGTGCACCACAACAAGATAATTATTCTAAATTTTAAATGAACTGTTATTTCAATTTTAATAATTTTAATTTAACTAAAAGAAGACTTTAATGTCCCTGAGAAGTGCTTATTTCTAAAATACAAGTGTCAGGAAATATATGTATGTATGTATGTAAGTCAGTACATACAAAAAAATAAACAAGAACATTATTTCTGCAGTGATATAGAATTTACTATCTCTATTCAAATCCGTAAGTACAGGCATGCAATATGCAATATGCAATATATATATATATATATATTTTATACATATGTGTGTATATAGGTATGGCTGACATAACGTATGTATGTATGTATGTACATATTATTCATGAGCAAAGAAGGATGATGCGCTTCCTTACATATTTACATATAACAGTAGGTATAGAAACATGTTTGTATTGATCTTTTTGGATTTGTAGGTTGCCCACTGCCTTTAGTAAGTGATGTGAAAAGCATAAAAAAAAACAATAAATTGCGAAAAGTAAACCGAATTTTTTTTTCTAAAGCAACCCTTGCACCGCCATAATTATCATCATTTAGAAGAACAGCGATGACAAATAAAAGCGCACAATCCATATAATCCACATACTCGTACATATTTAGATACATACATTCATATGTACTTATGTACATACATTAAAATGTAGACGGATAAACATATAAACACACAGCTCACATGATCGTACATACATACATACATTCATATGTAGACGGATATATACATTTTGTACTGTTATGTGAACCACCATGGGAGGATGTATTATATACATATATACGAGTATATAATAACATATTTACTAGCAGTACTGTACATCAAAGTAATATGTACCTTCGTAAGCAATATTTATTTAACAATTCAATTGAATATGCGTGCAATTTCGCCTAGTTTTCAGGAAATGCAAAAAATTAATAATTATTTTCTAATGAAGTGTAAATTAAATACGGATTCTATTTTGGCGCCAATTAGCAATCGAAAGTTACAGAAATATTTTGATATTAACGTTATATATACATATATGCTTGTCTATCGGCTTTGTTCTGTAAACCGAATCCGCAAAACTTTTTCGTTTTTAAAACGAATACCATACTTAGGTGTTGTGTAAAGCGAATTCGCATAATTTTAAAATCGTTTAGATAAGTCCGGTCGAAATTAAATCAAATGTACCATCTTCCTAATAAATATTGATGAAACATAAAAAAACAATTACCAATTTTTACTTGAAGTCTTTCTTTTATTAAATTAAGTCAAATTATATGCTCGGCCCCTCCGTTCTGTAAACCGAGTCGATTTAAAAACGAGTGATTTCTCAAAACCGAATAAATGCTAATTTGGTGTTCTAAAAATCACACGAGATCCAACACTCGACTTTGTTTCGAATAAGTTTTTTTAAACGTCAATACGTCAAAACTACAATAAAGCTACAGAAATAATGTTCAAAATAATGTTTATTCTTATTTAAAAGTGTTTTTTAATCATCTTTCTAATGAATTTAGTGAAAATTTGTTTTTATTCATCCATCTACTTTATCTGCATTCTTTAAGAAGAACATGGACAAATATTGGAGTGTTTTTTAAATTGATTATTTATTATTATTATTATTTATTATTATTAAATCAAAATAATAGTTGTTATTTACATACAATATAAGCTGAATGTGTGTTTGTTTGTTTGTACCTTATAGGACCCAAACCGCTGGACCGATATTCATGAATTTTTTACACCATCTAATTGGGACTCTTGAATGAATTATAGGCTACTTTTTTTTTAAATAACGACCACTTTTACGTCTACTATTTAAATTATGCTACTCCTTCCACATGGTTTCTAACAGATTATTTTTATCTTGGAATAGCACTCAGGCGATGGCCCCTACACATACAGTGATTTGTGCTGAAACTAGAGGAAAGGGATAGTTGGTGAAATAATAGGAGGTGAACATTCAGTATCTGACAACACTGCTTCTTGCACGTTATATGTTTTTACAATAGTGTTGTAGCGTCTCTGATGTCAAGCAGACATATTAAATTTTTTAAGCTTCGTTCACTTTCAAGTAATTCTTTGACTTCCCCGATGCTACACAATACCGACGTTCTGATGTGCCTGTGGATTGGATACTGCTGAAGCCGTTACTGTTCAGTGACCAGTGACTATGTCTTCCGACAACAACTGTCAGAAAGACACAAAAATTAACACCGGAAAAATGTGAGATGTTTTTATGGATTTGAATTTAGGAAAATGCATTTCAGGAAAAAATGCGAGATGTTTTAAAAACAAAAATAACATGCTTAGTTTTGTGTAGCAAGTCCTGCTTAATTTGCACATAATTTGGCATTGTTGGAACATTGAATGCCACCACCATTTTAAAAAAACATGACTTTATGACACTGCTTATGCCCAACTACATACATTTAATTTTTAAGTCGATAAATACATTCACAGCATAAAAAACTCTGTTTTTTATAAGCCGATTTTCTTTAAAAAATTATTAAAAAATTTTATTGTTTTCGAAACCCGGAAAAATAAAATATACATGTATATCGTCACCTGAAATGCAAAAAGGCGTAGTTACCAAAAACCCCCAAAATAGAGTTTTTAATGGATATTGGCGCAGCGCATCAAGGTACACGTCTTCACAAATTTTTAGCTTTCTATTTTTAAAAATAATGAAATTCAAAAGGTTGTAACAACAAACAAATTATTGTTTTTCGCAATTCAAAAATGTGCCAAAAATTATGAAAAAAAAAAATGTTAGGTATGTAGTACTTTTATTTCCCTTATTTTTTGGTGTAGAAAAATAAACTCATCATTTTATTCGGATGATATTGCGAAAAAATCTTATTACTTATTATCTCTCCTGTAAAATTTTTAATAGTGATGATAGGCCCTTTCGCATTTTCGGTGTCGATATGTCCATATACATATGTATTCATACAAAAAAAGGAGTTGCAAATTTTAATTTTAAAAATTAACAAACTTAAGCCTCAATGTAAATGTTTCAAACTTTATAAAAATATCACCAGCAAAGTGGCGAGGCAATTTTCCATGCATGGCTCAGCTCATAATTTTAATTGAAATGCAGTCCATTTTTTTTTTTTTTGTTTTTTTTTTGCAACCAAAATTTTAATTTCGAAAACAGTCGATATGTCGTCGTCTGCTTCGTATGATGTGCAAAAATGTGTGCACTCATGCGTACAATAGCTTGTGTGTACGCTTGTTATGTTTCTCATTTCGGTATTGTATGTGTTTATAGGCCACGCCCATATGCATAGAGTAAATTAATTTATATGCCCGTTTATATGCAAGTATGCTTTTATGACCATTGATATTCGTTTAATTTACTTTTATAAACATGGTGTGCGTGACTGCATGTTTATTTTATTAGCATTTTGATAATTACTTTTTTTTAATGATTTTTTTCCACCAGTCGATTTTACTTGAACGTCTGCATGTCTGTCTGCTTTTTTGTCTTCGCTTCATATTTTTCGCGCTGTGCTCTTTTCTCTGATTCATATTTCATTTTATTCTTTTTCTGTTGTTGTTGCCATTTAATTAGCATTTTTTATTCGTTCATTTATTTTTCGAATGCATAATTCTTGCACACATACATATGCAGGTACATGCAACATACGAATGCATGCGAGTAATGCTAGAATCACAATTGGGAACAACGACGAATTATTCGTTGAGAAATTTCGTCCTCAGAAATAAAACATATTTGTGCATATGAATTAATAAAGACTTGCACAGTTACATCTGTTTGCACCAGTTTCAGTGCTTCTGTTGGTTCTGGTATGCACTGTTACAAGTTGTTTTTGTTATTTTCTCAAGCAGATATTGTATGGTTGGATAATGAGACGAAGAGAATACTATACATCATAGAATACCGAGAAGTGTCAGCTAGGGGTCTGAAAAAATTTAAATCAGCTTTTCTTCAAATAGGGGGAGAAAGAGACAAATATACAATTTTACGAAAGATGAAAAGTAAACAAAAGAAAAATGTAAACATAAGCCACATTTTGTGCATAAGAACAAATTTATAATTTCTTGTGGTTTTATTAGTTTTAATTGTGTTTTGTGTTAATATTATAGGTAAAAACATAGTGAAGCTTGTTTTAATAGTGTTTTGTGTTAATATAGCAAAGCTAAAAAATTACTAAAAAGAAATTTGTCAGTATTTTGGTGTTTTGTGATGAAAAATTTTGTTAACATTAGCCACAATTTGTGCATAAGAAGAACAAATTTATAATTTCTTGAGGTTTTCTTTGTTTTAATTGTGTTTTGTGTTAATATTATAGTAAAAAAACATAGTGCAGCTTGTTTTAATGGTGTTTTGTGGTTCTAATCGGTTTTTGTGTTAATATAGCAAAAAAAACATAGCGAAGCTAAAAAATTAGCAAAAAGAAATTTGTTGTGCGTAAGCCAATAAAATAACATTTTAGTGATCTTGTGATTTTTTGGTATCTATTTGTTTTAATAAATGAAATTAATTTTCATAGTACATAATTTTCATAACACAAAACACCACATTGTTGTGTTTTGTAACCACAGATTCCTATAACCTATGTTTGTAACATTGTCGTGCTAAAAATTGCGAAATTGTGAGCATAAAGTAGATGAAAAATACGGCTAATTTTCACATCTAGAAAATAAAAATCAAAACAAAACAAAAATATTGAGGAATTTAGAAGAAAAAGGAATCACCGAACAGTGTTAGGGGGTAAAAGAGACAGCAAATCTCTTGATGATGTCTCTTTCTCTGCTCGTTCGCTGCTTTGAACTGACCCTCTGTACACTTTGTGCTATACATACTTGTTTATAACTTCTTTTCTGAAACAGTTAAAACCATAGGCTAATATAGACTCGACATAAACAAAAATAAAAAGGGTTTTCTCAGCTGTGCTATGTAGATCGAAAAGAGAAAGAAAATCATTGGGAAAGCAATCGGTTAGAAGCAATAATTATACATTGCTTTGCACAACATATGTTTAAAAATTATTAGTATTTTTCGTCCACAAAATTTTTGACAAAAGCACGCAAAAATATGAAATTTTATTCATTGTGTTGAATTAAATGTATAATTCAACAAAAAAATGTGGTTTATCTATTAAGCAAAGGGTAAGTATTTAAATGGAATATATTATTTGACTTCCGACAAGGTATTTATCATAATATCATATATTTTTTGTCAGGCACCCTTCATCGGAGCAATTGGAAACTAGTTTTATGGTGTTAAATTTGCTTAAGTTGTTCAATTTGATGGTCCTCTACAGCAGTAAGGGCAGCATTGAGTAAATGTGCCGTGAATACGGAATATTAGCCGGCCGCTTGTGTTAGTTTTTACATATTGAAGTTGCAGATTAGGAAGTTGAAGGTTTTGTTAATTTCCTTCAATTCTTTTCCTTATACAAAAATGAAAGTGAAGTAGTTACAACACATTCGTGTCAAGAAGAATGGCATGAAATTACTTTAAATACAGGTAGACAACAAAGCTTATGTTGCGGAATATATGTATGTACATATTTTACTATTTGCTCTCTTTCAGAAAGAACTCACAGTACTTGACGGGATATTAAAGTAGCTGAAAAAGCTGGAGGTGTTAATGCAAACAATAAAAGCAATCGCTTTATTTATTGGCGCAGTATGAGGATGTATTAGAATTATCAGAAATAAGCTTGGATTTTAATTTGTACCAAAATAATGTAAGGTATACATTTACTGATTCACCCGTGATAGCTGTTAACATAGTAGAGCAGGATATATATTCTGTGTTGTTGGTTAGTACGGTTTGTAGTCTGTATCGTTTGTCTTACCGTCATCCAGTTAATGAACTCTTTGAATAACACAATGACTTGGATCACATTATATCAATAGCGCCATTGTTTGCCAATATTTGATAGTTTAAATGCTGTATGTGTACGTACTGGTGTTGACAGCCCAGCTTGGGATTGGTTACAAGAAAACGATTTAGCAGATTTACTACATCGAAATATATCCTCAGACATGGTCTGGTCATTATTGCGTAAATAAATGAAGAGGAATGCTCAACACAAATAACGAAAACCGTCGTTAATGAACTACTAAGTTATTTAATACTATTAACTGTTCATATTTTGCCTTTAACAAAATTCCTGAATAAAAGCTAAGAAATTGTTTATCTATATATATATGTAAAGCTCAATGTGTGTTTGTTTGTACCATATAGAAGCCCAAACCGCTGAACCGATCTATCTGAAATTTTCACACCATATAATTGGGACTCTTTAAGGAATTATAGGCTCCGTTTTTAATCATACCCACCATTACGATTCTTTTTGAATTATGCTACTCCTTCCACGTGGTTTTTTGACAGATTTTATAATATAAACGAGATTAACTTCGCTATTTGTTGACCAATCGTGATGTGCAACTCCGGGAAGGTTATAGGGTATACTATGACCAGGAGGGCGATAGGGGGAATTTTCTGCCCCTCCGAAACGTTCAAACCGATTTTAATGAAATTTAGAACGTAGATAGATCTGCATTTACCATTCCTGTTCGGCGGATATCCGAAAGTTTCACTCACCACAAGATTTTCAAAAGAATCAAATAATGTATTCACAGATTTTTAATTTTTAATGAGAAAACGAATTCTCCTCTTTATTAAAATAAAAAATATGATTATAAATCCTTATTACTTTATTACAAATTACAATTTTTTTAAGAAAACAGTATCAAATCAAAATACAACAAAATTTAAATAAAACAATTTGATTATTTTTAAATTCATAATGAAAGATGAAATTTTTATTTCTTATTTCTATTTCTGGATATTGAAGTTATGTTGAGTGGTAGTTTTTCTTCCTCGGCATGTTCATCGGCAATGGCAGTGTATGAAAATATAAAAGAAAATTAATTAATTCGTTTTATAATTTACTGCCTGGCCCACGACGTTGGAAGAATTTTTCATTCGTGCAAATACATTGAAAATAAATACAAATTCCAAAATATTGTTTTTATATTTTGAATGTAATTGAACGAATGAAAAAATTCTTTCGAAATCGGCTAGTTAAATTCTTAAATATTGGAATTTCTCATTTGGTTAATTGAATTTATTTAAATATTAATAACACCAAAAAGAGACATTTAATAAAACAAGAAGAAAAATATATAAGCACAGCAAATGAATCGCAGGTTTTAATTCGGTTGGCTCATGATGGTATTACAATAAACCCTCAAATTATAATACCACAGAGAGAAGAAATATACTTTAGGGAAGTTGATCCACATTAAACAGAGGTTTTTAGCTAATAGAAAATTGATTCTATTCCAATTGTTTTTATGGAGCAGCTTTACTACAGTATATTTCTTCAGCAAATTCTAACACGTCAAAAACAAAAGTCTTACCTGATGTCGTCCTTCGGGAAATGATGCAAAGTCTTCCCTGGAGCACATCCCATTATACAGCTTCCACTACTATAATTTAACCTGATTTAAATAACATTTTTAAATAAATTTAAAATATTTTCCATTTTTCTTTCATTTCTTTTTTTTCATTAATTTTACAATTGAACATAACCAGCACATTCAATTGCTTTTATTTATAATTTCACTTTGCTTGGTACGTCCACTTATTACCGAACACTTTTTTCTTTTTTTAATATTAATATTTTGGCGAGAAATTATATAAATACGCCAAAATATTAAAAAATTTGCACATTGTAAGGAATTTTTTGTCAATTAAAGTAAAAATTCCGATAAAAACATTGAACAGGGAAAGTTGCAAAAACACACATTTGCTATCCCTTTTCGATCTTTATAGCGAACGGAGATGTTAAATTTTCACGACCCTGTTTTTATGTCGAGTCTATATTAGCCTATGGTTAAAACAGATATCTCATAAGTACTTATTGTGTGCTGAGAAAAATATGCAAGTATTCTCTTCGTCTCATTAACCAACCATACAATATCTGTTTGAGAAAATAACAATTTCAACTTGTAACAGAAAGGCTTCATATCAGTACATACCAGAACCAACAGAAACCCTGAAACTGGTACAAACAGATGTAACTGTGCAAGCCTTTAGTTCCTATCAATAAGAAAATAAATACAACAATACAATAATAGAGTGGAAATCTTAATACTCTGGTGTATTATCTTAATTACAAACATGTTCTTTTAAACAGTTCTATACCTAAATTTTAAAAATATTATTGATTATTGTATGTAGCAATTTAAAGAATTGTGAAACACCTTATAATCGGACACTTACTGTATCAGTATTTTTTTCCGCTTATAAGAATTGCACATTTATTATTTTCAATATTTTCTTTATATAATAATGCCAGGCTAGTGAGTTCTGGTTGAAAAGATTTATACAGAATAGATTGCTTTAACTTTATGTGCCATTTTGTGACTCTCAAGGTGACAACAAGAGCTAAGCAAACAATTTATTCAAATAAACAGCAAATTCTATGCAATCCTGGAAATCAAAAATTTCAATGGCATTAACCCAAATATGAATCAGAGTTGAAAAATTAAGAAATACTACTAGTATTAGTGAGTTGAGAACTTTCGTCCTAGGAAATAAAACACATTTGTGCATATGAAAATTAACACAATACCGACGTCGACGAAATTCGTCGTGCGTGACGAAGTCTGAGTTAGATTTATATCTATATCATACGCCGACGAACGATGAACAAATTAATACAGAGTTACCGAAGTTCGTCGCTCTTCAAATAAAGTATCAAAAAAATCACAAGAAAATCACAAATGCAGAAAGAACTCTAAAAAAATTATTTGAGAAAAAATTAAAAAATTAATTAATTAAATTTAATAACGATTATTTATCTATGCTTTTATTTTATATGCTTTAGCTGTACATTTCACATGGTGCTAATACCAAAATCTTCAGTACACCTTTAACCAAATTCTTGAAAAAAGTTAAGAAATTTCACATGTTTAGACACGAACGCCCAAAAAATATTTGAGAATTACGAAATACAGCAAACATTTTATTATTCAATTTAAATCTAATTAATTTTTCAATTTAACTGTGTCGTATTAATAATTTTATAGTTTTTTATGCCTGTTTTTTTTTTTATTTTTCTAAAAAGTTTACTATTTCAAAAAAGCATGGATAAATATTTAAAGAAAAACGGTAAGGATAATCGAATATTAGTAGTGCAAAAGGAGAAAATAGCTTAGAATACGCTACAAACACATCGGAGGCTCTAACAAAACCAAAAAAAAATGGGGATCTACTCAAAATCGTGGGAAGAATAAGTATGTTGTTGTATAACATTTTTTTTTTGTTTTATTTATCTTTGAATAAAAATTAATTCAAAATATACATTTTTGTGTTTTTTTCATTATAAGGGCACTTTTGAGGAAAAAAGTTTTTTGTTAAAAAATTAAGTTTTTTTTTTTTAAATAAAATGTTTTTATATTAATGTAATTGTTGTCATATTCAAGTTCACAGTAAATTTATCACAATATTGTGAAGAAATTACATTCCTGATTTGAATAAGGGAAAAAGAACAATTAATCTTCAACACCAGTTGAGTAGAACACGTATTTTCTATGCCACAACGCATGTCATCAGTACTCTTTGTGTCAACAGGGAGGTAGTTCTAAAGACATTAATATCATCTATTTAGCGCTTAGAAAAATGCATACGATTATAATCGTTACTGTCCACATGCATTAAGGAAGGTTGCCAGCTTTGTTGTTTTTATGTTTCATTAACATGTAATAACTACAGTTCGATTAAAATTCTAAAATAAAATGTTTTTCTTAAAAAATATATGGTAATGCTGATGGACACATTCTTATTGTATGCAAAATTCTAAGCAGCGACTCTCGTGAGAGGCCAACTTATATCGAACGTCTCCTGGTTGATGTTACTCCATCTTCCCGAATACTCTCTTATACCCGTTCAATATTGTCATCCGTGTTCACCGTTCGTCGTCTGCCGGCACCAGGAAGGTTTCTTACTGCCCCTTGTTGACGAAAATTTGCAACAAGACGGTTTATTGTTGACTCTGAGGGTCCAACTGGCATATTAAAATAACGACGATATGAACGCTGAGTCAAAACAATGGATCGTTGATTTGAGAAATACAGTTCAACGATTTTGGTACTTTTTTCAATTGCGTTCTGTTCTTTTTTAAATTCCCCAAGTCTTCTTTACAAAATACTGAAAACAAAAAAAAATTAACGGGTCTGTTCTGTAAACCGAATCCCCTAAAATTTTTCGTTTTTACACATACATACACATGCTTAGGTATTGAGAAATCACTCGTTTCTAAATCGACTCGTTTTACAGAAAACGGGGGGATAATAAAAACGTTATAAGGAATTAAAACACCTTCGCTTCTTTTGTGTCACCCTGTACAAATCTGCAACGTAAGTGAAAATTAAGTACGACTATTTATCTGAATTATCTTGCTGCATTTTGGGGGACAGCGACGTCATTGTACCGTAGTTCTTCACTAACGATGAAAATCGCTACGTTACAGTGAATAGAGGAAGGTACCTTGCGATCATTACTGATTTTTTTGCCCAAAATGAAAGAATTGAACCAAGTTGACATGTGGTTTCAACAAGACGGTGCCACATGGCACAGAGGACGCTAAAGTATGAGTTTGTGGAGCACGTAATATCATTGAGCGATTTGACTGTATTTCGACCATGTTTGTGTGGGGATACGTGAACAGGAACAAGCCAGCCACAATTCCAGGCCTGGGAGACCACATTATAGCTGCCAGCGGTGAGATACCGGCGTTGCCGCGGGCAACATTTACATAAAATAATCTTCAAAACGTAAATGGCAGGCATTCATTTACCGGCGGTTAAAAAATCTCCAAATATGTGTACATGTGCACATACATATTCACGAACAAAGTTTGTTTTGCATGTTCTAAAAACAGGCATTTAATTTTTGATTGTTATAAAGCAACATATAAATTTTCTCCCTGTCGAAAAATTGTATGGCAACAGGCAAAAAAAATGCGGAAAGAAACGTAAATCGACAAGTCAAAACACAAATTAAGTGAAAGACAAAAAAATAACAAAAACCCTCATCCAAAATCCACAATCAGAGATGAACACGAACGAACGCACGTTATTTCATTCTCATTTTTTTTTTTTTTTTTTTTGTAAGTACAATTTTAGATAATTTTTTTTTGTTGGTTTCAATTCTCATGTGAAATTTTAAAAGATTTAATGTGGGAAACGCTCATACTGACGCCCAGCACGTGTTGATATTTCAGTTAAAAGAAACAAAATCATTGTTTTTACTGGTTCTTGTTGTGGCTGTTGCTTTTCCTTTTTCTTTTTCTCTTTTTTGCTTTTTATTCATTGACTTGACTTTTACATCTCGTTTTTTTTTCGAATGTTTTTCTGGTCAACATATTTTATTTACAAAACGGTCTGATAAATATTATTGGAAATTTTTTTCAAAACCTTTTTAGGGGAAACTTTATGCCGTTTAAGAAAAAAAAATAATATTTAAATAATCAAACAGTGGGTGTGCAATCCTTCACAATTGTATACACGACAATTCATTTGAATTTTTATTTCACACTGGTTTCTAAGTGACACCTGGACTCAGTATGGGGAGCTACTTAAGCCTTCATCAAAGACGACAAGCAAAATTCTATCAATGGTAACTGCAGAAGCGTTGTAGAGATTTAGGGCACAGTTCACACACGTCAATCTTTTTAGTGTCTCAATATATTTTTTTTATGGCTCGATTATGGATGAATTGCAACCGAACTGTTGTTCATTTGCCAGTTGCTAAAAATCGTAATGCCGCCTGTGGAGATCGGTCCTGCATTATCTCTAGTTATCTTAATTCCAGTACAATTTAGTGCTTTTATTTGTGGTTGCCGCCTCACAACCCAACTGAAATTCATTTGTAATCCATAATAAACTGACCAACAGCGTTGCCACTGCAAAATTTGTTATCCGCACAAACTTATCTATAAAACCTACCAAAATCTTATGAAAACATTTTTTGAAATGCTAAAGACAACTGCAAATGCAGTTGAGGTTTTCTATTAGATTTCTTGTTAGGACAAGAGTTCAGAACACGTTAAAATTACTTCGCTTAGACGGGGTTCCCACATATCAACTTTTACAATTGTAGTGGACGCTGAAAGGAGATCAACCCTATTGACAACACCACACGAAAGTAATATTAGCGAACGTTTCTCGTACAAAGCATTCGAAAACGACTATTGCTAGTGAAATGAAAAAGAACTCATAGAGTTCACTCGCCGCTCAGTTTGTGAAACTTGGTTATGCACCAATAGCGAATCTTAAGAAATATCAAAACGAATATTGTTAACGATATTCACTAAAAAACCGACTCTCTCTCATTTTTTTTTCTTAAAGTTGAAAAATAAAAAAAACAAAATCTTTTGATATCTCTTCAACCAACTCGACAACTGCCAAACTAATCAATAGACAGAGCCAGCCATGTGTTGATTTGGACAACAACCGACACAGTTGCCAATTGGATTAAATGGGATGCATAAAACATACAGTCCATTTCATTTATTTATTGAAAGTAAAAACAATTTATTGTTCGGTTGTTTATTAAGCAACTTAATAACATATTTAATAATTTCAGAAAAGAAAAGTGCAATAAAATTACTCTTCGCAAATCAGAAAATATTCAGCCTTATTACAAACAGAGACAGAGTCGATTCGGTAACCGTAATAAGGCCGAATGTACAAATTAAATTTGTGTAGAGTGAGTGGAAATGAGAAATTTACTTTTGAGTCTTTTTTTGAACTTTATTAGATAGTCGGCTAGCACGTGATGCTTCCCGTTTGCTACAGCTACTTGGGGACCGTTGTCTATCGCACTGTTTCTTAATCGCTTCTTCAGGTTTGTATTCACAGTTTTAAAATTATTGTTTTGTTTCTTCAAGTTTTTGATTTGTACTCACAGTTTTAAAATTATTGTTAACGGGTTTAACTTTGGCTACGCGCCGTACTACTTAAGGACGAATTGCGCGGTAGACTTAGCTATTTTTTTATCCTTAGTAACTGCACTACTTCAGGGCTTTTGTTACAAAAGGATACCCGTCTTTTTTAATTCTTAATTCGCTCGGGCGCCAGTTAATCTCTCCCTTAATTAGGAAGATAAAAAAAACACAATTTTGTTTTTTTCTGCGGTCTGCATGACACACTTTATTGAAGTTTAAAAATGAACTTAAAACTGAACTTAAAATATACACTGCGTTTCACATGAATAGGTGCAGTGTTTTAGCAACCAATTAGAGCTTGCTACTCTCAGGATAATTCATGCAGAGAATTATGTTGCACTTTTTATTAAAGGTTTAACAATTGAGAAAAAGAGTATACACAAAGAAGACTGAAAAAGTTCCGTTAAAAATAATATGTACTTCTTTTTATAATTTGCGAAGAAAATTGTGAACTATTTTTGCGTCAGTTGAATAGGTGCAGTGATTAAAATGTGTTTGTATGGTCATTTGTGTCAAATTTAATTACAAAATAGTTCAGCAATTTTTAAAAACAAAACACAAAAATAATTTTTAATCGATTTTAATTGAAAATGGGCCGTGGTAAATCTTTAACGTTGGAAGAGAAGGCAAAAATTGATGCCTATGATGATCAAGGTCTGTCCGGCCGAGAAATTTCTTTAAAAATTAGTAAAAGCGCTAACGTTGTATGGAATTATTTAAGAAATAGAGAAAACTATGGCAAAAACATGAAGGGACGGCAAACAATGGCCACAACAGCTACAGAAGGCGAAATATTCTAAGAATTGCCTCCAATTCTAGTGACTCTGCTGCAAAAATCAAAGCAAAAAGTGGTTCCAGTGCTAGCCTTTCCACAGTTAGAAGGATACTAAATACAGCAGAACACTTAAAACGTATTAAGTTGCAGAAAAAACCACCATTGAACCAGCAACGTAAAGAATTACGGTTGAATTTTTGCAAAGAACACATGACTTTGAAGAGTGAGTGGAATAAAGTAGTTTTCTCAGACGAAAAAAGTTCAATTTTGATGGACCCGATGGTTACAACTACTATTTCCATGATTTGAGAAAGGAAGAACGCTTTTTAGCCCGTCGCCATAGTCGAGTAGGTGGTGTTATGGTCTGAGGTGCAATATCGTACTATTAAGTCATAGACTTGGAATTTAAAACCACCAAAATGACAGCAAATTCCTATCAATCTATTCTGCAAACAGCGTTTCCAAAATTTCAAGATTTGTTTGGACCCATCCCATGGACTTTCCAGCAGGATAATGCTCCTATTCACACGGCAAGGCTTATTAAAACGTGGATTAGCGCACAAAATGTTGAATTGCTGCCATGGCCACCATACTCCCCAGACTTAAACATAATGGAAAACGTATGGGGATGGGTGTCTCGGAAAGTGAACGAGTCTGGGCGGCAATTTGATGACCGAAAATCTCTAATTGTTGCAATAAAATCGGCATGGTCGCAGATTTCCTTACAATATTTATCGCAACTGTATAACTCCCTTCCAAATAGAATTTATGAGGTAATTTTATCGAAAGGAGGAAGTACACATTATTAAAAATGAATAAAAAATTAAATTAATAAACAAAATTTAATTGTTTTCGTGCTTTTTTTTATAATTTTTTATTGTTTTATAATATGAACCTATTCAACTGACGCAAAAATAGTTCACAATTTTCTTCGCAAATTATAAAAAGAAGTACATATCATTTTTAACGGAACTTTTTCAAGTCTTCTTTGTGTATACTCTTTTTCTCAATTGTTAAACCTTTAATAAAAAGTGCAACATAATTCTCTGCATGAATTATCCTGAGAGCAGCAAGCTCTAATTGATTGCTAAAACACTGCACCTATTCATGTGAAACGCAGTGTATATGTATATAATATGGTATGATATAAATTTCCTGATAATTTTGCAATCGCATAATTTACAAATTTAAAATCGCATAATTTACAAATTTAATTGATCAAATTGCAATTTATTCTTTTCCAAATAAATCTAACAGCAAAGACGCTAAATTGCAATTTGTTCGGTTATTACCTTTTTCCAAATAATTTTAGCAATATTAATTAGTTCAGCATTTTCTTATTCATAATTTTTCATTTGGCAAAAGTTGCAATATTAGTATTTAATTATTGTTTACCTTAACTTGTACAAATTAAATTTGTGTAGTGTGAGTGGAAATGAGAAATTTACTTTTGACAAGCCTCTTTGGCTATTAAGAGTACCATCGGGTATTTTTCAGAGCTTTTTACACATACAGCTTTGTCATTTGATGTTCGTCTGTTGAAAAGTAAATTTGCCGAAAACTGTAAAACCGACCAGTGTTATAAATTACTCAAAGTACAATACGACCAAAAAAATGCTATCCGTCCAAAATTTGGTCCGCTGTCAAAATCTCTCTCTTGTACAAACTCAGCAACAGGACAACAAATATTGATGAGTGTCAACCAAGTGTAATACTGTTTTCACACTGCCAGTCAAAAGAAAAGTTGGTTTTACTTTAAAGCCAAATATTTTACCATATAAAAATATTTTCTTAACACCAACGGAAATACTTTTTTGAATTGGTTTTATGTTGATTTATGCCCAAATTCACAGTCATTAATTAGCTAATAGCAATAATTTAACCAATAATATTTGATTCACAGCTTTTGTTTACTATTAGTTAAACCGCCAAATGTCATTGTTAGACAACAGCTGATTTGTAAATTATTATTAGTATTTTTGTTTTGATATCATCTACCATAGTATAATATATACATATATATAATACTATCAGTTTTTTATTTTCGATGATATTTTGGTTTTCCCGAACCAATTTCAGCAGCAATTCACGGTAAAGTTCAATGAGGGCGCACTTTTTTTTTACCATTTTTAAGAAATAATACAACAAATGTAGACAGAAACCATATGCTATAACAGTGCAGCCAATATTGAAAATTAAAAGATTATTAGGGTTACCATTCTTTGGTTGTACTGAGAATGTTAGTTAAACAATACACTGTGAGTTTGAAGTATTAGTTAAACAATAGTTATCATTTTAGTTTACTAATAGTTGACTAATCACTGTGAATTTGAGACTTCTTTTTTTTTATCTGGGACCAGCACTCAGGAGACGACTCCTACACATGCGAAGCATTGTGCTGGAACTATAGGAAGGGGATAGTAGGAGAAACGACAGGACGTGAAGCTTAATTAATTATTTTTGCAGCTCTGCTTTCGCACGTTCTTTGTTTATACTCGTAGCAGTGGTGAAGCTTCGGTTCAGTAGCCATTTTTTTATTATTGTTTTACTTCGTCGGTGCTACACAATGCCGACGAAGGAGGGCGTTCTGATGCGATTGTGGATTGCTATCAGCTGAAGCCGGTATTGTTCAGTGTACCAGTGACTATGCCTTCGCCACTGAAACCTTCCGACAACAGCTGACACACAAACCACACACTAATGCACATCAGAAAAATGCGAGATGTTTATTTTTATTTTAAAATTTTAGTCTGAAACTGGGGTTGAACCCAGGTCTGTTTTTGGATTCGTAGTCAACGTGCAGACTACCATCCATCGTGCCATCGCCACTACTAAATGAAATGCAATCTTGATATTCATTTACTAAAGGCAGTGCTACCAAGTTAAAGAAAAACCGCTAGCAATATAATAAAATATATACATATATATACAATTAATGAAAATAAAGAAATTTTTGGAAATAAAGTCTCTACAATAATTTAATTTAATTGAATGAACGCAGCTGCAACAACAATAAAAAAAGTGCAAAAGAAAAAAGAAGCATAATGAAAATTCTTTCATAGAGTTGTGCGAGGAGAAAATAAGTGAAATTCTATTACACAAACTGAGCGTTAAAACCTGATTCAATAAAACTTATACTGAGAACGCAAAATCAGCTGTTTGTGGTTTCAACGTTAAAATCAGATTTTAATTTTTGGTGTGAAAACACTATAAATCTGTCATCGGTTACCACACAGATTACCATTAGATACCTGCATATGTATGTCGAAAATATGTGAAGAAACTCGAAACTCCATTCAAATCCACTGGCCCGTACCTACATACATCTTGGACTATTCGCCACCACACATTTTTTTTTTTTTTTTTTTTTTTTTTTTATCTTGGACCAGTGCTCAGGGGCTATCCCCTACATATGCAATGCATTGCACTGGAACTAGAGAGAAGGATAGGGAAGAAACAGACAGGTGGTGAAAGTGGTAGAAAGATAGAGCTTAATTCTTGCGCAACTTTGCAGTTGCGTGTAAATTATAAAGCAAAGTTGCGGCGTCTCTGATTTTTTTTTTTTTTTTTTTTTGACGCATTATTTTTAAGCTAATTGAGCCATTTTATTTATTATTTTACTTCGCCGACGTTTTATTGCTCAAATACCGACGAAGGAGAGTGCTGTAGCACAGAAAACTCAGAAAAAGCTTTTTTCTGACTTGACCCGGCTGGGATTCGAACCTGGGTCTTTCTGGTTGCAGAGCCAACACGCTGACTACTCGCCATCAGCACCCCCAAGTGGTGATCACTGTTTTAAGTGATAGAGAGAAAGAGAGACAGAGACAGAGCGAGAGATCTCCAAACTGATGAACTAAATTTATTGTTAATTTAATTTATATTGATGCTAAATACAATAAATATTTCGTAAAAGAAAACAAGAACAAATCATTGGCACTATTTCATTTGAATTGAATTCTTTACGATCCCAATCACATTTCGGCAGATACTTAACATATTTATTTGTATGATGACTACGTTGAAATAATAAATTATAACAAAAGCAGCTGTAGGAGTCTTATTTGAGCATTTTATTTCTCTATTTCCTCATACCTCAGTATGTAATTAAGAAAAATATCAGCCATTAAAATTTATGAGTTTTTAAGTGCCAGTATAATTTTTATTTCTTTTTTTTTTCGTTCAAATCACAGAATTTTTTGGCAAAAAGAAAAGCGTGTACTTGTTTTTTCTGTGTGATTTAATATAAAAATTTATTTTATTTTTCTTACTTTACTCACAGTAATCACTAAATATCATAAAATATTAGAAATGTGTTTGTTTGTACTGTGGTCAGGGTGGAATGGTGTTTTAGAGTTAATCCAGCCGCCCGTATAATGAATTTAAATTTGACAATTCCCACAATATCAAAATTCAAATAATTAAATCCCAAATGTTTCAATGTTAGAAAAATAAAGTTTTTTGGTGAATAAAAATAAATTTTAATTTCAAATATATGCATATAGACAGTGGAAGCTGGCATAAGCGGACACTTGCCACCAACGAAACTTTTAAACGTAAAAAAATAAAAAGCAAAAGTGGCGATGGCTGAAGTAGTCTCTCTGTCTGTCTGCACGTTGACTACAAAACCACAAAGACCCTTAAACACATATCGCATTTTGTCTGATGTGCATTTTGTCATATGTCAGTTATTGTCGGAAGGTTTTAGTGGCGAAGGCATAGTCACTGTTCACTGAAAGCCGGCTTCAGCTGATACCAAACCGCAGGCACATGAGAGCACCCTCCTTCGTCGGTATTGTGTAGCACCGGAGAAGTAAAATAATTACAAAAAAAAGGCTACTAAAACAAAGCATAAAAATTTAATACGTCTTTACATCAGAGGCTTTAGAACAATGCTATAAAAAACAAAGAACGTTTAAAAGCAGAGTTGTATTATAAGGAGGATTCACCTCCTGGCATTTCTCTAACAATAATGACCCCTATTGAGTGCTGGTTCAAGTTAAAAAAAAAATTATATTAAAATAAAATGTTGTGTACCTAGGAGAAATGTCTCCTATAGGAGCTGTCCCCCAGGAGAGCGTTTTTATTTTGTTCAATAACCTTTTAAATAACTATTTAAATTCTTAAAGTACCTCTATTTGTTTAAATATTTAAGTAAATGAGGTATGAACGGATTAAAACTTTCCTTCTGTAAAAGGCAGGTGACAAAATTCCTTGAGAAAATTCCAATTAGAGCATGTTATACAAATATTTTGAACTGACATCCGCTGTTTGGCCGCTACAAGAATAAGAAAAACGTTATATCTGGCTATCAGCCCAATGATTGCGAGTTCGATTGCCGTCGAATGTCTTGCACACTAGTGTTTTAAAAAAAAAAATTTTTTTTTATTTTCTTGGGTTCTCAAGCATTATTCGAAAGCTTAAGGAGTCTAGTATTTTTGAGTTTTTTTTTCATATTTTTCGGAAAAGGTTTAATAGACAAACAGATCGAACGGCTGCGAACGGCGGTCATTAACAAAAATGGCAGATACAGCTGCGATATTTTTCTCTGTCCGCACTCTAAGTATGCGTGTTGGTGGTTTAATGTCCAATAATGTAAATTTGATGCGCGAAATTTAGTCCCAAGATTCCGAATAGCCGCCTCAGGTCGGCCAAACTGGCCATAAAATGGAGAAATGCACAAAGCACTTTATTAACCCAGCATGAATTTTGATAATAAAATTCAATAAGCTGCAGACGTTGTTCGTTTGTAAGTCGATTCATGACTCATAGACCAAACTGAGCATGTCTAACAGTAACATGTTACACGAAAACAGTTGAGCTGCCAAAAATAGTGTTGCCAAAAAGAAAGTTACTAAAAAAATCACCTTGTATATGATAAATGCGTAAAATGCGAAACCAACTTTAGTTGGAAGTGTGTTGGGGCTAAAGCCTTGCACAGTTACATCTGCTTGTACCAATTTCAGTGCTTCTGTTGGTTCTGGTATGCACTGATAAGTAATGAAGCCTTTCTGTTACAAGTTGTTATTGTTATTTTCTCAAACAGATATTGTATGGTTGGATAATGAGACGAAGAGAATACTATACTTGTTTATAACTTCTTTTTTGAAACAATTAAAACAGATATCTCAGCTTTTACCATAAGTACTTTGTTCGTGACCACAACTAAAAAAAATTAATGCAAAATGCTCAGATTTTTATTTCATTTAAATAAAAAAAGTTTATAAGTGAAAATATACATTTACAATATAGATTTATTGTCATATCCATAAAATAATTTTGTAATTGTAAAAGGTATTTATTGCATTTGTTAAAGAAACTGATTTTATTAAGCCTTTTAGAAATCAAAAATTTGTTAAAATTAACGTCAATAAAGAACGGTGTTGCTAATGAATAATTTAAAAATTATGCACACTGGTAGCCAAATTAGACGGTTTGAGAAGAATTACATACATATATATATATAATACGAATCTGTGTTACTCTACAAAAATTAAGACCTGTGTGGTGACCTCATAATACCCTCCATATTAAAAAAATTATTGCTACATACACTTTGCTGCAATGTATTTATAAAAAAGAGGCTGTTTTGTCATCGTAAAAAAATGTATAGCAATTACTCCAAATGTGTAGTGCAAAACCTACAGATTAGTTTATTTCAAAGGTTTGTAGTTATAAACTTTCTATAATTATTACAGATAAATAAACTCCTTAAATCGGTTTATCAGGATAAGCAACTTATATAACCTGTTTATGGTGTAAATGCAATATTACAAAGAAAGAAAATATACTAGATAAAAAGTATATTTATGCATATGTATATAAAAATATATATTTTAAGATTGAAACATAAATCACACAATATTAGGGTTTATGAAATTAAAAAATTTGTGGAATAAAATGTTCAAAGTGAATTTTTTGAGCTGGGAATGCAGAAATGATCTTTGGGGAAATATATGTATATCTAAAGGAAAAAAGATTATGGTTCCATCTCTAACTGTTCAGATTCTACAGGTACAAATGTCTTTATTGCCTCCAGCTATTTCCAACAATATTTATTTGCAATAATGAAATATTTCCGTTATGTACCAAAGGCTCGATATGTGTAACTGCACATAAATTGGCAACATTGATAAGCTTTCTACTTTGCAAAATTCTCTCACTTTCTTTTCAGCAACACAAAAAAACCCAACGTAAATGCACACAAGAATTTACTTATGGTACCTATAATATGGATGAAATACTTGTGGTACTACAAGTATTTGAGAACAAAAAACAGATATAACAAAAAACAGATATAAAAAAAAAATTGGATGATGCTATTGTTATGAACCTTCACAGAAGTATCAAATACTTCAAAAATTCATCATCATTATCAGAGGCAGCTGGTTTTATTCCCCTTTCCTACGACATCTTAATCTTAATTTATTTATTTATAATTAAAAATGAATTTTATAACACCAACAACAACTGCAAAAACTATATTAATATTGAAAATAAAAAACAGGAAATTTCTGATTGTTCGCTCCACAATTAATTCATCTTCACAAGATTTGAGAAAAATTAACCTATTACTGGCCGTTTGAAAAGAATAATTAAATAAATATTAATCAATTCCTAAATAATATTTGTAACACTAAGGGTCTCTTTCACCAAACATATTTAAACACAATTTAATTTAATTAATGATCTTTATTTAAAGTATGTTTAAAAAAATTTCATTTTCACCAACTGAAATAATGAAACACAAGAAAGTATGGTAACGCTCTGATATTTAATATGATAGCGTCAACTTACAACTTTTTAAAAAGCTGTTTAAAAGCTGTTTCATGCTGTTGCAAAATCAATATTTAAATGCAGAGTGCTGGCTACTTAAACAGTATTTAAATGTTCTAGATGAAAATGAAAGTCGACATTTAAATATGAATTGATATTTAAATAGAAATGGTGAAATAGGCTCTAAGGGTCTCTTTCACCAAACATATTTAAACACAATTTAATTTAATTAATGATCTTTATTTAAAGTATGTTTAAAAAAATGTTATTTTCACCAACTGAAATAATGAAACACAAGAATGTATGGTAACGCTCTGATATTTAATATGATAGCGTAAACTTACAGCTTTTTAAAAAGCTGTTTAAATGCTGTTTTAAAGCTGTTTCATGGCGTTGCAAAATCAATATTTAAATGCAGAGTGCTGGCTACTTTAACAGTATTTAAATATTCAATGAGTATATCTAGATGAAAATGAAAATCGACATTTAAATATGAATTGATATTTAAATAGAATTGGTGAAATAGGCTCTAAGAGCCTATATATTTAAATATCAATTCATATTTAAATGTCGATTTTCATTTTCATCTAGAATATTTAAATACTGTTTAAGTCGCCAGTACTCTGCATTTAAATATTGATTTTGCAACAGCATGAAACAGCTTTAAAACAGCTTTTAAACAGCTTTTTAAAAAGCTGTAAGTTGACGCTATCATATTAAATATCAGAGCGTTACCATACTTTCTTGTGTTTCATTATTACAGTTGGTGAAAATAAAATTTTTTTAAACATACTTTAATTAAAGATCATTAATTAAATTAAATTGTGTTTAAATATGTTTGGTGAAAGAGACCCTTAATTTGCAATAACTCGAGAACTAGTTCTTCGAAAGAACTAAGAAAAACAGGCAAGAATCGAGAATATAATCACCTTAAAATTATGTTATTATACATTTTTGCAAATCCTTATAGTTTAAGAGGTATTCGGAATGTTTTGAGAAAAAAAAAGAGTATACTTTCAGGGTTACTGAAAAAAAAAACCAATTATAATTTTCCATTATTCCTGATGATGTTAACAAGCTGTTAACGAAATGTCGAATAATAAAACCAAATAAAATAAAAAAAAAGACCTCAAGCCTAATAAATATATTTCAAAAAAAAAATTAACTCATATATTAACAACAAAGAAGTTTTGCATAGGTAAGTTGACCTGCTTTTAAATATTTAAGTGGAACGATCATATTTGGAACAAGTGTTTTTATTTATGAAACTGAAATGCTTTAAAGTGCCACCACTGAAATATACGAAATAAACACTTCTGTGGTGAGCAGTTGTTCATAGCTGCCGTCTTCAAAATAATTTAGAACCCGGCTACAAGGGAACGCATGCAGCCAACTACATTTGTAGTCTCTGTAGCTCTTAAATTGCTGTGGCGAATGTGTTTCATGCTTTATTCTTTTTTATGGGAGAATTTAGAGCATTTCTAATCCTTCCTTCCTTTCGCATAAACAAATTTTAACTCGTAAAAAGCACACCTTTTCGGTGTCGGGCTTAATTACATACTTCATAAATTGTCTACAACTATTTTGCAACATTTGCCAAGCTACGAAAATTACTATTTTAAAATGTACCGAAAATAGAGCCCGTCCATGTGCACGGTTAAGGCAGAAAAAATCGGTAAAAAAAAAAAAAAAAATTTTTTTTACAAGAATTAAAAAAGAAACGACAACGTTTTAAGTTTATTAGGAAACAAAAATCAATTCCCATTTAATATTCATTTAAGTTGCTAACAAATAATTCAAATATTTGAACAATTAATTTACGTGTGAACACCATTAACAAAAACAAAACGAAACAAAAAATATAATAAAAATACTTGAGCACACACGTATCGCATTGATAAATAAAAGAAGTTCCTTTATTATTAGAAACAACAACAAGAAAATCAATGAAGTCACAAAAAAAATACATAAATGTTTTTCTAACATTTTCAAAAATCATACTGGCTAAAGTGAATGAACATTTGGTGGTGTTTGAAATCAATGTATTACCAAATTTCGTTCAACAAGTGGTTGGTTATTTTGGTGTCGGCTTGATCGCATGGTGTGGTACACCAGAGTGCACAGCAAAGACAACGCTACCAGGAAACACATGAATGCACCCATTCATTCAGCATTTCGCACAAGTCATTCACGCCATTCCTCAAAATGATTGTGATAAAAAGGCACCGTCAAATGTCAAAAAAAAACAACAATATCATTACACAGCCAGTCTGCACAATTAGACATGGAAACGAAATTCCCTTCAGTATAACGCTCACAATCGAATTAGTTTTAGTGCATATACATATGTATGGATATGGGCATTCAAACACCATCTAGCGACAAAAACTCGCGTACACATAACATAATTTGCAACATTTTAAAATTAACTGAATACCTGTTTCTACCCCAGAATAAGTATTTCTGGCAACAACTGACACAAAACCACACTATTGAACATAAAAAATGCGAAGAGCTTTTATTTTATGACCTTTCCGAACACTGGGCTCGAACCCAGGACCTTTTTTATCTTGGACCAGCATACAGATGCGATGCATTGTACTGGAACTAGAGGAAAGCGATAGTGAGAGGATGACAGGTGGTGAGAACTTCACTGTCATAGAACTCTGCTTTTGCACGTTTTTTCTTCATAGTAGAGCTGCAGCGCTCTTGATGTCAAGGAGACGTATTAAAATTTTAAGTTTTAACATCTTTTAGTAATTACTTTACTTACTTTAGGAGGGCGCTCCGATGTGCGTATGGATTGGTTACTGTTGAAGCCACTAGTGTTCAGTGACCACTGACTATGACTTCGCCACTGAGTTCTTCCGACAACAACAGACACAACGACACTTCGAAAAAAATGTGAAATGTTTTTATGACTTAGTCTGAAACTAGAGGTCGAACACAGGACTTTTTGGTTTTGTAGTCAACGCGCTAAATACTTCAGTCACCGCCCGTTCATTGAAGGCACGATTTTTTTGTTGTATAGTTAACGCGCCAGTTTACAGACTTTCCCTTTGTTTGGTCTACTCATTTTATTTTTGAAGTAACGCGCAGGCAATTGGAATACCTACAAAGAATGTTAACATTTGGGGTGTTCACAAGTTATAAAACAATAACACGAAAAAATATGACTGCTATGAACAACCCGTCATAATTCAGGATGCTATTTCAAAAAATTCATTCAGTTGATAAGAAAAAAACGCTGATATCAAAATGCTAAAAACAAATGAAGAAACTAAAATATTCGACTTGTTAATATAGTCAATAAAAACTTACTTAAATATTGTAATAATTTCAATTTTAATTAAACTTATAATTCCTTACAAGGTTTTTGCCTGACATCTCGCATTTTTCTGATGTGCATTAGTGTGTCTTTGTGTGTCAGTTGTTGTCGGCAGGTTTCAGTGTTGAAGGCATAGTCACTGTTCACTGAACAATACCGGCTTCAGCTGATAGCAATCCCCAATCACTGCTGCGAGTATAAACAAATAAACAAAGAACGTGCTGAGCTGTAAAATCATTAATTAAGCTTCACCTCCTGTCGTTTCTCCTACTGTCCCTTTCCTATAGTTCTAGCGCAATGCTTGTCATGTGTAGGACTCACCTCCTGAGTGCTGGTCCCAGATAAAAAATAAATTGTAATAGTGATAGTATTTATAAGAATTAAAATTATAAAATTGTTCTTTTGGCACACAAAATTGTTAAAAACAAATATAATCGACAACAGCTGTTGCCAGTGATATGAGCTGCATAATTTTTTGGACGGCGGCTATTGGATAAACGTTGAGTGGCTGCTAGTCAGATACACAAAATTTGCTCACTTGACAATTTTTAGATGTCGTGATCTTTGCTTTCTTATTTACTTTTTATTTATTGAAAAATTTATATTAATGTAATTTAATGGAAAGGTATAAAAATGATAATCATTTTTACAAAAAAATTTTATTCTTGTCATTTTTCATTTATAAGTTTCAGCGGTTTGCAAATATTATTGCCGGCTCGACTAAAGAATTTCACCGTACGACTCAAATTTGTACCGTTATTTTATGACAAAACAATAAACACTGCTCGAAAAGTTTTATTATTTTATGAATTTTTTGTTTGAAGCACAACAACAATAATAAACTATTTTAAAATATTAAGACATTATGACAATATGACTTAATAATAGACATTGTGAATCCCCCAATTATTTGTAACCTTCCTTTTGGAAAGCCTGTTCAGTGAAAAGAAAATATTCTGCAGAATGGCAAGCCAAATGTCAAAACATTAAATAAAAAAAAGTAAAAAGGAAAAAAGAATATAGAGATGACCAGCGAATTATAATACAAAACGATGTTTTGTTCTAGCTGTGAAGTGCTAATTGAATGAGCTAAATTAGCTAAATTAAATCTATATAAACACTTAATTCAATTGAACAATTAAAATTAAATTATCTCAATTAAGAATGCATATCTAAACATACAACCCTTAGGACCCTGAACAGGTTAAACGTTGCCTTTCACACAATTGTGCATATTTGCGAGAGTTGTATCAAGAAGCCCCCTTTTAAACTTGAGAGAAAAGCACAGTGGAGCTATTTGCATGAGTTGCATTATCATTCCCAGTAAACGTCAATATCGAAATACATAAATTAAATAAAATAAAAAAATTAAATTTTTTCACTAAAAATTGTAAATTGTTTTTAAAAATGGCTTAAGAGAGGCAAAAGACTCAATTGCTCAGCTTATTTGCAAAAGTTGCTATTAGTGATAAGTTAAGACAAGAATTATTTCAGAGAACAGTGTGACGGCATGCTGTTTTATGGCTCGATTATGGATTCCAACCGAACTGTTGTTCAGTTGCCAGTTGCTAAAAATGGTAATGCAGGAGGAGACTGGAATAACTCCACTTGCCAAAATTCGAGTGGTTTTTAATGTTTTTGTCGTTGCCCTGGTAAATCAATTAAAGTTCGCAACTTTACGAGTCGAAATGGTTGGGCAAGTTTACAAAGTTTGTGCAAATGAATTTCAATGCCAATTTTGAAAGTTCATTTGCGATAGTGTAAAATGCACAGTTCGCGAGGCTTTTAAGCGTTTTCATGAGGACTCTTATGGCTCGATTATGGATAGCAACCGAACTGTTGTTCAGTTGCCAGTTGCTAAAAATTATAATGCAAGTAATGCAGGTTTACAATGCATTAACTACAGTTGCCTAATTTCAGTACATTTTAGTGTTTTTCTAGCAACCACAATTTTGTGGTTGCCGCCTGACAACGCAACTGAAGTTCGGCTGCTATCCATAATCGATACATTAGTATTACTATGTGTTTGCAGAAGTTTTTAAAATACCGCCTTTAGAGGAAATAGAATTCGAACCCACGGCTTTTAGCCTCTGCAGCCAATCCCACGGATGCACCCAACAATAACGGTTAGAAATGAGTTTAATATTTTTACATGTTCTCATGGCAACATTGTTAAATAAACAACACAAACAAATGTGTATGTATTGGTGTGAGTGTCCGTCTATTTTGTTACTTTGTGTTAAACCCGTCACTTTTTTTTAATACTCGTAGATTTGCTTATTTATCTGCCTTTCAATAAATATCTACATTAAATGGAATTTATAAAGTAAAAGTTGTCGCTGATGTGAAGAGCATATGGTACCTACTTCGAAAAAAAAATTTATAAAAAAAAAAAGAGTTTATTTACCATGATCATTTCCATAGAAATCAACTTTTGTTTACTAATTTAGTTAAGAGATTATTTTTTTTTTCCTCAAATTTTCACAACAATACACTTTTATTGTTAATTGTATGGGAATCTTTAAATCGATTTTGATTTATGGTTAATTGCTATTTGCTCAAAGCATTAGATATGAAATTAAATTGTTGTTGGCCCGTTAGGCTGGCTATTCATAGGCAAGAATAATGCATGCATGTGTGTATGCATGTGTTTGTAAGTACAGCATGTTTAATTGAATGTGTAACCAATAAATGGTTGTGGTGGAATTCTCTCTGAATGATGATGCTGAAGCTTTTAGTGTTGAGTGTTGCTATAAGAGGTTATTCATTGTTTAAGTTAATAATTTAAAGTATACTGTAGTCGACGCTGTGTTAAATCGAATAAAGTAATTTAATTAATTAAATTAAATTCAGTGGATATGAAAGTAGTTAGTATGTATGTATATCGATAGGTCGTTAGTCAAATAAACTATTAATAGCTGATCGATTAAGCGGTCGTTCTATTTACCTATTCGATTAACGTTTAATTCGCTTTGCTTCCTTTTGATCTACGAAATGAAGAAAACTATTTAATTTTTGCAAATTGTACAAAGATTAAAGAGCAACGAAAAGCAAATAATATAAAAATTACACAGACTAAAAAATCCTGTGGTGCAAGAAACGAACCCACAATCGCATTAAAAGACGTGACTGATTATCAGATTAAAGATGTATTCACATTACTGTACAGAACGAACATAATGTTAGCTGATTCATTTTGTTTACATTGTGAAGATTAACAAAAATTTAATATTTTACATATTTTTAGGAGGTTTATTTTTTTTTTATCTTAGACCAGGATTCAGGGGATGACCACTACACATGCGATGTGTATTGATTGAATTTTGTATGGAAATTGGTCTATTAAACTTTTTATAAATCAAAATTTTTTTATGAATACGGCAGTAAGATTTTAATGATTTATTTCTGATGCCAAAATCCCTACGTTTATGAAAAAAATGCACTTTTATTTTTATTATATATCTTTATTCTACACTAAAAAAACTGACAAATATTATAAAGAAAAATCTAAGGAAACAAATTATTTATATGTTACATATACAGATAAATTAATTTTATGTTAAGTAATTAGATGTACCTTTAACATTCACAGAATTAATTACATTTGTAGGAGATCTAATTATAAAAACATACCCGTTTCGGATATGTTCTGTAAACCGAATCCGCAAACATTTTTCGTTTTTAAAACGAGAAATAATTCGTTTTTAAATCAACTCGGTTTACAGAACAGGGGCAAAATTTAATATTTCATGGCTTAAATTGTTCGTTTTTTCCGTACGTAATCAGCAACAATAGAACAAAACTATTCGGCGTCAGCTTTGGCATGCGACAAACTTATACTCAATTCAGACACTACGCTTTGTGGCAGCGACACGAGTTTATAGGCGAGAGGTGAAGAGAAGCTAGAGTGGTAAACAAAGAGTCATGAAACAAGATTTGAGGAGGCAATTTTGACATTTCGCTTTTGTTTCTTTCTTTACCTCTCATGTTGCAGTTTGAATATTATTTAAAAAATTACTTAATTTTAAGTTAAAAAATAAGAAAAAAGTTTAATTAAAAATGGAACAAATTAAAATAACGAACTTTTGTCTTTTCAAAAAAAAAAAAAAAAAACGGATTTGGTTATTTTTTTTTCCAACATCTGTCATACTCCATGACATCCAGAATCTCGGACAAATTCTTTGCCACCACGGACAATGACCACCCCATGATAAAATCATTTCCTAACACCGTAATGTCGCTGCCAATTTATGATGTTTGGAATAAATGCTGCCTGCTATAGTACTACTTTCTCTATGAATCTATGAATCTTAAAAACATAACAAAATTAATTGCTGGACAAAAAACATTAATTTAATGTTATCACTTACTTCTCATCGGGTAAGTTAAAAATACGCGATTGCTGTCTAAGAAGTCTTCTATCACTATAAAACTTTTTTCTGTACTTCACCATAGAATCGGAAATGAAAAAAATGTATTATCTAAATTTTCTTTTATATTTTTCACAGCACTTTTTCTACCAAAAATAGGGCGTAAATTCTGCAACTTTTGTATTGGTTGTTACTTTGTAAAAAATAAAATAAACGTACAAAAACCATGATAAATCTCACTTTTTTTCTTACAGAATGATAATTATATAAAGTATATAAAGTGAATCTGCTGACAAGGATGGCGATGTCCGAAGTAGTCTGCACGTTGACTACAAAACAAAAAATTTGTCCTGGGTTCAACCCCAGTTTCAGACTCATAAAAATATCCCGAATTTTTTCTGATGTGCATTTGTGTATGTGTGTGAAGATAAATTTAAATTTAAAAGCCCAAGACTCAAACCATTTATTTTAGCAGAGCTCTTTTTCTACTTAACAGAGCAGTGTTAAGCACTTAAGAGCGGTAGTACATTTGATGAGAGTATGATAATATTGGTTTATTGCGGAAATGTGGCGATATCCAGATGTATTCCACTACATCCAAATGGTGCTTCAGAGACACCTCAAGGATTAGAGGTGGATTAGTGGATAGGGGAAGAGTGGCCATTGTGGAAAAATGGAGAATACTACACATATCCCACTATATACAAACGGTGCGTCAGTTTTGACTAGATAATAATATTATTAACAGCAGCACATCTTTGATATCTATCTTAACTTCAAATATTTTTTCTATAGAAAATTTTCTATCTAAAATTTAAGAACAATAAAAACACTATTTATCATATATATGCAATAAATCATAAATATTATGAATTCGTACATTGACAAATTTACTAGGTAAATTTACATAAATGGAAAGAAATTTCTCATACATTTTATGTATTTTTCATAAAATATTCATACAATTTTCATAGAAAATTTTCCCAGTATTGTTTTATTTTTAGGACTTTCTTCATGAATAGTATGAAAAATTTCATAAATATGAGAAATTCGTACATTGGCAAATTTTTCATAAAATATTCATGTATATTATGAATTTTTTTTTTTGTGTGTACGACATCTCTAAATAAATTCAAATATTCGGACATACTCATACCAGCATTAATTTTTAATGACAACAACTTCTTGTAGAGTGTAACTTTACGAGCTGGACCTCTAGGTCTATATACCTCGACCAATTTTTTATGTAATTCAATTGGGATGGTTTAACACTTAAAACAATTGTAGCCAATGCCTTATCGTTGATAGCATTCCAAATTGCTTCATTATCTTGCTTCTTCAATTAAAGCTCCGTTAATAACGTTCCACAGCTCTGAAGGAACCAAAACATTTTTCATCTGTATGCTCCAGCAGTCGTAGTTTGTATCATTTCATTTTTCAATTTGTTACAACGAACTCATTTCAGCTTCTTTAATTTTAACTATTAACGGCTGCGTGAATCTGGGCTCATAACCTTTTGGTTTAATATTTTATTTTATAGAAATATACAAAATAATATAACGTCTTTTCAGTTAAAAGTTTTATTAAGAAGTTACAAAGAAATCAGAGTAAAGAAAAACATTTAGAAACAAAATTCAGAAGTTGCTTAGAAAACATATGTACAGAAACAGAAGTAAGTTTGTTACTGGGTAATATTTTCAACAATTTGTGTGTGTGTGTCGTTGTGTCAGTTGTTGTCGCAAGATTTCAGTGACGAAGGCATAGTCACTGGTGACTGGACAGCAACGACTTCAGCTGTAACCAATCCGCAAGCACATCAGAACGCCCTCCTTCGTCTGTATTGCGTAGCACCGGTGAAGTAAAATAATTACTAAAAACGAAGCTTCAAAACTGAATACGTCTCCTTGACATCAGAGACGCTACAAAGTTGCTATAAAAACACAGAATGTGTAAAAAAACAGAGTTGTAAGATAGTGAAGCTTCACCTCCTATCATTTCTCCTACTATCCCTTTCCTCTAATTCCAGCACAATGCATCGCATGTGTAGGGTTCATCTCCTGAGAACGTCGACGTCTTTCTGAAACTGTTACAGAATACCATATTGATGTAGAGTATTGATGTTATGTTAAAGTGGTGTTGTCTTCAAATTGACGACGGCAAGTAGAATAAGAGAGATTATTTTTGCAAAATTAAAATTGTCATTAAAATTTTTTTATTTGCAGATTTTGTAGCAAATTGGCTAAATATCTAATTTAGAAATTTACAATTGGAAAATATATAATTTTTAATTGTTAATAAAATTTGCAATTGAAATAAAATCAATACAATAATTGGATTACCTCGACTATTTTTCATTCGAAATTCAAAGAAATGTACTTAAGCGTTTTTAGCAATAAACAGTAAACAGGCTCAATGCAAATAATTTTATTTGGGAGTTTCAGATGTGCTATTACGTCATATTGTCATAATATCTTAATATTTTACAATAGTTAAAAAAATTATTCTGCTTTAAATCAAAAAAAAAGTCATAAACTTATAAAATTTTTACACTATGTTTATTGTTTTGTCATTAATTAAAGTCTGGCCCAAGTGGGGTCCGGTATCCCTCGAGGGAGCCGCCACAATTTATAAATATAAACAAACAATTTTTAATACTTATTTTTTAACCTTTTTTTATTTTAACAACCATTTATATATTATATTTTAAGCTTTAAAGGTTTGTTTTTATGTTTATTTGTTTTACTTCGATATTTCGTTAACCATCGGTTAACATCTTCAGGAAATTTTTTATTATTTTATAAAATTTTTTCCTTTGGAAATTAATATAAAAATTCTTTCTGACATAAACTAATAAATTATAAACTTAAAAATGTTTCACACAAAATAATTAAGAAAGAAAGATTCTCAATTTGAAAACTTATTGAGACTTTTAAATACATATATAACAAAGAGGGAATATGAAAAAAAAATATCACAAGATTATGAAAAACTTAAAACTGTAATGTATTATTTTAAAGGCTGAATTATTTTCAAACACTACATGCTGAGAAGAAAATTGTTCTATTTGAAGTTAAATATAAAATTACATACCTCAAAATATAGTATGTAATCAAAGTTTACGAAGACAAGGTAAGAAAAAAAGAAAAAATTCACGGTATGTAAAAATTTAAAAGTGAGAAAATTTTATTTGCGTAAACTATCTGGATGGTAGCCGCCGTCCAAAAACCTCATATTCACCTCATATCAGCAGCAACACCTGTATTTCAGCTGTATTTATTTCAACAATTTTGTGAGCCAAACGAAAATTTGGTAATTTTAATTGCAAATTTACTCTTTAGAAAGTGTACAGTAAGTTTTAGTTACTATTTAACTAGACAAATTATTTTAGTTTTTGACATTTTGTTAGCAAATATTTGTTTTTTTTTTCGTGGACCGGCACTCAGGGGTTGACCCCTATACATATATAGGTGCATTGTCCCGTAACTAGGAAATTAGGTTTTCCTCTCAGCTTATTGCATTTTACAAGAGCACACTAAATTATGACGGGTTCTTCACAGCAACTATATTTTTTCGTGTTATTATTTGAAAACGTATGAATTTATAACGACCATCTAAATCTTGCAGAATTTTTCATTTAAAAACTTTATACTCACGTTTCAATAAAAAATTTCCCTAAATAACTGAACAATAAAATATTGGCCGTTGTGAGATTCTGGTCAGGACGCCATTATAAATACCTGTGCTGGTAAATAATTTCAACAATAAAGCCGACAATAAGCTGTTTTTTTTTTTTTGTTCTCGGATATGATTTATCAGATGAACGCCACCTGCTTCCAACTAAAACATTTGAGAAATTATACGTAAAAAAATAAACTCGCAAATTTACATTCACTTGCAATATGAACATAAATTTATATCTAAAATGTTTTCCATTTAATATTTAGTGCCGCTCTAAGAACGAAAAAACAAAAAATCCTTCAAAACAACATAATGCGACGGAGTTGCAAAAATGTAAAGAATTGTTTGTTGGTTCTCTACGGCATTTTGTAAAAAAAAAAACACACACACACACAAAAACAAGAAAAACTCACCATATTGTCTGCTGCCAGCTCCGAATCGCGTTCAATTACATTAGAACGCGCCGTGCAATCCATTGCATTTAGTTGCATTGGATGCGAAAATGTTTGCCAATTAATTAAAGCTTTAAAAATTAAATAGACACGCTTCTCACACAAATTCACTCAAACACTAATTAAAGATTTAAATTTCGACGGCTCAATTGGTATAGCAACTGTCCACACAATGACAGCAATAAATTACATAGCCATATCCATACATACATGTGTAAGCATCAGTACCGAAAGTTGCAGCATAGTCTGCGGTGAGCGGGAATGAGCCGTCCGCGCGTCTAATGCACATCTGATGTTTTAATCAAATTCATACATACATTTTCCACAAAGCACGATTTATTAAACACACAACATAAAATTCTGTTCAAATATATTTTTGGTAAGTTTTTCTTGATTTTTCTTTTATTTTTTTTTAATATTAATTAATTATTTTTTTTTAATATTATTTAATTATTTTTTTTTTAATATTATTTAATTATTTTTTTTTAGCAAAACTATTAAGTGATTTTTTAGATTAACAATAGTAAATAAAATTTAAACATATTTCATATTCGTAATACGTAATCGATAAAAAAAAATAAAAAGTTAAGACACATTCGCTTGAACGCAGTTTTCTTTAAATAAAAAAAAATTAAAATTATTTACAAAATATTAAAAGTTATTATGTACTAATATTCGCATAACTGAGGCTGGCGATGGCACGATGGATGGTAGTCAGCACGTTGACTATAAAACCAAAAAGAGACCTGGGTTGGGTTCAACTCCGGTTTCAGACTAAAATTATAAAAAAAAAAAAAAAATCTCGCATTTTTCTCATGTGCATTAGTATTAGTGTGTCTTTGTGTGTCAGTTGTTGTCGGAAGGTTCCAGTGTCGAAGGCATAAGGCATACAGTCACTGGTCACTGAACAATACCGGCTTCAGCTGAAAGCAATGCAAAATCACATAAGAACGGCCTCCTTCGTCGGTATTGTGTAGCACCGGCGAAATAAAGTAATAATTAAAATGCCTACTAAATCGAAGCTCAGCACTGCTACGAGTATAATAAACAAAGAACTGTACAACTGAACAAAGAGCTGTAAAATAATTAATTAAGCTTCACGTCCTGTCGTTTCTCCTACTATCCCTTTCCTATAGTTCCAACACAATGCTTCGCATCTCCTGAATGCTGAGTCATCTCCTGAATGCTGGTCCCAGATAAAAAAAAAAAAAAATATTCTATTTCGCATTGAGTTTAAAAGGCTTCGAAAGGTTTTAATTTCAATACCCAACCAACATTCCTTGATTTTTTTCTTTCACCTCATTAACAGTCGAAAACTGCCTTCCCTTTTCGTAAATTTTAGCTGCAAGGATTCCCCATAAGTTTGCGATTGGGTTACAATCCGGCTTGCATGCCGGCCATGGAAGTAAATCAATATTTTTGGTAGTAAACCACTCCGTACATTTTCGCGATACATGTATTGGCGCTTTGTCCTGTTGGAAAATATATTCATTGTCAGAATGTTTGTCAAGTTTTGTAATAAGAACATCTTCCAGAAGTTCCAGGTACATTTCTGAATACATTCTGGTGGTTATAAAACAAATAGGAAGCTGGAAGTTATAAGAAAATGCTCCCCACTCCATAACGCTTCCTCAACAAAATTTCGCTTTGATCGCACTACGTTCGATTGGCTTAAATCATGCCAATAACAACTGTAGCAATCTGGGACATCCAAGTTAAATTTTTTTTCATCTGAAAAAATAACTTTTTTCCATTTATCAGTCCATGACATGTGTGCTTGGTCAAAGCTAAGACGTCTCTCCTTGAGTAGTTTAGTTAGTCGTGGTTTAGACTTAATTTTGTTTAATTTTATCGATAAGGTCGCATTAAAAACACGGGCTATGAATCGCGTAGTAACTGGAAGATCAAGTTTGTCCTTTATTTCCCTACAGGATAAGCGATTTCGAGTTGCTTCATGGCGAATCTGTCCTTTTTGACGGGTCGTAATTTTGGATGATCCCTTCGTTGGAGCTTTATTCCATACTTTTTGCCAAGTTTTAAGTAATTTCTTATTACTCTTTCAGAACGCATTACTATTCAAGCAATTTTTCGATTTGATGAGCCATTTTTATTTAAGTTATCGATTAATTCTTTTTCGGTATCATTTAACCGCTTTCCTGAACCCATATCTAATCGGTTTACTAATGGTGTTTTCTTTTCTGACAAAAATGTTACATATATGCTACATTTCGTTACTATTTCTGTTCCATTCTAAAAAATATGTAACATTAAAAAAAGCTATTTCGTTCCTTTCTAAATATGTTGCACAATTAACTGGCAAAATGTGCAACATATTTGACCCTCTACTCTCAAGTCGGGGTGATATACTAACCTTTTTTACATCTTTGTTAAGTGCTTTTTTATACAAATAAGAATTATAAAAATCAATATACTCTTCACTTTGACTAGAGTCCATCAGACTTTTGTTAGAGGAAGATTCTGTTTAATTTATTATTTACTTTTAATGTAAACTTTTTTGAAAAATTTTTGGTTTAAAGTTTTTGCAGTTTGTTCTAGGTAATAGCAGGTGATTAGAAAGCGATGTTGCTGACGATTTTTATTGATAAAATGGTGCTAAAAACCGTAGAAACAGTGAAACGCTAAGTATACATTAATGTTGAATATCAAATATTTTGTACCATTGAGGCAGTAAAAAATATATCACTTTTTAAAGGTGTGGGCAAACTGTAGAAAATGTTATCCATCGAAAGGACAACATTTTTGCTCAGAAAGGAAATCACCATAAAATTCTGCAATTTTTTTTATTTAAATTTAAAAAATTTAGTTTTTTATTTAAATTAAAAAAACAATTATAATTTCCTATTATTCCTGATGATGTTAACAAGCTGTTAACGAAATATCGAATAATAAAACCAAATAAAATAAAAAAAGACCTCAAGCTTAATAAATACAAGTCAAAATTCACAAATTAAATAACATTTCCTCTTAATGCGTTCAAACGAATGTCTCACGAAAAACAGCAACAATTTTACAAAAGAATGCATATTTTCTATCAAATAATCGTTACACTAATAATTATTATTGTATTGTAAACTGCGCTTAATAATGTAAATAAAAAAACAAAAAATAATGTAACTGTTATAATAAAGAGTTTAAAAAAAAAAAAGTTAAAAAAAAAGTTAAAAAAAAAGTAGGTGCGTTCAAACGTGTCACTGCATATCGTCGAATTACCGTCGGGTCGGTATGGTTAAAACGAAAGCACTAAATCGATAAAAAAAAATAACCGTTTAAAAACCAATAATATTTACACGCTGATGTTTAACATATAAAAATAAAACTTTGTTTATATTACATTTACTTGCTGTAGTTTTATTATTAATTTTTTCCAGAATTGTTATATATTTTGTTAAAGTTGTAATTATATTTTGCACTTTCACTGGAACTTAACATGAATTTTCACATATTTTCTATATTTTATTTCCAATTGCAATTCAATGATTTGACATTTCAATAGAATTATTTATTAATTTCTAATTATAAAATCTTCCCGATTCCGCTCTACATCCACACCATATTTGGATAACGACGATCGCAAACCGAATGAAATACAGAAACAGACAGCAAAAAATTACACAATGGTTAGAGCGAGAAAAGCAAATAAGAATTTAATTCAATTCTGTAGTCTACATGCATTATTTGTTGAAAAATTTACACACACAATTGTTGTTCTCTTTTAAAAACTTTCATTCATGCCATAAACACAACTGGGACTAACGACGAATTTTTCGTAACGAATATTCGTCGTTGCAAATAAAACACACACAATATGTACGTTGACGAAATACGTCGTGCACAACGAACTTTGCGATAGGTTTATTTCTATTTCTACACCTAAAGCTGATATTGTTTTTCTATAATTTCTGTGTTTTTCTGTTTTTAAAACTATATTTCTTTATTTATTGTTATTTTGTATGAAATAAAATATTACATTGAATTTTAAAGGCAAATTGTTAGCAATTTGAATTATTGACTAAGTAATCTGCCAACTCATCTCTCATTGCAAAAACCTCTGCAGATGAACGGTTGGCATGTGACATGCGAATTGATGACATGTGTTCAGAGGATTGTCTCCATGTTCCGGAAATGAAAATTCCATTTTCTTCATGATCGACCAAATTTTCGTCGAAGTATCCGCTATTTCTATCTAGCATTAGGTAATTATGCAGAACTATCGTTGCCAATACAAGTTTATCCACGTTTTTGGGTGAATCATATATAGTTGTATGAAGAATTCTCCATCTGTTTGCTAAAATACCGAAACTGTTTTCGATATGTACACGAGCAGTAGATAGTTTTTTGTTAAAGTTCTGTTTCACGGCTGCAAATTTCGTCCGGGATATGGCCGCATTAGATTACGTTTCAGAAGAAATGCATTATCTCCAACATAAAAATAAGGGAAGGGTTTGTCTGTGCCTAATTGGAATAACCAAGAATTAAAATATTATATTGCATGTATATATATAAGTAGGTATATCTCTTTACCAGGTAGATTATCATCTATGGGGAGATCGATGTTGGTTCTCAAAATCATTTTTCCAAATATACTGCGAGCGAAGACACCACCGTCACTTTGACTTCCCAATGCTCCAATATCAACGAAAACAAAATTATAATCGACGTCACAAACTGCCATTAAGATAATGCTAAATGTCTTTTTGTAATTGTAAAACATAGAACCACTGCTTCGTGGACATACAATGTTGATATGCTTGCCATCGATAGCTCCAAGGCAATGGGGCATTCCTGTTTTCACGTAAAACCTTTTTATATGAACTTTTTTATATCATTTATTTCTGATCTATTTTATTTTGCAAACCTGTCTGCAATATTTTTCCACTCATGGGGATTTGGCTGCGAAACATATACAACATGGAGTTCATTCCAAATCGCATCACAGGTTTCGTAAATAATTTTCCTTACGGTTGACACACCCCTCTTGTAAGTCCACGCCAAGAATTGTAGACTGCAACCTTGAGCTAGATATCTGATAATGTGTATTAAAATATTAATCTTTGTCTTGTGATAGATTTTTTTACAAAATCTTACATAAGAGTTATACCCAAACGTGTTTCCTCATCAATAGGTTCTCTTCTAGAAAACCTTTGCAGTCTTTCTTTTAGTAAAGTTAAAAGAGCGTTAAACTTTTCCACTGTCATTCTAGTTGCTTGAAAGAAGTGCTCTTCATCCTTTAGCTTTAGTTGAGTAAAAGCTATTCTATGAAAGCCAAGGCCTTTTCTAGCAATATTTACAGGCCGTACCCACCATCTTCTTTTTAAACGCTGCCGTATAGAAATAAAAGTTTCTACCATCATGAACATGATGTTTATAATTTTAATAAGTTGTTCAAAACGTAAAATGTTTTTGTTCATGTTTTAACAATTTTTATTTATTTATGTATGTATCTAAATAACAAATAATTTTAAATATAAATAATTTTTAACAGCTGTTATTTTCGCTCTAATTGTGTCTTATTCGACGAATTTACGCAAAACGAATTCTTGATGATTTTTTTTTTTTTTTTATCTATGACCAGCACTCAGGAGATGGCTCCTGCACATGCGAAGCATTGTGCTGGGAACTATAGGAAAGGGATAGTAGAAGAAACGACAGGAGGTGAAGCTTAATTAATTATTTTGCAGCTCTGTTTTCGCACGTTCTTTTTTTTTATACTCGTAGCAGTGCTGAAGCTTCGGTTTAGTAGCTATTTTTTTATTATTATTTTACTTCGCCGGTGCTACACAATACCGACGAAGGAGGGCGTTCTGATGTGATTGTGGATTGCTATCAGCTGAAGCCGGTATTGTTCAGTGACCAGTGACTATGCCTTCGCCACTGAAACCTTCCGACAACAACTCACACACAAAGACACACTAATGCACATCAGAAAAATGCGAGATGTTTATTTTTATTTAAAAATTTTTTTGTCTGAAACTGGGGTTGAACCCAGTTCTGTTTTTTGGTTGTGTAGTCAACGTGCAGACTACCATCCATCGTGCCATCGCCACATCGTGCTGTGCGAAGTTCGTCATTCAACACAATTGTGTTTATGCAATTGTGTTTATATATTTTACGTCGTCGTTGAGCAAGCGATGAATACACATGGGAGTGGTATATTTCATTTTTTTCAGAAATTTATTAAGCATTGTTGTTGTTTCTTGTTGGACGAAGCACAATAAACACACGCGATTCAATTAGAATTGAATACGAAAAAAATTAAAAAATAATAAAAGTTCACGAAATGAAATGTGAAAAGTATTTTATGGTAAACGATGCTTTTCAAAACATTCATTGCCTTTTATGTTACAAAACATTAACAGCGGGTAATGAACACGTTTCAATCAGAGCTAATAATACTTAGATCTGAGGTAAAAGATTTCGATAAAATTAGAACTCTAGACTTTTGGAAAAATTTAGATACAGTTTGTAAAAAATATGTTTACAAAACAAAAATTTTTTAAGAATTTAAGTTTAAATAAATATTTACAACAACAATATCATTATATTTGTAAATTTTTTTTTTTATAACTGTTGTTTTGTATGTTGACGACAAGCAGGCGTCGAAACTTTGGCAAATTTATGAATATATTACAACAACAACGCTACAAAATAATTTTGTATACTTTCAACAGTGTAAAAAAAATGTTTACAAAAATGCAAAGTCAAGAAAGAACCGTTGGTTTTTTGCATATGTATTGCGTGTAAGAGTTTTATACGGACGCTAAGAGTAGCTGTTGTCTTTTATTCTTAAATTGAGCTCATAGAACAAACAAGCGATTATCCAATTATATATAAACAATGCCAGGAAAGCGACTGAACAAAGACATTACCCAACTGGTGTATTTTAATTACTATAAAGGAAAATCTCACAGAGAAATTGCTGAAATGTTGTCTCTTAACCTAAGAACGGTATATAATGTTATTACAGTGCTGAAAAAGAAGGAAAACTGGAACCAAAAGAAACACCAGGCAGACCAAAAAAAGTAACTCGGCGAATTGAAAAGAAAATTTTGAAAATGATTGATTAGAATCCACTAGAGGAGTTGCACTTGACATCAGTAATGAATGTGGAGTAAGTATCGCTCTCAGACTGTTAGAAATGTGCTACAAAACCATAAATACTCTTCAAGAGTTGCGAGGAAAAAATCTTTGCTATCCGCGGTAAACATTGAAAAAAGGTATAAGTTTGAATTGAACACATTTCTTTTCCTCCGGAGCACTGGGATGATGTTATTTTTTGTGACGAAACGAAAGTGATGCTTTACTACAATGATGGACCTCAAAAAGTTTCGCGAAAACCCCTGACGGCTTTAGAAAATAAAAATATAATACCCACTGTAATGTTCGGTAAACTATCCGTTATTGTGTGGGGTTGTATTTCGAGCAAGGGTGTTGGCGAAATAAGAATATTAGTGGATATAATGACCAAGGAAGTCTATCTAAACATTTTAAAAAAGGAATTGAGTGCAAGTGCTCGGAAATTCGTTTTTGTTGACCCAGAAAAGCTCAAATATAAATTTTAGCAGGATAACGACCCGAAGCATAAGGCATATATTTGTAGATCCTGGTTGTTATATAATTGTACAAAAGTGATCGATAGCCCAGCACAAAGCCCAGACTTAAACGCTATAAAAAATTCATGGGTCCACCCAAAGAAAAAAGTCGGAAAAAGGCCACCAAAAAACAAATAACATTTATTAAAGAACAGTGGGAAAAAATACCTGAAAATTATGATATACCAAAGCTTATCCATTCAATGTGTAGACGCTTAGAAGCTGTAATTAAAGCTAAAGGAGGGCACACCAAGTATTAGCACCCTCAAATCTTTTTTTTTTACCATTTAGAATATATTTAATTCAATTTAACACAATTTTGTAAACATTTATTTTACAGCGTAGAAACTGGAAGTATTTTTTAAGTTACGATTATTATTTTGTTATTTAATTTAATTTGGTTTTTTTTTGTGCAAAGTGTTTATAAACATCTTCAATTGAATACATGAAGAAAAAAATTTAATAAAAGTTATATAATTTACTTGCAAATAAGAGTTTCCCTTAAACTTTTTAATTTTTCTATGCTTTGTAAACATATTTTTTACAAACTGTATGTCCCCAGCTAAAAAAAATGTATTTAAAATATTTATAATCTTTTTCCACTACTTACTTATGCGAACAAATATTTTCAGACATTAAAAACGTTTGTTCCAAGCAGCGAAATAAAATGACCTCGTTGAATTTAGAAAATATTTTACTAATTCGCAATTTCCATGCAAGTATTAACATGGAATGTTTAATTTACAATTTTCAAAGCGATTTTAAAAATTATAATGAGGAAATTATAATGAGAGATGGTTAAACTTTTTAGTATTTTTAATATTTAAGCCCAATAAAAATGTTTTATATGAATTTATTTTTGTTTTTTTCCCCCCAAAAAAGTGTTCTAAAATTATTTATTAAAATTGATAACTGCTATTTATGGTCCCTGATGCTCTTATCTTTTTCGTAAAATTTAAATTGCATTCATTTAATAAGTTGTATGTAGCTGTCATTTTCTTTCTTATTTTAAACGCTTGACATTATGGTTGCTGGGGAAATTCTCTCCCCAATACATCTTCATTTTATTTTAATGCAATTCTATTGAATGAGATATAGAAATGAAACACGCGCGCACACAAATGATATTCTCCTGCTAATTTTAATGATATTGGTGAGTGCAGGTTTTTATTGGTTTTATTTTGTATTCAATGGATGTTAAATGTTTATTGAATCACACACAAAGATGAAACAATATGTGTGGATGGCTCTGTGTGTGTGTCTGACATAAATATACAACGCCAATAATTCCCTTAATAATACAGTCGAACTTCTCTATAGCGAACTTCTCTATAACGAAATCTCCATACAAATAAAATTCATGAACACAACATTTTTGTGAGTATTTTCATACATTTGGAGCTCCCTATAACGAACTTCCCTATAGCGAAGTTCTCTCTGTAACGTACAATTTTTTAAGACCTAAATAGAATTTGTCACACTAAATAATCTCTCTATTGCGAAATTTTTTAGCAATCGATTTTTTGCATCAATTTAGTCACATATGAATGTATTAATAAAAAAAAAATTAATGTGTTCATGTAAAAACAATTTTTTTTTGTCTTAATAAATACATTTTCTACATAAAAAAAAATGTAGTCAAAATTTTCTGCAGTTTCTCTATAACGAATTTTCTCTATAACGTAGAAATTTGACGGTCCCCAACTGCTACGTTATAGAGAAGTTCGACTGTATTTATAATTTCCTATTGGATTTACTATCAGTATCGTAGAGAAATTAATAAAGTGTTTCTCTTGCCAAGTCGTTTCCTTAAGTTGGGCTGAGTTTCCAAGATTCATGTTTTAATGACAACATGATTCTTCTTTTTCTTCATGGGTTTTCACAAATTCATGTCATGTGGGCGACATGTATGTACATATAGTTTGTTTGTATATTCAAATTAAAAATGAGAAAGCAAAACGGATTCACATGAGTACTCGTTACCTTTTCCCTCGTTACTCATACCAATAAAGTACCAATCATGTCAGTAAAACATGAGTCGTGTAAACTCATTTTCACAATGTCTCCATAAAACTTAATTGGAACTTTAAAGTCGGTTAAGTAAAAATCTATTTCACAATATATGATTAACTTTTAACTGACACCATTTAACGAAAAATTCTCTGTTAAATTTAACCGAACAAAATGTGACGATTAGCAATATAATCGACACTTATGCATAGCTAATTTTAATTGATAAATAGAAAAAATTTACACATGTAAAAAATGGGAAAGTAACACTTATATTTTTTCAATGTCTATAATTAAAAAAAAAAATTTAAAAAAAAAGAAATCTTGCTGTGAAATTAGAGGCTCTAGAAAAAACTTTTTAACATGTGTATATCTTAATATTTTTACGCACCAATATTTTACCTGTCTCACTTGTTTTTTTTTAAGTTCCAAGCTGGAACAATTTGTTGCTTATGAAAATTCCGCCATTTCCTTTCAGTATACTTCAATGCCACAAACATCAAGATTTTTTTCTATTTTCTGTCATTATAGTACTTTTCGTAAACAAATTCGAATTCTTTTATTAAGTAACTGACTGATGGTGAAACTGAAATCATCGTCGATTCAATAGTGCCTGTTAAGCAAACCGCCAGTTAGTTAATTTTCTGTTAAAAGTAAAATAATCAAACATTGTGAAAATGGCCGTAAGTGTTTCAATTCAGCACATTTCGTTGTTTACAAATAATTAAAGTGGTAAGTAAAGGCAACAGCTAAAAACAAATTATAAACCACCACTATATGCATATATATTGGAATATTGAAAATTAATTTTATATAGAAACAGTTTTTCTTACCTTTTTTATGTCTGGTACGCAATTCAGCAGTAAAATGTGTCTCACAAAAACAAAAAAAAATACATCATGAAATTCAGGTTTGAAAAATATTCATGCAGCATTTCGTTTGCTGATGGTATGTAGATACAAACGGTGTCACGAATATTCGTATTGTCGAATATTCGCTTATTTCACGAAATTCGTATTCGCTAAATTTCAGCGAACATTTCGCGAATACGTTCAAAAACAATATACAGAAAGAGAAATATAAATTTGTAGTAATGAATCAATGCCTAGTTAGTTGTGTTTAAGTTTATAGTTAATTTATCACAATAATGTGAAAATTAATTTTTTTTTTATTAATTTCCTGTTCATAAAAGCCGTGTGAAAATATTAGTTCGGCCATTTATATTAAAAACATATTGAAGGTGGCGATGGCACGATAAATGGTAGTCTGCACGTTGACTACGAATCCAAAAACAGAACTGGGTTCAACACCAGTTTCTGACTAAAATTTTAAAATAAAAATAAACATCTCGCATTTTTCTGATGTGTATTAGTGTGTCTTTGTGTGTCAGTTGTTGTCGGAAGGTTTCAGTGGCGAAGGCATAGTCACTGCTCACTGAACAATACCGCCTTCAGCTGATAGCAATCCACAATCGCAACAGAACGCCCTCCTTCGTCGGTATTGTGTAGCACCGGCGAAGTAAAACAATAATAAAAATCGCTACTGAACCGAAGCTTCAGCACTGCTACGAGTATAAACAAAGAACGTGCGAAAACAGAGCTGCAATAATAATTAATTAAGCTTCACCTCCTGTCGTTTCTCCTACTATCCCTTTCCTATAGTTCCAGCACAATGCTTCGCATGTGTAGGAGTCAGCTCCTGAGTGCTGGTCCCAGATAAATAAAAAATAAAAAAAATAAAAAAAACACTGAGTTTTTTTATTGTTGCTTTCAATATAAATGACGAACGATTATTTTCACTCGGCTTTATTGAACAGGCTGTAAATATTCATTCATTCATTGTAATAAATCACTAATTCAAACTTTTATTAATAATTTTATAACAAAAAAGCTTTCTTTGAGTAAAATAAAAAAAGAAATGATAACAATTCGTACATTCATTTTAACCGTAGTCAAAATTAATTAGTGAATTATATATCTTTTTTTAGCGATGGTCTTTTTTAAGAAAAGTTTTTTTAATTATATATTTTCGATATGCTATCGAGCACTAGCCTATTTAACTTCAAAAAAAGTTTTTCTTATTTGTCTATGTTTGTTAAAGGTTTCAAAAAATTAAACAGATTTAAATCGAATAATAAAATGTTTTTTGTATAAAGAAAATATTGAAAGAAGCTATTTGGTTTGATTTGTTTGTATACTTCGTAATTCTCAAGGATTTTTTGGGAGTTATTGTAGTGTGGTTAAATTTTAAAGGCCGATGTTGATTTTGAATAACACACAAATTATTTAGGAAATTATTGTCATTTCTTTTTATTATGATAATATTGGAATGATTCAATTATGTAGAGAACAAAATATCGGCCAAATGGCCGTTGCGACCTCTGCGGCACACCTCCATCCGATGGTCCAAATTTTCGATGACGCTGAGGCATAATTGAGGTTTTATGCCGTCAATGTGCCGAATTAGCTCATCCTTTAGCTCTTGAATTGTTGCTGGCTTATCAACGTACACCTTTTCTTTCAAATAACCCCAAAGAAAGAAGTCCAACGGTGTCAAATCACATGATCTTGCTACCATTCTGACTATTGACGACGTTTGGAATGGTCAAGAGGCTTTAGTTCTAGAGTCAATTGCACCTTGTAAGCGTCTAAATGCAAGTCTTTATGTATAATGTTCATCGACGACGAAAGTCAGAGGTGCAATTGTTAGGCACGGCGACGAGTTGAGGAGGACGGCTCTTCAGCCACACTATCGCGAACAGCAGCAATATTTTCTGCAGTACGAGCTCTATGAACATGCACTGCTGTTTTCACATCTCATACAGACCCGGTTTGCTCATATTTTTGCACGATTTTTCCGATTGTACGCACATTTGTGCGATTAAATTGACCGAAAAAATCACGAAGTGCACGATATGCATTTTGATTTGAACGTCCATTGTCATAATAAGCCTGAATAACTTTAACGCGTTGCTGGATTGTGTATCTTTCCATGGTTCAAATTGAGTTAGTCTGAAATGGAGAAATGTCAAATGAAATGCAGAAATAAACTTGACGTTTAGGTCTGCTTCACATTCAACATCGGCCCTTAAATTTTAACCACCCTTTATAAGCATGTGACTTTCTTAGCTCTTTTCTGGAATTCGGTTAAAGGCCTAGTGAAGATGTTGGTATTAACACCGAATGAAATGCGCATAGAACTTGAAAAATAGATATTTTGAAGTTTTTTCTCCTTTTTCTATTGTACAGCGGTGGGTAAATAAGCGCCGTTTCATATTCACTTGATTGGAACGCTCCTTGATGGTGTCACTAAATATTGCCTGGCTATAGATAAAAGAAAATCGTATCAGTGGTTCGACTGGTTCGACATCATTGTTAGTGATTCGATGTCATTTCCCACCCGTTTTTTCCACTAGGTATTCCGGTATAGTTGTTCCAACAAAAATATTATAGAATGGCTTCGAAACTAATTTGAGCAATGTTCCGTAGTGTCGTTGTGGTGCGAAGTTGATGACTTAAAATTCAATAGTCGAAATGTTATTGTTAACCACTCAAAAGCAGAATTTTTGTCATTTAAATTTTAAATATCAAGTGGCCCCAAATTTCAAATTGAATATTCATATTCGGCAAATATTGGCGCAGATATTCTTATTCGTGGATATTAAAAAATTGTATTCTTTAACATCATTAGTAGAAACGCAGCTAAAATGTAATAAGAAGAAACCATTTCCATTACCTGAGCCTGCAATTAATCTTCCCATAATTTTCAAGGATTAAAGTTTTTTGCTAATAATTAATTTTAAGTTTATTATTACACTGCCAGTCCCAGTGCAGAGTTGCAATTTTTGTTACAGCAGTCATAGTTTTTTTTTCAAAGAGAAATAAAATGCCTAGGGACGGGTGCGGATTTCAATGTACAAAACTAGAATATCATAATGTGAACAGTAATGCAATTCAAAGTAGAATTTTTAAAAATTACAAGTCTGAAAGGGACTACTTAGTTCATAACAGCAATATATATCAATAGGTATCTACACTTACCCAATTTAATTTAGTCTTAATCAGGAATAGTGCTATTTATTGATCTTATGAATTTGGCTTTAATGTTTCTGAAATAATTTCCATCAAAGTCGACAAATGTAACACAGGAATATTTTCACTACTAAGGAACAAACATTAATGTATTTTATCTCAGCTGTACATATGCAAATATATATGTATGGGCTTAACAAAATTGTTGAAAACGTTTAGGCGGGATCAACGCAATAGGAGTAATCTTTTCAAATGCACATAAATACATATACGACTGCATGTACACGTATACGTATGAATATTTTTATTGTAATTTTTAAATAAAACAATTTTTCAATGTTTAAATTTCTCACACTATTCTCATCAATTCTCACAAAAAAAAAACTTATAAATTAAATTAAAAACCTTACACTTATTCAGCATCAATAATTTCGATTCCATTTTGCCTCTTACACTCACTTGCAGTGTGACCAGGTTATAAAATAAAGTAGAATCAAATAGTACTTTCAGTAAATGGACCCAAAGTATATTTATGAATTAGCCGCAACTCTACAACAAAACTACAAGAACGAAAACAACAGTCACTTTGCTTGTGTAAAACACATTGAGAATTCCACACTTATTTTTTCAATGCTCTCTCAACAGTAAAGACACACAGTCTAAAATAGCAATTAAAATATTAATTTCATTGTTTTGCAACCCTCTAACCCGTAAACAAAATCTAAATTATATCTGTTGTTGAAGTAGAACTTTAAACGATTTTTTTTTAATTATTACTATTAAAATTTATTAAATACTGGTTTTAAGTTAAGTGCATTACATCTTCACATATTTTATATCAACGAATATCTTATATTTGGGACCAAATTACAGCATTCAATTTGAATTAAAACAACATATATTAAAAACTATAAGAATTTAAGCTTAAATGGCAGTTAAAAGTCACTTTAGTGAAGCAGTTCCAAAAATAGGCTATGTGATAGAAAATCGAAAAATAAGAAAAAAATTAATAAATAAAAAAACGATGTGTGGCCGTCAATTTATGCATTTGTTCTATTTTTAATATTGTTCTTGACTTTTGGGAAATTACCAATTCATACACACAGATATTCTGTCTTTTGTATCAATTTAGCAATCTGCAATAAAATTTCTATACCGAATCGAAAAGCAACTTTTAGCTAAAAAAAATAACTGACTTAACATCGTAATGACTATATATTTCATATATCTCAAAACTGTTTTTTTGTTTTCTCCGAATTGAATAATTCTAGAATATAGATAGATCGAAAAAAATAATCCAATTAAAAAAAAAGATACTATGGTCACTTGTAGTACTTGGCAGGCAATAGTTTCATATGCTATGTCTCTCAATCGTTCTCACACACACCGCAAGAGAGCTTCTTTGTTTTTTCTTTTTTAATTTCAGAGCACAGGGAAAATCAATTCTGATTATCACTGCCATACAAATACTATAGGAATTGCTAAATAATATGGTACGTATCGTTGTAGTTGTGAATTGATATTATTTTCCATATACATATGGACGTGTGTATGTCAGTACAAATTGTTGGTTATAAATTAATTTTTTACGCTCTCTTTACTCTTATAAATAGTGGCATGTCGACTCTTTCTTTCCTTTAATTTCAGTTTTCTATTTTATTTATTCCTTGTTTTAGTTGTTTTTGTTATATAAAATTTAATTCATGGTTGCGCAGCCAATCGGAGTTCGTTGTTCGTTTGCCAGCAAGGTGGTGGTTGCAGTGTTTCGTTGGTTGTTGTTGCTGTTTTATCTGCTGGTTTGCTTTTGATTCCACTTCATCGATTCAAATTGGATATTGTTATATTTGCACTAAACATGGATATGCCGAATCAAAATTAAATATTATTCTCTTGCGATTATGCGCCTCGTGCGCTCAAGTATTTAAACGTTGTTTTTATGTTCTTTGCTGGTTTTGGCTGATGTATTTGTCGTGTCAATCACTCAATGTCGATGGCAGAGGAGATTCAAATGTATGCGATAAATACATACATAAGCATACATATGTATTCAGATACTTTCCCTTCGTTCTTTGGGTTATAAAAACAAGTATGTAGGTACGTACCTATCAACTTTGTATCGGCCAGAACGCCCTTTTCATTATTATAATTTATATCTAATTATATTTGAGTTTAAGTACAGCTATTGACAATTAATTAGAAACGGTTTGTTGGTGCTTGTGCTGTTGTGACTTCTTTCATCCTAGAGAGATATTCTCTGGGGTTCACGGCTTGATTTGTTGATGGCAATTCAAAAACATTTTTGAAATTGTCGGCAACGAACCTTTTTGTAATGTTAGACCGTACGTTCCAGATCGCTGGTATTTCCTTATAACAGACAAATTCGCAACATATTTTCCTCAATTTAAAATTCTAGAATTTTTGTATTTTGATCCAAATACGATTAAAAGTCTATTAAGTGAAAACGTATTGTCCAACATTAGGCTTTTCGCTATCATTCAACTTTAGCTCTCAGTTATTAAAAATGTATCACTATATGATTCTGTCAAATCAAACAGAAAGTTAATATGTTGAAAAAATTAATTTAATTTTTAATATTATTCATTAAGTTAAAAAATTATTTAATCTGCGTTTCTTTGTACGGTTTTGGTTTTTAAGTAATGCCAAGTTTGACGTGCTTTCTTATGCTACAGCTATTGCCGACTGATGCCCACGAACGGTATACGTGTTTACTAACTACACTCAAGGAAGAAGACGTTGCAAAAGAAACATCGCCGTACGCTGTCACTTTTTTGAACAACTCTAGTTGTTAAGTTGTAAAAGGACGTGTTCTAATTATTTATATACTTATATACTTTACTTATATACTTATTCTTCCCACGATTTTGAGAAGATCCCCATTTTTTAGCTTTTGTTGGAGCCTCCGATGTGTTTGTAGCGTATTCTAAGCATTTTCTCCTTTTGCATTGCTGCTTAAAACTACTAACACCAAAAACTAAAAATATTCCATTATCCTTACCGTTTCTCCTTAAATATTTATCCATGCTTTTTTGAAATAGAAAACTTTTTTAGAAAAAAAAAACAGGCATAAAAAACTATAATATTATTTTTTTTAATACTATTAATATTAATATTATTAATACGGCACAGTTGTATTAAAAAGGAAATAGACACTGCTAACACTGTTGCAGGAGTGAAAAATTATAAGATCGTTTACATTACATGGTAACATCAAATAATATTTTCATCACACACAAGTATACTGTAAATTAAAAATTAATAAACAAAACTTGAAAATTTTAATGAATTTCAAAAAAACTTAAATTTTAAGCTAAAAAGTTAAAAACTTTCTGGCATTTCAAAAACCTTGAAAAATAAAGCAAAACTTGAGAAATGGTAACGCTGGCTCAGCTCAACAGTTGAGTAATTTATGAGAATTAAGCCATAATGCAATTTTTTCGCTTCATTAACTCAACATGTTGCGTACTCATCCTAAACAGCTGATCGATGAGAGTTTTACCAAATAAAATTAAAAATTGTAACATTTCATAAAATAGTTTTTATCACAAAATATTCATTGTCTCTGATTTTATTTTGATTTTTAATTTATTATATTGGTGCATCAGCAAGGCGTTTCTAAGACGTAACTGTTACGTAGCAGTTGATGTCAACAGTTACGTCTCATGAACGCGCCCATTGACAACACTCGTTGTCAAGTAGTAAACAGACGCTTTTGAATTGACCACGGTACCATAATAGTTGTCGGTTTGACAACGCCATGGTTAACTTGACAACAAACGTTGTTACCACAGTATTGACAATGAATATATTCAGTTTCCGCAGGTATGGTGGAATTTTTTATTTGGGTGTGGTTAGGGGGTCTTATGGGGACCATGTACTAACAAATCTCCGGCCATCAGAATCAAGGCGATATATTTTTATTTAGACGCTAAAATCTATATATTTCCACCCATTTCTAATTCAATTCGTATAAGGTTTCTTTGAGGCTGTCGAGAGCAGCCTCTCTTGAGCTGCTCTACAACGCTATCAACTCAGTGTGGCTAAAACTGTTTGTAGTGCTTTTTAAATTTTGAAATAAATGAAACTACTATGAATAATTAAGTGAAATTCATCAAAATACAATAAACTTGTCCTAAAACAAAGTCTCATTAACCTTTAGCGGACATTCAATTTGAAATCCTTAATATCACACTTGTATTTATGTACGTGTGAATTCTGTCTCAGTGTTTGTTCCAAGTTAATTGAAGCACAAACCGAACATTGATTAATTATGTAAAAGAAATATTACAGTTCGTTAGAAATGAGGAGGGTAAGAAATTAAAATAAACGAATGTTTAATTTTAGTAGTTATTTTCATGTGCAATTATAGTTGTAATGTTTTTTTTTTGGAATTCTGTGAAGTACAGGATGAATAAGCAAAAAAAGTTAAATTTTTCGTAGTTTTAGTAAATTTATTTAGCTATTTGTGAAAGAAGCTCACGTTCTATGTTTGGGCATCCTTGACGTATAACTTGAGGATTTTTTTGTTTGTTTCTGGAACTGCAGCAGAGTGGCCACAGTTGCCTCCAAGGGGCTCAGTATTACCTTTTCAAATACACCGCCTACAGTAGTTCTACACTCTGCTTTATTTATTATACGAGTAATATTTCTTTGCACTTTGAATTTTAAGTCCTTCTAAATCTGTAAGAGCAATTCCATATTACCAAAATTGCTTTGCTATAATTGCTGGACTAAGTGAATTTAGTGTAGTCGCAATATTTTCCTAATGGTCCATGAAATCGTGGGGAACAGGGCCCCGCGAAATTTTCTGTCAAGTGATGGATTCTTTTCCAAGGTGGCGATGGCTGAAGTAGTCTGCACGTTGACTACAAAACCAAAAAGTCCAGGGTTCAACTCCAGTTTCAGACTAAGTCATAAAAACTTTTCGCATTTTTTCTGAAGTGCATTAGTGTGTCTTTGTGTCAGTTGTTGTCGGAAGGTTTCAGTTGCGAAACTCATTTAGTTCTGGTCCTGAAGGCATACCGTGTTGTATCCTCTGCGCCTCTTACTTCAACATTCAATATATCTATTGAGTTATGTTATTTACCACCAGTATGGAGGGAACCATACATAATTCTTGTATTTAAAAATGGCAGCAGATCTGATGTATCTAACTACAGAGGGATTGCAAAAATTAACGCAATTCCGAAACTTCTTGAGAAAATGCTCATCAAATTGTCATGTCAACATGTCATCAAATTTCATCTCTTCTATCGCCATGTCAACATGGTTTTCGCAAGCTTCGTTCTATAACAACTAGTATCTTAGAGCTCACATTAGTTGTTAAAGCCGGTTATACTAATAAAATGCAAACTGATGAGATGTACACGGATTTTAGTAAGGCGTTCGATAAAGTTAATCATCATCTTCTGTTACACAAACTACTGTCACTTATGGGTTTTAGTGACTCTGCACTAAAATGGTTAAAATCTTCTCTATCGGAAAGAATTCAACAAGTCAAATTTAGAAATGTCTAAAATCATTCAAGTACCTTCAGGTGTTCCTCAAGGCAGTCACTTGGGCCCAATTTTGTTCACTTTATTCCTTCTTCAACGATCTTCCTACTGTTAATTTACATTCTAAGATACTGATGTATGCTGATGATGTAAAAATTTTTAACTCGTTTAATGATATAAATGGACATAGTTCCCTATGTACTGATATTAGAACTTTTTCCAAATGGTGTAGATTCAATCTACTGGAATTAAATGTTAAGAAATGTAAGCTGATCTCATTTTTCAGGCATAACCCGATTGATATTTCTTATTGCATTGATACTGCTGTTTTGCAAAAGGTTGAAACCATATTGGATCTTGGCAGACTGTTGGATCACAGTCTTACCTTCCATGATAATATTTCAATAATGGTAAACAAAGCCAATGGAGTACTTGGATTCATGAAACGCTGGTCTAAAGAATTTCAGGATCCATATAATGTGTGATCCATTTCGAGGTTCCCTACTTTTTTAAAGAAACAAAACACAGAAAATTCAAATTTAATGGAGAATATTTATTATCATTTGAAAGAACATTCTTTGGCATTTATTTTTTGAAGATTATGTCTATCAAATGTTGGCCGTAGCTACGTCGCAGATGGTCCATCCGTTGAGTCCAATTTTCGATGACTCGTTCGACACGCTTGATGTTCTTCTCCAAGGCCTGAATGAAAGCGGGTTTGTCCGCATAAACTTTAGACTTTACATATCCCCACAGTAAAAAATCTAACGGTGTGATATCACACGATCTTGGTGGCCAATCGACCGGTCCAAAACGTAAAATTATGTGCTCACCGAAATGTTCTCTCAATAAATCCATTGATTGATGAGATGTGCCGTCTTGCTGAAACCAAATGTCGCCGAGATCACGACCTTCAATTTCAGGCATCAAATAGTCGGTTATCATGGCACGATAACGATCGCCATTGACGGTTACGTTCGCACCGGCATCATTTTTAAAGAAATATGAACCGATGATTCCACCGGCCCACAAACCACACCAAACCGGTCGAACATTATCCAATAATTAATGCTGGGTCTTAAAATGGGTGATGGTGTTGCGAATAGTACGCTCAGTAGGCCGATTATGTTGACCATAAGTTGAGCGAAGTGCACGAAACGCATTCCTCACAGAACGTGAATTTTCGTAATAAAGTTGAACGATTTGTAAACGTTTTTCCGGCGAAAGTCTTTCCATTATGAAATGCCAAACAATACTAAACAAAAATAACATGACAGCATGACACGACTCACAAGTGATCTGTCAAAAAAAGGCTATTGAAAAAAGTATCTCTACTTGAATCACCCATTATTACAAAACTTTTATTTACTTCACTTGTTGGACCAATTCTTGAATATGGATCTATTATATGCGATCCTTGCTATTCTATTCATATCAATAGTATTGAATCAGTTCAAAAACAATTTTTAATTTTCTGTCTCCGTGGATTTGGATGGAACTCCAATATTTTACCGCCCTATTATAGCAGGCTTGCTTTGATTAAATTGTCTACTCTGATAATTCGACGATCAATGCTCAGTGTTTTATTTGTTCTGGGGCTAATTCTTGGTAATGTTGATTCTGAGTACCTGTTTAGACAAATACATTTCATTGTTCCTGTGAGACCGCCCAGTAATTTTCAACTCTTGGGATTGAAATACTACCGATCTGTGTATGCTAATAATAATGATTCTTTTCGTCGTGCATGTGATAACTTCAACAAATGCTACCATATTATTAACTTGTCCGAAACCAATCAAATTGTAAGCCGGAATTTAACTTTATATTTAAAAAAGTGAATTACTTGTATTGTAAATAATACTCTGTTTTTGTAATGATCGTTTTTAGTCAATAAGAATGTAAAAATCTATTGATGTTCTTAAATAAATAAATAAATTAAAAGGCATAGTCACTGACCACTGAACAGTAACGGCTTCAGCCGATAACAATCCACAGGTACATCAGAGCACACTCCTTTGTCGGTATTGTGCAGCACCGACGAAGTAAAATATTTACAAAAAAAAGGCAACGAAAACAAATCTTAAAAATTTAATACGTCTTGACATTAGAGGCGCTACAACACTGTTATAAAAACAAATAACGTGCAAAAAGCAGTGTTGTAGTTGCTGAAACTTCACCTCCTATCATTTCTCCTACAATCCCTTTCCTCTGAGTGCTGAGTGTGCCAAGATAAAAAAAATATTAGTAAATAAAGTTAATTTTTATTTTAATGGTTGTTTAATTTTTAAGTTAAATATGCACAATTATTTCCCATAAAATTGCTTTTTATAAGTTTTTTTTAATGTCAAGTAAATTTTTTTTTATACGATAACACAGACAGCAAACAACTTTGTTGATTATGACAGCTACAATTTTTTCATCGTTATTCTGTGCCACACTGCGAATTTACGCAACGAACATTTAGCGACGTATTCGTTGAGCACAACGAAATTCGTTGTTCGTCCCAATTGTGTTCCTAGCATGGAAGTGATAGAGATTATAATAGAATTCCTTACTTTTTTAGTGATTTTTTTTATACTTAAATTTTTACAGCCGTATTAATAAAATGTAAATATGGAAATTTTAAAATTGGTTCGACCCTGTTTTAAATCTATTTTAAGATGTCATATTGTGCAGTGTTTGTTTTCATTGTGATTGTTATTTGTGACAAAAAATTCGACCCAATTTTCCGAAAGTTTGCGTTTGCATTGCTCATTTTTTTCCATTTCTATTGCTTTTTTATATTATTATTAATGTTACACAAATTTCAACTAAAACTAATATTGACTAAGTAGTGATAAGTAAACAATTAAAACAAATAGTATTAAACTCGTTATTCAAATACTCTTTTAACTGCAATTAAATAAGTCACTAAAATTGCAATCTTACCAAGCGATATTTTTACTGTTATTATTTTTTTAATTAATATACAACTTATCATATATTTTTTATTCTATAAACAACAATATTCTTCTTAAACACGACAATAAAACTATTTAGATACGATTACTGCGAGAATTAATAATCACGGTTTTGCATCATTAGTAGTCAAGTGGTAAATAAAAAATCTAGGGCTTCCATCCTCATTTTTGAAAAACCTTAAAACGTATGTTAGTTAAAATACTGATTATTAATATGAATTTTTAAAAAACGTGTTTTAGGATTAAAAAGCGTTTTAACTAATATTTATTTTAAAGCTTATTTAAGACTTTTTTATTAATACGGCTGTTAGCTTTTGCGTTCCTTAATTGACATTTATAATAAGTTTCCTTTTGAAGTAGGTCTTATCGAAACAAAAAATCTATTAAGGACATACCAATCTTATTTTCAGGTGTTTAAAGTATCCGACAAATTAAAGTGGTAAATCTACCACTTTTTAAAATAATATTTATTGGAAACTAAAATTCAAATTGAGTTAGTTAGTCTAAAATTGAGAAATGTCAAATAAAATGCTGAAAAAACTTGACGTTTAGGTGTGGTTCACATTCAACAACGGCCCTTAAAATTTAACCATCCTTTACATCTTTTTCAGATCGAGCCTTTGCTGCAATACCGCAGTAACTCGAAATTTGAATTTTTTGAGCTGAGTATGCAGAAATGATGAAATTTACAAACAGAAAACATTACAAAACATGCCTGTTTATTTAAAAACTTGTAAAAAAATAACTTTACTAAACGAAAATACTATCAAAAAGATGGCTCAAAACTTCAAATGCATTTTTCTCAGTTCACGATATTTTGAATTACGACGGTATTGCACCAAAGGCTCGACATCGAATCTACCTGTTTGGCAGATTTTGGGTTGGCATCACTGAGCAGAAATAAGGGACTTGTGTAAAGTGTGGTTCAAGGAAAACGCGCAATATCAATTGTAAATAAAACAAAAACTTTTCACAGAATTATCTTAATATTTTTTATTATCGAATATCGGCCAAATAGTCGGTGGCATGTCTCTATCCGATGGTCGATATAATTGAGGTTCAATATCGTTAGTGTGCCGTATTATCTCTCGTGTTGGCTCTGCAACCAGAAAGACCCAGGTTCGATTCCCAGCCAGGTCAAATCAGAAAAAAGTTTTTTCTGAGGTTTCTGTGTTACAGCACCCTCCTTCGTTGGTATTTGAGCAAAAAAACGTCGGCGAATTAAAATAATAAATAAAATGGCTCCATTAGCTTAAAAATAATGCGTCAAAAAACATCAGAGACGCCGCAACTTTTCTTTATAATTTACACGCAACTGCAGAGTTGTGCAAGAATTAAGCTCTATCTTCCTACCACTTTCACCACCTGTCTATTTCTTCCTTATCCTTCTCTCTAGTTCCAGTGCAATGCATTGCATATGTAGGGGATAGCCCCTGAGCACTGGTCCAAGATAAAAAAAAAAATATTGAAAACACACATACAAAATTACAACATTCAATTAGTTTGATGTGTGAAAGATTGTGATTAACCCATCCGTTATTAATAATTTTAGCTAACGGATGTACGTTTTCTAATTTTTCAAATACACAAACAAAACAAAACAAATTCAAATTTATTTTTATGCCCAAATATTTAAATAGATATTTGTCGGCTCAACAATACAAATTATTGTTAACAGTCATTTAAATATGAACAAGGTGTGAAATTGCGATTGGATATTTTATACACACAAACACACACACACACACACATGCACATATGCACGTATTTACAAATATTTTTTCTTATGTCAACTTGCACACACACACACACACACAAACATGCAGTGCTTATTAACAAAAAACAGCAATAAAAAAATAACAACATTTGACAGGAAATAGATTGATGACGAAACGTTTAGTCGTGGGATTTTTTCCGAAAAAAATATAATACCACCAATAATTAACAAAATAAATAGATTTATTAAAAATCGAACAATGACTTTACTTCGTTTCACAATGATTAAGCATACATCAATAATTCAATATGTATATCACACATTTCAGTAAATGGAAATTATTAAAAAAAAATACTCGTTTCTATGTATTAAGAAACGAGCCTTTCCTTAAGTTTAAATCTCACTCAAAATATTTTGCCAATAAAATTAACTGAAATTGCAATTTAAAATAAATGATACTTCACTTAAAAACCGGTCTAATTGAGGGTGACGATGACTGAAGTAGTCCAAAACAGACTCCAGTTTCAGACTAAAATCAAAAAAAAAAAAAATGAACATCTGGCATTTTTCTCATGTGCAGTGGTGTGTCAGTTGTTGCCGGAAGGTTTCAGTGGCAAAGTAAAGTCACTGGCCACTGAAAAATATCGGCTTCAGCTGCTAGAAATCCATAATCACATCAGAACGCCCTGCTTCGGCGGTATTGCGTAGCACCGGCGAAGTAAAATAATAATAAAAAATGGCTACTAAACCGAAGCTTCAACACTGCTATAAACAAAGAACGTGCAAAAGCAGAACTGTAATATAATTAATTAAGCTTCACCATCTGTTCCTCTAGGTCCAGCACAATGCATCGCATATGTAGGGGTCATCTTCTGAGTGCTGGTCCCAGATAAAAAAAAGGGAAAAATAAAATTACTGGCTGTTTGTGGAAGCCGAATGAAAATAATCGTTCGGCATTTTTATTGAAAACAACAATAAAAAAAACTGAAATTGTTTTTGTTTTCAATAGAAATGGCGAACGATTATTTTCACCAAGTCAGCCAATAGAGTGCAAATGTTTCGGTTTCTTTGGATGGGTCATATTACGGCATTCGTTATCCACTGAAACCAATATTTAAATTCTATGGATATTTCGAGCCAACTATTTTATGTCTAAGCCAAATTATCTAATATTGGCTATTATTTGTTGGGTATTAAATTGTTATGTAGCGACTGAAATTAGAAAAAGTATTGCAAAAACTGGGACAAGTGTGTGAAACGGTAGCGTTTTATTGCCATGTTTTTTTGTTGTTTTTTGTTTTTTTTTATGCTTTAATTTTGATCTCAATAAAAACTAAAAATGTTTTGGGTGTGAGCGCAATATTAATTAAATATTCACATCAAATTAAGTACTGAATGTATTGAAAGCTTCACTTCCTATCATGTCTCCTACTATCCCTTTCCTCTAGGTCCAGCACAATGCATCGCATGGGGTCATCTCCTGAGTGCTGGTCGCAGATAAAAAAAAAATCGGCGGCGAAGTAAAATAATAAATAAAATCGCTACGTATTCCTTTCTATCACTTCACCATCTGTCTCTTAACTCTCTTCCCTTAACAACTACTTCCGCTGCAATGCAGAGAACACCCCCCGGCACTGGTCCTAGAGAAAAAGAAATATTCTAAAAGACACAAATCAATTGCACGACTTCAATAACAATTTTTTTCTAGAAATTAACCCAACGGATTTCTACAATTGGGAAATATTACTTTTTTTAAATCTTTGTCCCTTCTGAAAAACTAAAAAAAAAATTATTTTTCTAATTTAAGCTGCTGAGAAGCTGCTAACGAAATAACTTAATTTAATTTAATGACATTTTTTCAATAACAAACATTAATTTCAGGTGCAGGGGTCGACGTCGCCAGTTGTGGCAAAGTTTAAAATAAAAAAAAATTTACTTTAAACGCAAAAGTAATTGTGCCTTCGACATTTTATATGAAAAAAAAAAAATTTTGACAAGACTTGCCAATATCGTATAAGGCCAGTGAATGCCCAACGTGGACAACAGGCAGGGAAAACTTTCTAGCTTCATCTATTCTCAATATTGACCATCGTATTTTATGGATTCCAGCCCAAAGAATTTCTCCATATATGGAACAGCGAAGAAAAATATGTGATTACAATCTTGCTGCGCTCTGCAAGATCTGATTGTGATCGCCGGCCCGCGGTCGAATGTCGATTAAATGTTTCTGAGAATTCAATAAAAAAAATTTTAAAAATACAACATGTTTAAAAGACAACAAAAGAAGGTAGCTCGCGTGTTGACTCTGCAACTAGAAAATCCACGGTTCGAATTATGGATCAGATCAAAATTTTTCAATTTATGTTTGCGCAAACATCGCCGTCTTTCGTAGGCAAAATACATAAAATAATAAACAAAATGTCTCTCCTGCAGCTTTAAATTTAAAGCATCAACACAACAGCAGCGATGCAACATCGCCGTATGTACGAATACGCTGCCTCATCTGTAAATATGGTCGGTATAAACTTTGAGGAATCACTAGCTCTTGATGTTCTTGTGGGGATGTGTTCTAATGAAATCAGAGAACTGGTTTCCGAAACCCGGTCATTCGCGCGCACAACGCGTTCATCATTAAGAGCGCATCATTTTGTGTTGTCGATTTGGCACCGACTCGCACTATGCATTACAGAGAAATTTCGTTTTTTGGCCGAACAACACGTATGTGGAATGGACTACCCGCATAGGTCTTTCCCGTCGTTTTTGACGTGGGAAAATTCTAATCGAATAGCTGTACCCTTTTCTCCCAAAACCTTATTTCCTAGTTACGGCACAATGCACCGCATGTGTAGCCGTCATCCCCTGAGTGCCAGTCCAAGAGGAAGAAAAAAGCAACTCTGCTTTACAAATATTCAAAAAAGAAACCCGTACTGCAGAGTTGTTTCCAGCTGCAAGTGTAGCTCCCTATCCTTTTAGCTCTTCATCTTCAGTCTCTGCCATACGCTATCCTTTTCCAAATCGACGGTCGAAGTAGTCTGCACGTTGACTACAAAACGAAAAATTTTTCTTGGGTTCAACCTCACTTTCAGACTCATAAAAAAATCATTTCGCATTTTTTCTGATGTGCATTTGTGTCAGTTGTTGTCGGAAGGTTTCAGTGGCGAAGGCATAGTCACTTGTCACGGAATAGTAACGGCTTCAGCTCTATCCAATCCACAGGCGCACATAAGAACGCCCTCCTTCGTCGGTATTGTGTAGCATCGGCGAAATAAAATAATAAGTAGAGATCATCTCCTGAGTGCTGGGCCCAAGATAAAAAAAACGCCGAACCCTGTGCCCTCTCGTACGTCAATACGCATTCATTAGCATTTGTTTTTTTTATTTTTCTATACCTTCTCGTGAGTAATTTTAATATTTGTGACATTTTTTGTACATTAATTAACAAAATATATGAAATATAAAATATATTTTTACTTTTGAGACAATTTTGATTCCAATAGATACAACGCACACACACACAAACATAACACACAGTAAAATAGACATTGGCTGCGTCTTTCAATCTGAAGAACTATTTTTGCTCTAAATTCATTTTGAATTTCATCTGTTTGTCACTTAATCAATCACAAATGCTCATGATTGACAGGAATCCATTAAAAATAGACAAACTATGGAAATAATAAGAAAATCATTAAATAAAAAGCACATTGTAAATATGCGATATTGAATATTTAAATATTCGAAATATGTAGTATGAATTCAAATTATTATTTTGTTATTTTGTTCGTTTTGTGAATTCAAATGAGAAGAAATCATTATCGTTCATATTCGTGCTGCAACGTTGTCATAATTCAGAAAACACATACATACGATATTTCAGATTAATGCCAATAGTGCATGGTAAATACATGCGTGGCAATATGGAAGAGTCGCTTAACTCAAACTCATTCGTTTGCCAGTCAGATGCCTGTTTTGCAACTAAAAAAAAATTCCATTATTCTGGAATGCCAATATTCTCTACATTTTTGAGCTTTTTAATAAATGACTTATTACAATTGATCACATTAACACAACAGAAGTGTTTAAGACGACTTAAGCTACTTAAGCTTTCTTCTTGCCACAGATATGAATGTATTACAGATATGTCATTTTGGGCTCTGTGAAATAACTCCCAGGTGAAATAAGTCCCACTGCAATAACCTCCAATAAAATAAATCGCAAAATAAATGAAGTCAGTTGCACAGTGAAGAATTGAATTTAATCCCAAAGAATATGAAATAGTACACAAAGCGAAAATGAATTAAATCGCATTCTTTTTGGAAGGTATTTCATTGTCAAATAATTTCCAATGAAATTAATGAAATAACTGGCGATGGCTGAAGTAATCTGCATGTTGAATACAAAACCAAAACAGACCTTTAACCCCAGCTTCAGACTAAACTTATAAAAAAAAAAACATCTCGCATTTTTCTGATGTGAATTAGTGTCAGTTGTTGTCGGAAGGTTTCAGTGGCGAAGGCATTGTCAGTGGTCACTGAACAATACCAACTTCAGGTGCTAGAAATCCACAATCACATCAGAACGCCATACTTCGTCGGCATTGTGTAGCACCGCCGCTATTAACGTCAGTAAAAATGATCTTAAATAGGAATGAAAATAAAAAGCGCATATTTAAATTGAATATATATGTAAGTGTTAAACACATATTCTAATGCATAGGATATCGTCAAATGCAATTCAAAAAGGCTTTAGTTACAGAAAATTCAAATTTTTTGCTTCTCCTCGTAAATTTGTTGAATGTAACTTAAGGGCTACAGACAATAATACAAGCTTTACGATTTTTATAATACTTTGTGAGAAAGAAATCTACTGAAATTTGGGACGACTGTCAAAAAATGTTTTACCTCCCCTCCCTAGCTTTCAAGTCCCTACCAGTATACCAAATTTCAGCACTATGGCTATGAGAAGAGTGCGCACCCGTACATCAAATGGGAGTGCCACATGCAAAAAACGATTAGCCTATCTCCCTGATAAAAATTGCCAGTTTCCATATTTTTTACCATTATTTCCTCTCCTGTATACCAAATTTCAGCTCTGAAGCTATAAGAAAAGTGCCCGATAAAAAAAATTTACTATCAAGTCGTTCAGATCAAATACAGAAACTTTCACTTCCAGCGTTCTCAAGACATATAAAAATAAATATATACTTTGTATGGGCGTAGCAACGCCTAGTTGAAATTTTTGAAATTTATATAGCCTATAGTTCTATCCAGATATACAGAGAGATACTGTGAAAATTTCTAGAAAATCGGTTCAGCCGTTAAGCTGTCTATAGGGCACAAACATACATACATACATACATATATCCAAACATGTCATTTTTATATATAAGATTAATCGTCATTACTTTCATACTACCTCACTTGCACGAAATACGTTAATTTTTGACATGCCTTACTACAAAGTATTATAGAGTTTTTTTCATTTTAGGAGTTTTTCAGTTCATATGACGATATGTACATTCTTAGGAATATCAAATTTTGAAACTTGTATTGCTTAAATTCAGGTATAAGTAATTAAAAAAAAATTACATTATATTTGCTACTTTTTCCCGAATTGCCGAACTCAAGCCGCCGCCGCTAAATTTTTGTAACTAGCCGCCGTTCACGAAATAAGGTGGCAGAGATCTATAACACCAGCTGTTTATGTTTTTGAAATAACATATTAAGTTATGAGGGGTTGCTCACAACAGTCGTATTTTTTCGTGTTGTATTTTACAACATACAACTTTATGCCTACCTTGTGAATACCCCAAGTATTTATACAAAATTTCGTAAAAAATACTGCATTTTTTTCCATGTTTTATGAATTTCCTTCGTGATATAAACAAAAATTTTATTAATTTACGAAAAGAAATTTGTAAAAATACGAAATTTCGTTTATTACAGACAAACTTTATTTCGTAAAATTAACCAAATGACATGTGTTCAAATTACGAAGCATCTCATAGCGTAAAAATAACGAATATTTTCGTAAAATGTACGACATTTTCCGCGTAATTTACCTAATGAAATATTTTGAGTGTAATTTTGACGGCCTTAATGGTATCGATTACACTGCTCAACAAGAATTTATTGGCCTGACTTTTCTTAGTCAATTTGAATACATATGGTACTCAAGGGCTACATATAAATTACTTTTTTTTATTGACTCTGGTTCTTGAGATTTACTGTTATACGAGATCTGTTCAAAAGAAAAGGTGTGTTAATACGACTTAATAACACACTGACTGAATCTTCCAATTATCTGGTTGATATCGCATTGCGTAATTTTATGGCTGGATTTAAACTGTATTCACATCCTGCTGTAATTTTAGCCGTTATATTTCCTTCTTTCGCTTTCTTACAACAATACTAGTTGAGAAGAAGAACAGTTCCCGTTATAAAACTTTGAAATGCAATTTTTACTAGAATCGTATTGTAAGATCTGCATTAAAAAACACAAGAAATGGTACGCCCCTAATGCGTATGAGATTATTTTTATAGAACGTGGATAAATAGCATTGAAAATGTGATGGATTCGTATTTAAGGCCCCGCAATATTAAATTAAAAAAAAAATAAATAAATTAAAAAAAAACCAACATCTTGATTAATTAATTCACGCAATGTGTGACACATTGTTTCGTTTCTCGGTCTCGGTCTCAAAGGCGCTATACAAGCTACCGCAAATACAAAAGTATTTGTTTTTGTTTTCGTTTCTCACTAGTGCTGAGCACGTGATTGTATTGTATTTCTTATAATTCCAAAGTGTTGCGCCCAGCACCCAGTATTTGAATGAAGTTTTTCTCATTTATTTCTTCAATTTATAATCTTTAAATCAATTTATTTTAAATTACAAACGAAATATTCCTTTAATTTATAATTTAGCTCCCCATTATATACAGTACAAAAATGCCGTCACTTGGTGCTACCAAAACCTCACATGCTATTCACATGTTGAATTGGTGCATGCGTGATAATGGAAGCATTTACCTCAGCCACACTTAACACCTCAGCGTTGCACGGCTGAAAATGAAAAACGAATCACTTTCATCAACAAGATAAAGATTTGGCCCATCGCTGTTGGGATTTACATACACACGTGTGTTAAACAACTAGACAGTGTGGGGTTGATCATTTGAAATTATTTCAAAAATGTTTTCTATTCCACAAATTTACCTAAAGAAATTCTACACATACAATATGATACAATATCAAAAGAATAATTTAGAGGAAATAATTTTCTTAAGAATTTATTAATTAAATCAGAAGGCTCCAAAGAGACCGTATTAATAATGAAAAGAAAGAAAATATTTTTCATTCACATAACTTTTGTCCAGCATTTAAAAGGTGTTGAAAAATTGTTTTGTTAATTCTTTTGTCTAAATAATTGCGTAGAGATTGTGTTGTGGTCTGGGCTTTTATGGTGACCTCCACAGTTTGGAGATCTAAAAGGGTGCTGTTGTAAAAGCGAAACATTCATAACCATATGACGAGAAAGCCTTCACATGTAAAATTGTAAAGTATCTGTCCGTGGCTGAGTAGTGAGAGCTTTGGCTGTGCAGACAGAAGACCAAGGGTTCAATCCTCCCATTCGCGGCTAACAGCGCCCTCCTTCGTCGGTATTAAAGCAATAATATCATCGGGGAAGTAGATTAATATATCAAATGTATTTACCACTGACGGCAGCTTTACTCTGCTTTACCAATTAAAAAGAGCGTAAAGCTGGAGCCACCCAAATATTTTGTTCCAATATTGTGATTGCAATCGTCTGCTACTGTGCTACCTGCTTGTAAAGTAACACACCTCGTTTACACAGTTATTTCATATGATAGCTTTGTTTTTCCAGCAAAATTGTTTGAAGTGGTTGAATCGTTTCAGAACAAACTCTCAAAAAACTAAAATTGTTTCTGAAACAATGGGTGAATCGAAATAACTGCACAGTTATGCAAGAATTAAACATTCCACCCTACCTTCCTATCACTTCACCTGACTCTTCTCTAAACTATCCCTCTCCAACTAATTCCAAGTTACAAGGCATTGCTTACGTAGGAGATATCGCCTGAGTACTGGGACAAGAAAAAAGAAACAGTGAGTTTTTCTCAAGCTTCAGAGCTTAAGTATTTTCCCCATGAATTCATGATTCACTGTTCACTTAAAATTGTGGTGAAGAACGAATATGAAGAATGGCGATTGATAGATATGAGAAATAAAAAAAATATTGGATTCAGTTCTGAGTATGTTTGTATTTTGTTACATTCTCGGCGATGTGTAGTTTAGTTAAGTTAAGCATCGGTATAGAGCAAACGGGCAACTATGCGTTCAGTTTAAGCCTGAACCTCCGTAGTCTAGTGCATGAGCATTAGTCTTATCAATATGGAGTTTGGGGTTCGATTCCTGCTTAGACCGAGTGTTTCTACAGCTGTACAAGTTTCGTTTGTATTGTGTTTAAAAAAAAAATGATTATAGATTTCTATAAAGAACATTCTCTTGCACCAATGCTCAAGGAATGTACCCTTTGTATGAAATGCATTGCACCGGAACTGGTTGGAAATTGGTAATCTAGTGAGAAGACACAGGTGGTGAAGTGTCGCTCATTTCCTCTGCGAGTGTCCTGCGCCTCCGCATGCTGGACCTGCATCGTTTAGCAGCCATACGGAGCTGTGCGATAAAGAGTAAAGAGCTGTACAAAATGTATTGAAAGTTTTGTATTCGAAAGCACACTACTTCCAAGCCGTGTATTCCAGTGTAAACTTTATCAACAAAACAAGCATAACAAAACATGACTCTCACTGAAACAAAACAAGCACCATTCGAAAAGTTTCTCTCTATAGTTTTGTTTGTGCTTGTGTGGTCAAATGAAGAGAACATCAAAACAAAAACAGACAATGAAATAAAAAAAACGGTAAATTACACCAAAAGCATCGAGTACATAAGAACAAACACAAAAAAGCGTAAAAATGTAAACATGAGTCTTATTAAAAGTGAATTTTTTTTTCTTAATTTCTTTTAAAATAAAAATGTTAGACTAAGCTAGATATATACATATAAGTGTATATAAATATAAGAATACATATGTATATACATTTTTTTAATATGAATTGTGATATTTTTATTTTATTTGTTTTTCCAAATGTGAATTAAAAAAATTTTATTTTTGCGTACATACATTCGATTTTTTATGTTCATAAAAAATGCAAAAGTTTCTTTGCAAGTTTGTCTACGAGTTATTCAAACATGTTTTGAATGTTCCAAAATAGTTTTGATGTTCTACTTCATTTCTCTTCTACTTCAGCCTTGTTATATTTTAACATTGTTTTGTTGTACTTGTGTTCTCTTCTTCAATGTTTTGATCGTGGAACAAAAGAAATATTTTTGGAAGTATGTGTTTTGCAATGAGCAAGTAATACATACACACTAATTGCAATTTCATGAAATGCTTGTAAGACATTTTTGTTGTGTTTGTGCCACACTTTAATAAAGAGCTCATAGAGTTGAGCGAGTTTATTAGGAACAGCGGCTGGTTGTCACTTTCGACGGACCATCGGTCTCTACCTATTTTTTTTACTGAGGTTTCCACTCTGTCGCATCCTCTGTCAAGCGATGAATTTCTTCTTTAATCTGAACCTATTCTATTCTAACCCTCTTTCTTCCCTTTCCTTTCTTTACAGGTATCACAACAAGACCTTGATTAATTGGAATCAAGTGCGATCGGCTCTTTATTTTCACCGGCGACCTGCTTACCTAACCTAACCTAACTTAATATAAAATATAAATGGTCTAATGATGACTTGCTACTATCGGATGATTTTTTAGCAACTTTCTTTTCCGCAACACTGTTTTTGGCAGCTCAGTTGTTTTCCTTTAACATGTTACTGTCAAACATGTTCATGAATCGACTTAGAAACGAACAACGCTTGCAGATTATTGAATTTTATTATCAAAATTCATCCTGGGTTAAAAAGTGCATTGTGCAGTTCTTCCATTTTATGGTCAGTTTGGCCGACCTTCTGAGGAGACTAATTTCGCACCAAATTAACATTATTGGACATTAAACCTCCAACACGCATATGTAGAGTGTGGTCAGAGGAAAATATCGCAGCTGGACCGTACTTTCTCAAAGACTGCGAAGGCTGGAACGTTATTGTGAATGGCGAGCGGTACTGTGCGATGATTTGGTTGGCATGTGACTCCAGCAAGACGGTGCCACACAGCACGTGAAACAATGGCCGAATTGAGAGGCGATTTCGGTGAATAGTTTATTTCACGTTTGGGGTCGGGCAATTGGCCACCTATATCGTACGATTTAAGGCCTTTAGACTATTTTTTGTGGTGCAATGTTAAGCCTCATGTCTATAGGGACAAGCCAGCAACGGTTGACGCACTGGAGCCAATATTTAAGACTTTAAACGTGACATATCGGCCGATATGTTGGAGAGAGTATGCCAAAATTGGACCCAGTGTATAAACCATTTGAGGCGTAGCCGCGATCAACATTTATGTACATGAAATCATCTTTAACCATTGAATTATGTATGTAGTCAAATATTATGTGGACTCAAATTAAGATTTCGTACATTTCTCTAAATTTTACGTGTTTTTCTTTTTTGTAAATCAAAACGAAAACTCATAAAAATCGCCTTTTATAACAAAAATTTTTAAATTAATTATAAGTATTGGAATTAATTTTTATGCGCATTGAATATAATAAAATGAAAAAAAAAATTTATTATTTAAAAATATTCAGTTTAAAATTTATCGAACAAAATCAATTTTTTAAAGTCTAAACTTTTGTTATTCATTTAAAAGTCGCTTTCTAATTTTTCATTATTTATATATGTATGTATATTATATTATATTATATATTTTTTAATTAATTTTTAATGCGCAATAAATTTTGTGAAAGTTCTTTTGAATTTAAAATTTTTTTACGAAATACAAAACAAAATAATTACAAGCGTGCATGTGCAAGTGTATGTGTACATTGTGTGCACATATTCACATGAAAGTGTAAACAAAAATTGTGTATATTTAAACTAGAAATTGAAAAAAAAAAATATTAATATTATTAACGACTCTTATTACATTTATATGAAATTGTAAATGGAAAATTAACGTTTGCTTCTTTCCCCTTAAGAAAAAACAATCTGCGATTGTCACAATTTGACATAATTGAGATGCGCTCTCCGCCAAACTTGAGAAACATTCATTTGTCATTTTCTTGACACTTCCGCTGTCACGCCCTGACGTTTATTATTCTAAGCAAAATTTTCAAGACCAGTCTCTCTTCGCTCCTCTGCCAGCCATTTCTTCCAACCATTCACACAAAAAAAAATGTACAAATTCATTTCTTTTGAACTCACCATACATACAATCATACATACATACATACATACATACATACAACAGACATATGTATACTCATTGTAAAAAAGCACCACTATACACCGTTTGAAATTGGTGAAACACTAAAGAGAGCTTTGTACCAACAGATTTTCGTATTTTGTTTTTAATAATTAATAAAAAATTGATATTGGAAATATTTATTTATTGATTTTACATTTCACAAAGTAAATTTTGCGAAATGGAACTGCACACCCACATGAGCGGATTAATTCAACCATGTGGACAAGATTGTATTACCAGTGAATTTAAAAAAAGAAATTTTTTCTTGCACCAGTGTTGAGGGAATGCCCCCTACTTATGCAATCCATTGCATCGGTTCAAATTCTATTTTGCGAAGTAATTATAGCAATAGTAGCATTGTTTCAATAAAGCGATTAATTTTCAAAACAAAAAACGTTGAAATTGCGACATAAAACGGTTTTTTTCTCTCCTGAAAAACTTCGACAACGAAATGTTTTCACAAATTTTTAAAAATTGTTAAACAACATAGTGTAATCAAACCAGGTGGCATCGCTACGTCAGGTGATTGTTTTTTTCTCTGCTTAAGTTTGTGACCAGCGTTGCCACGACAAAAAAATTTGTGTAACCAAAATATAAAAAAAAGAGTTACCAAAAGAGTAACCAAAAGTTTCATGTAAGGTGTTCCAATAAAACGCTTAATTTGAAAATCCTGCCATTAAGAAAAATTAGAGCGATATATCGACCCCTGTGCGCGAAATTATCGTATGTTACAAAAACTAAACTTCACAGGAGAGCGTTTTTATTCGTCTTTTTTTTATTTGCCTGACAGCAGTAACTGTCACATACGATAAAATGTACATAGTGTTATCTCCATAACTATAACAATTATCGCTATAATACTTTATCTGCAGATGAATTAATGGATGTAGAACCTTTTTGCATAAAAGAGTCGATTTCAAAAAAAGTGTAACATACGATAATTTCGCGCACAGGGGTCGATATGCTTCAACGAAAAAACGAACAAAAATGGTGAAAATTTCGCGGTCACAGTTAGCAAGACAAAAGCATTTTTCAATCATTGTGCGTCGACGTTAACAAAAATTATTGTCGGAAAGCCTCTCCATACATAATTTGTGACCGTTTGGTGCGCTTTTTGGGCTGGTGGGGTCATTAGGCCTGACTTTTCGTAAATAAGGTTGGAGCACCTGTTAGGATAAATGGATTGCCTTGAAAAGTTTCCTGACCGTGTATTTGGGCGAAGAGGTGGTCACAATTGGTTTCAGCATTCTGAAAATCCTGATCCCGAGAACACGGAGTTTGCGGGATTTGATAAACTCGAAAATTTCCGGAATTTTGAAATTCGCCATTTCTCGTTTGACATCCCTAATTCCAATGCACACAATCGGCTCAAGACTACAATGATGGAATTGGAAAAGTTATCGAGGATATATGGACTCACACGTGAGAATTGGAGATGGAAAATATATAGTACCATTATCTTTGTGTTACTTGTATTATAAAAAAGAAAGAAATACTATACACATCTACACATTGGAGAAAAAAATTGCCAATTTTGTTTAAAAGTGACCATAACGGTAACGCTGTTTGCGACATAAAATGTCAAAATTCTATACCAACACAGTTTTTATTATTAACAAAAAGTGAGAAGCAATTTAATTTGCGTAATTTTACTGCAAACGAAATTTTGTTTAAAAAAATATATTATTTGTGTTTAAATATTTCGAGTGAAAATTTTTTCTGACATTTCATGTCGCAAAGCTTAAACACGCCTGTGAAAGTTTTAGTGCTGCCACCTCAGTTTGTATCATGTAACAGAACTTGCACTCTGAAACTTTTGCAGCAAGAGAACAACAAAAATGCAAACATTTGTGTGGTATTCAAGACGTCTTGAGTTGGCGCTAGGCAACGCGCTGCTTTAGGTTCATCTGTTACTCAACACGATAACGAAATATGTGCATATGTTGCCCTCCTAATGCAAATACTATTTCAGAGAAAAGAAATTTATTTCTTATACGCATATCACCTCTAATGAAGGCTGTTATAAATCATCTATAATTAAAAAATATTTTGGTGAAATGTTATTTATTTTATTTTAGGATTTGATTTCTTTTGGCCCTGGAGATAAGTGGATGATGAAAATTGGGAAACAATACTTTTAACATTTGCAGTTGCTGCTGTCCATTTTAAATCAGAACATGTTTCAAGATAAAATGAAACATTCATTCGCTTTTATTAATCGATACAAGCTTTTTAAGTTTATTTTTCCAAAAAAAAAATTTTATTAAAAATAAATTATAAAAAAATACAAAAATTTTATTCTTCTCTGTTTTTATTTTTCATTTCATGCTGTTTGGTTTTATGGAATTTGTCTTGGCGCAATGCGAAATGAAAAATTCGATTAACTTGTTTTGACAGGTGAAGTATGGAATGGCGGCAACAATAATATAAACACAACAAGCAACACACAGTGGCAAGCGAAAAAGTAGGGGCTTTGTATTGAAATACAATTCGTATTTTCTTAAATTTTATCTGAAAATTCAACAACTTCATAACGCGCTATAGAAAACAACAAGAAACAGCAAATAAGACATTGAAATATTATACGATGAGGAACTTTTCTTTAAATCGATTAATGGACAAAATTAAAATGATTTAATCGTCGGTCGAATAGTGAAACAATTAAGTTTAATTGGCAAAATTCAAGGTGTATTAATATAAGGTTGTCGCAAGGCGAATTCGAAAAGCAAATTTCGTCCAAAGGTCAAATTTTTGGTATACAGGTGTTTTGGTAAATTAACATAACCTAAATTAAAGTTAGTTAGTGTAATAATGTAAAATTAGTGTAATATGAGTTAAAATTAAATTAATTATTAGAAAAAGGAATATATTTTGCATTCTTATTATTATAATATTATATTATTATAACTATCAAATTATTTACAACGACTTTTCTTAACTTTCTCACAAAAGTAAACAATCTTTGACGTTCGGCACAAAAATACGCTACAAATTTATGTATCAGCTGACGGGCGAATTGTGATGAAGTGCTGAAGCTTCGGTTTAGTAGCCATTTTTATTATTATTTTACTTCGCCGGTGCTACACAATACCGACGAAGGAGGGCGTTCTGATGTGATTGTGGATTGCTATCAGCTGAAGCCGGTATTGTTCAGTGACCAGTGACTATGCCTTCGCCACTGAAACCTTCCGACAACAACTGACACACAAATACACACTACTAATGCACATCAGAAAAATGTTTATTTTTATTTAAAAATTTTTTTTTTTTTTGTCTGAAACTGGGGTTGAACCCAGGTCTGTTTTTTGGTTGTGTAGTCAACGTGCAGACTACCATCCATCGTGCCATCGCCACCCTCATACAATATTACTGCCTGCGTCACAGAAGTTCTGACGACTCTGGCAGTTTTAAAGTTTTTCTATTTTCGAAATTCGAATATGTTAAGTTTGCACTAAATACTGATACATGATTTATATAATTCTGATGATGTCAGCTGATGTCAGATCAAAATAGAACACGCAGTCGTAAAGCAGCTCTGGGTTGAAGAACAACTCACGCGTCATCGTAATTATTATTTAAGTGCGGTCAGGCCTGTTTTTGTTGTTTGGCCTTCGAGAGTTTTGCGTCTCACTCGCACTGGTTAATGGAGTTGCCACGGCTAACTGTATTATTTACGGTTGTTGTGGCTTTTCGTCATTAATCACGTGGCTGTTACTGGTGGAGACCATCATACTCAAGAATTTTATATATAATTTAACTTCCTATGTGAAGGCAGAGGTCGTTTAAACTTATATTGTGTGGGATACCCTGGCAATTTGCGTACTTGCTTCTGCCATATGGCAAACAAAAAAAAAAAGAACACGCTCTAATTGGAATTTTGTCAGATGAGTTTGCACATGTATTTTAGAGAAGCTATGTTTTAAAGGTACCACACGACATGTAAGTATTTTACAACGTGAATTTTGACAAGTCAGACGTAAAAAACATATCGTCTACGGGTACCTTTAGAATTTGTTTAGACCAGTGACAGGCAAACATATGTTTTTCGGTTGTTCTGTTACATATGTATATTCTCTTTATAAACAAAATTCGGTGTTTCCAATTTAAAAGGCAAATTAATTTAGATGTGGAAATGGAAAAAAAGTTAGAAAATCAATCTTGGTATGCATTGCATCTTCAATATTTATTTCGTATGGGCTACTTTTTATGCATAATAAGTTTTCAAATCGTTTATTTGTCAAAAGAATTCAACTTTTGTTACAATAAAGAAAATGTTGACGCACAAATATAAATAAATCAATACAAATATTAAATATAATCTGCAAATATAATTTGTATGCTTATTACATAATACATACATATACTTATATCTGTAGAGAAATATATCTCCAGAACCGTATTTCACTAGCAAGGTGTAAAGGTAGACCTTCCCTCATTTAATTAGTTTTTCTTTAAAATCGTGATTTTGATGCCCAATGTCATGTCAAAAGTATTCTTATGCATTTCGATAAAATTTTATGTTTTTTTACAGTCATAAAAACGACAGTGTTAATTAAATAATAGAAATTGACTTTGCGTGGAATGACTTTCCATGCATATTAAGAAACCAAATATTTTAGTTTGCCAAGTAATTATCTGAAATGAAGTTTAGTTCATATTGGCCATTACACATATTTACTCTCAGTTTGTTTATATAAGAAAACAAAAATTTTTGCTGAGGAAAAATTTTTTTTGTGGCAACACTGATTTGAATGCTCAAGCCAGAATGAGTAATATTAGCCCAACTCACAATCTTGTGCATATGGTGTTGGATCATTGCATTTGCAAAAAGGTATAGCATATTTTTAGCATTGCTGTGTATTTTGTTACTGTAGAGCAAAAATATGCTATACCTTTTTGCAAATGCAATGATGCAACACCATATGCACAAGATTGTGAGTTGGGCTATTGTTTAATTTTCTATAAAGCATGAACCACATTCGCCACAGCAGGCTACGAGCTACAGAAACTACAAATGTAGTTGGCTGTCCTCATTCTGCTTAAATATTTAAAAACAGTCCAACTTACCTATGCAAAACTTCTTTGTTGTTAATATATGAGTTAATAATATAATATATTTCTTATGTTCTTTTCTTTTCAAATAAAAGTAAGTATTTTTAAGCTCTGACATATTAATAATTTCTCATGCCATTGGCAGCATTGGATATTCTCGCTTGTGAAAATAGAAATTATCCTAAGTTAGCGACAGCTACAAAAGCCGTCGTGTAGCCGTGTAGCAGGGATGTCGTCAATATAATTGTTTCCATATAAACGTATGTATTTTAATTTTGACAGAATGTAGCTGGTAGCCTGCTGTGGGGAATGTGTTTCATGTTTTAGACGCAAAAAGATTTGGATAGAAAACATCAGGAATTCTCTTTTGTTTTTTCATTAGCGGTCTAAAATCAGTCTTACCTGCGCTATACACTCCATGAGTCACTGTGTTTTCGGTTAACATAGTTTAAATTGTATGTTAATTTTTGGTTCACAATTGGTATTTTATTTAATCGCTAAAGAAAAATTAAGCTGCAAAATTCTTTTTTTTTTTTAGAAAAAAGTAAGTTTGTCAGGCGAGTACAACAAAAGTGATTTTTTTTCTATAAAATTTCGACTTCTTTTGCTCTCTACTGTACTAGAATAATCTACAAAGTATTATTGAAATATAATTATATACATACATACGTACGATGGCTTCTATAACGTTTGTAGGAGGTAACACCTACAAGTTCACTTGTATAAGTGAGATTCTAATCGCATGAGCGTCAGCTAATGAATTGTAAGTGTATCTATTGTTACTAATTAAATTGTTGGATACTTTATATTATATTTATTTATTTGAAAATTGATTTTTAAGAAATTTTTTTATACCGTTCTCTGTTGTCGTTTGCCTTATGAATTCGAATTGCGCAGGTGGATCGATCAAAAAAAATACTTTATGAAACATATCGATGGTCGAAGTACTCTGCACGTTTAATACAAAACCAAAAACTTTCCTGGGTTCACCTCGAGTTTCAGACTCATAAAAACATCTTGCAATTTTTTCTGATGTGCATTTGTGTGTGACTTTGTGTCAGTTGTTGTCGCAAGGTTCAGTGGTCACTGAACAGTAACGGCTTCAGCTGCATCCAATCTACAGGCACATCAGAACATCCTCCTTCGTCGTCGGTACTGTGTAGCATCGGTGAAGTAAAATAATTACTAAAAACGAGGCTTTAAAAAAAATTAAAAAAAAGTCTCCTTGACATCACAGATGCTACAACACTGCTATAAAAACAAATAACGTGCAAACGCAGAGTTGTAAGATAGTGAAGTTTCATCTCTTACCATCCCAGCTCCTGAGTGCTGGTCCAAAAAAAAAATGCCATTCTGTTGTGAACAGGGAGAACGTTTTAAAAATTATCAGCCACAATGCTTTTTGTGTAGTGGAAAAACGTTTTAATTGGCTTTGCATATGAAACGTTTTTCCACTTAAAAAAAAATAAAAGTTGTAAATTTACATGGAATTCGAAGCACAAATTTCTTAATTTTTTGCAAAAAAGTTTTTATTATAATTATTTTTCATAAGAGAAAATAAGTATTTTTTTTGCTCTCCTGAAAAATTATTATTTTGTCACTTACAACGTTATTCGCGGCTGTGTTTAAATTGTTAACGAAAATTGATTAACAATTGTTGCGTCATACATAGCAGGCGTTCAAAACGAGTGGTCCACATTAACAATAAAATAGCTAATAAAATGCGTTAACTTATCTATTACCAGTCTAGACGGCGTTTAAAAATATATTCTTGTTTTTTAAATAATGTATTACAAATATAAACCGTTTTTAATAAACAAATATTATATTGCAGAAGACTTTGCGTACGATCATTTTACATAAGATATACGGTAATATTTTTAGGGCTGTACGGAAATCAAAATAAAAAAGTTAACATCACTGCACACGTCAGTTGTTCTACTTTTTTCGAACAGCACAGTTAATTATTTTTATTAAGCACCCCATACACGTTTCAAATCAATTGTCAACTGGCGTGTATGGCTTTGTCAATTGATTAGTTTGGCACTTGTCGAGTTCGTAGAAGAAAAATCAAAAGATTTTAATTTTTCTAGTTGGCTATTAAGTCTTTCAATTCGATCGTGCTGTGTTCTCGAATCTCTTGATTAGCTGTCAAAATTTACATATGTTTGTAGTTTTCTTTGGAAAAAAAAAGTTAGGTATTTTTAAAATTAAAAATAATTAAATTCCGTAGAATTTTAAATAAAAAATGACATTGGTGCCAAACATGGATGGTTGGCGAGATATTTTTCAATTGCAATTATCAATGCATTCTGGAATAACCATTAATGCAAGTATTTTTCTTTTTTCAGTCATTGCCATAGAAGTTTTTAAGTTTGTAATAATGTAATAAAAATTTGTAAAATTGTAAGAAAAAAATTAAAGAAAATCTTTCAATTCCGTTTATGAAATGTGTGGGCAAGAACCAATTCAATTGAAAGAACTCAGTTGGCAATTGAATTGAAACGTGTTTGGGTTTCATTACAGGAGGAACCGTTTAGCCTTAAAACAAATTATGCAAGGATATTTAGTTTATTTTCTATAGAGACCCGAATTCATTTGAATCAATGAATCATTTAATTCGTTACGAATTAGCTTAAGAAGTAATACTTTACACAACAAAAAAGAATTGAATGAAATTTGAATCAATTAAAAACGAATTAGGCACAAATGAATTTCAATTCGTTTCCAATGGAAATGAATGTGTAGAATGAGTTGATGCAATTCCTTTTCAATTCAAAAAAATTAGTAAAATGAATTGCAATTGGTTGCCAATTCCAATGAATTTGTTAAAGTGAATTGCAATTCATTTCCAATTCGTTTGAATTGAATTCATTATGAATTCGTTCAAATGAATTAAAACAATGAATTGCAGTTCAAATGAAGGCAATCAAAAATGAGTTGCAATCAATCCAATTATAGTATGTATATCATGGGAATTTCAAATCTAAGAATTTTTCGTCTTTGGACTATACAAAACGAGAGTAATGCTTGCTGTCTGGTTCACAAAAAATTAATTAAATAACAAAACGCGACAGTGATGCCTACTGAATATTTACTTACAAAATCAATTCAAATTTCAATTTAATTGAATTCAAATGAGTTGGTAATGAATTGCTAATTGTTTTTCTAATTCATTTCATTGAATTCAAAAGCATGAATTGTAATTCACTTTAACAAATTCCTTTGAGTTGGAAACTAATTGCAATTGTTTTAACATACTGCAACTGACGTGTGCAGTGATGTTAACTTTTTTTATTTTGATTTCCGCACAGCCTTAAAAATATTACCGTTATGTAAAATTACCGTACGCAAAGTCTTCTGCAATATAATATTTGTTTATTAAAACACGTTTATATTTTTGCAACCAAATTCATTTCAATTGACTCAAATTTCATTCAATTAATTTTTTTGTGTGAAAAGAATTAATTGAAAATTTGCTAATTCAGTGCCAATTCAAAAATTAATGTTTCATTTACAGCTCTGATAGAGACTTATTTCATTTAATTTCCCGCGTATCCGCCCGAAAATTTCCTGACTATTGTAGTACGCCTTTTACCGGGAATTTTCGTTTGTTATACTCTGAATGAAATCGTAAGTAAAAAACGCATAAAATTGAAATGTTTTTTCGGTCTGTTTGTATCAGTGTTTTGTGGGGGGAAATCAATCAGTTGAGATCATCTTCACTACATTTTACGGCTGAAGTAATAAAATTTAATGATCATAAATTTGTGTTCTTTTCATACAATTTAATATCAAAAATAAAATGAGAAATAATTTGTACATTTTTAATCCGCTGGCTGATATGATATTAAATTTTTGTTATTGTTTTTGTTTTTGTTTTTTTTTTTCTTTTTATAACATTTTTCATTTTTAATGATCAAAAAGTTCTCCTGAATGTACAGAGAAATGATCAGTTTTTTTTGTTCATTTATTTTTTTAATTCTGTATCAGTTTCAGCACGAAAGACTGAATATTTAGCCCGAAGGAAATCAATCAAAACAAAATCGACATGTTGATTGAAAACATTTAAGAATGCTTTTTATTATTTTTGATTCTTTTTCTAAATCGTTTTCAATTTAATGATCTTGTGATACAAATTTAATGAAAAAAAAGGATAATTTAAAGTTTCAATATGCATCAGCCGCATATTGATATATAAATTTTTTGCGTTAAAAAATTATTAACGTACAGTCACACGCACACACAAACACTACATAACACATATGCAAATGGGTATGTAAGCATGGATGTACCCTGCAAATAACGTGACTAGTCTACACATGTATGTATAGTGTAGTCCACAGAGAAGTAGGACTAGTCCAACACTAACCCAAATGTATGGAGAAAACATGGTTTATTTAACATTACGATGTCCTAGGGGTGGACCATATAACTCACCGGACTAATCGAAAAACTAATCCATGGAACCATTCCATGCAGCACCTCAGAGAGTAATTTTAAATACGAAGACAAGCACGAACACTTGTCGTATAACAATAAGATGTAGTTTTTAGTGACATGGTCCACGGCTGCATTACATAGGACCATGTTGAGATCAGTCCATTTCAAATAAAACAGACCACGTAGTCCAATGTTATTGGCAGGGTATTTGCATTCACACTCATTTGATCGTAGGTCGACATACACTATGTTCACAGCGATGAGGCAAAAAAGTTAATGATTCGCGAAATGTTGACCTCACAAGAATATTGGAAGGGGGTCAGGCGAAGAGGGCCGACTTTAATGCTCAAAAGACGTAATGCTGCCTGCTTACACATCGACGCATGCCCAATCACGCTGCCTCATCTGTAATTATGGGTGGTATAAACAGATGCATCAGCAGCTTTTGATTTACTCGGCATGAAAGTTCAGTGTGATGTTCGTTGGACTGAGGACACCTTTCAGGTATCAACGGAAGCATTCAAGTGCCTCGTGTTTTTAAGATGCTGTAAGACATACTTCACCCCATCTGATCTCCTTACTATTTATACCGATTTCATACCACCGAAAATGAAATACAACTCTCATGTATGGGCCGGTGCTTCAAAGACTATTTTGAAGTTACTCGACCGTGTACAGAAGAGGGCGAAGAAACTCATTGGCGTCTGTGGGGTAGCCACCTCTATTGACTCTCTTGAGCATCGACGTGTATGGTACATGTAGGGTATGCATGTATGAGTTATTATGCGTCTATAATATAGACTCTATATTCATGTTAACTTTGCTAGAGCTACCCATACACGACCGATTTGTGCGTGTGATTTTTGCGTGCTCGACAAGTTGTCACTCGTTAATCACGCTGTGCGCGCACAAATCATAAGAAATTGAAGACTTTTAGACATCGTCAACAGACCAACAGACACAAAACTGCTTTGTTCTGTCTTGCCAGGATCCAGCATGTCTTTGAAATAATAAATAAAATGGCTCCCCTTAGCTTAAAAATAATGCGTAAAAATTAACATCAGAGACGATGCAACTGTGCTTTATAATTAACACGCAACTGTACAGTTGTGCTTCACCTTCAGAACGCCCTCCTTCGTCGGTATTGTGTGGCAGCCTGAGTGCTGGTCCAAAGTAAAAAAAACGTAAGATACGCCCCAACTGTGCTTTATAATTAACAAGCAGTTGCAGAATTGTTTAAGAATTAAGCTCTACCCCTTCCCACCACTTTCACATCCAGAATGTTCTCTACACTATTCCTCTCTCTGTCTTGCTAGTAGAAGGTACGAGGTTAGTAAAAATGGAGCGCTACACGAATGAACAACGCATTCTCATTGTGAAATTGTTTTACCAAAATGTTTTGCGGCTACAGATCGCAAATTGCATCAATTTGGGGTCACAATAATGCTCCAAAAGAGTCAACTGTAAAGAGATTAATGGATAAATTTGCCGAAACTGGGTCTGTTAGTGATGTAAAGACAACAACGCGCCTTCGACCAGGTCGATCGACCGAAAATGTCGCAGCTGTACGTGATGATGTCGCTCAAACTCCAACCACCTCAATTCGACACCGAGCTCAGCAAATTGGTGTCTCCAAATCCACTATGCAGCGAATTTTGACGAAAGATTTGCATCTTCATGCATACAAAGTTCAATTGACTCAGGAACTGAAGCCAGCTGACCATGGACAGCGAAGGGAGTTCGTTAAAATTTAAATCTTGCGTACTTGTTGGGACACCCTTTACATATATTTTACTTATTAAAAATGTCTTTGTAGCGCAACAATTAAGTGCAAAAATTTGCCATGTAAAGGGGTTAAAATTGGGCAAGAAATGCAAAGCACTTTTGATTGAAAGGCAACCACCATTATATTCATTTATTACAATTTCTGTTTGCAACATGCATAATTACAAATCAAAATATTTGTTTGTGCGAACACAGATAGACACATGCATACGAATCCATAAACACACACACACACACACACACACATTTTATTGCCAATAAATGTCCAGGCATTTATACATGAGTGGCCGTCCGTCTTAATATGAAATATGAAACAACAGAACAAGACATAATACCCCTGAAGACAAATGAATTGAATATTACTGTACTCGTATTTACATGTCGCCGGCAAAAATGCAAATCGCTCTCACAAAGCAACAATTTTAAACAATTTATAATATTCGTGGTCGTCATTAGAAGAGAAGGCAAACATCATTGTGAAGTAGTTTCAGTGGTAAATAAAATTAAGTGAGCTGTAGAGCAAATAATTGAGATAATTTTTTTAATGAAATGCGCCCTAGTTTATCAGTCAAAGAGTTCTAACTTCGATTCCTAACAGAAACTCCCCACAATGATGGAATATAATGTGAATGATACACGATCAATGTTTAGCTTCAATATTTGTCATTGTGTGCGTTATTTTACAAAAAATTTTTTACAAAATATTTTTTTTTAAATAACGCACACAATGACAAATATTGAAGCTAAACATTGATCGTGTATCATTCGCTTTATGCTTTTAATTGTAAGTGTAACTTTTAAAACATACGAGGTCGGCTCAAAAGAAAAGTGTATTTTGTTTTTATTTGAAAAATATTTATTTATTCATCATTATCCATTTTGTCCCCTTCAGATATAATGCACTTATGACAGCGCTTCTTCCAATTCTGAAATGCACTTTTCGGTATGACCATCAGCTCGTTCTTCGATTTTGACTTTAGCTCATCAATTGTGGCAAAACGCTTTCCTTTCATTAGTCTCTTCAGTTTTGGGAATAGGAAATTTCTTTTGAACAGACTTCGTGAATATCGTTACCTTAATATAGAAACCCCCTAACTAATTTTTCTTCTTAAATCGGGTTTTTGTTTTTATATTTTCATACAGAAAATAATTTAAAACAAAATTAATAAAAGAAAACGATTGATTTAAAAAATCATCGCAACGACAATACTTAAATTTTTATGAAAATATTTCCTATGTTTGGAAAGTAAAGTATTATTTAGGGTCTTTCAATGTTAAGGTAACGATATATATTAATAAGTTTCAAAATAAATTCTCAATGATGGGAACAATTTCCATTTTATTTTCAAAAATCATTATTTTCGAATTAGTTAAAACTTTTCAATTATAAATGAGGTAGTGATCTATTGATCACTACATAACAGACAGTCACAATTACATGTGATAGTTATATACTGAGAAACAAACAAATCACACTAGTAGAACGCAACAACATGCTGTTTTCGAAAGCTGCTACACCTTAATCTTCAACTCTCTTCGTGTTTTGTCCAGCGTGTTTGGTTGTCAGTAGATGTAAATTATTATCTTTATATATTTAATAGTTTTTATTACTACAGGGTGGCCCAAAAAATTAATACCTTTTGACTGTTTTATTATAATTTTGTTTTTGGTTTCCAGTATTTTGTATTTTTGAAATTTGTAATATTTGGGAAATTTAAAATGAAACAATCACACAATTGAACAACGTGCCAAAATCGTTGGACTTTATTTCAGAAGAAAATCATGATTTTATTCATAATTTCATTATGAGCAACAAAGCCCATTTCCAATTGAATGGATTCCTTAATAGGCAAAAAGGGCTATTTTGAGGGTGGCGATGGTCGAACTAGTCTGCACTTTGCCTATAAAACGAAAAAATTTGTCCTGGGTTCAACACCAGTTTCAGACTCTTAAAAACATCTCGCATTTTTTCTGATGTGAATTTGTGTGTCTTTGTGTCAGTTGTTGACGGAAGTTTATGAATATGTAGGAGTCATGACCTGAGTGCTGGTCCAAGATTAAACAAAATGAAAAATTCAAGAGTAGTTCTACAGAGTGAGAATTACATCCACTTAAGTGTACCGTTTGGTGCGGTGTTTCATTAAAAGGATAATTGGCCCATATTTTTTTTAAAAATTAATATGGTATCGCCGTTTTTTCCATCACTGGTGTTAGAAATCGGACAATGTTGGAAAATTTTTTAAGGCCAGCCGTGTAAAACCATCCGCAAGTATGGTTTCAACAGTATGAAGACACAGCGCACACTGTCAGGAACACAATGGTTCTTTAGACTGAAACACCTTCAGTAATTTTTGGCCCACCCTGTAGTATACGAGAAATTATTCCCCGTTATTTTTTCCAATAACAAATTGTCCTTCGCATTGCTTGATTTTGTTTTCATTATTAGCTGTGTACACATGTTTTTGGATTTTTTACATACTTTTTTTTTTATTAAAAATTACATCTTCTACTTGTATATGATAGTATGTACGAGTATGTGTGCGTAAATTAAGGTTAAGTGTTATTACAGCGACTTACATTTTAGCCGACGATAGGTTCCCACAAAGTATGTCTAGGTAGTTTTTCTTTATTTTAATATTTTTTGTTATTAAAACAATATTGAAAAATAAATTTGTATAAAAATAATACTGGCAAATACAACTTTTATGGTTTCTAAAACGCCAATGAAGGAGGAACAAATAAAAGAAATAAACAACAAATATAATGCTAATCGATTTTAATAAAAACAAAATCAATTTTATAATACTTTTTCAATACAATAAATCTGCATATACTCGTATAAGCAAATGTATATGTATACAAATAAAAAGGTACAAAAAGATTTGTTCACCAATTTGAATAATGAATGAACACCGCATTTTGCCAAAAGTAGTTTTATAGCTGAATACATATTCAAAATTAATCGTCATATGACGAAATACTCTCTTATCAAAAGTTGTTGTGAATAAACTGTATCACTTGTGAAATGAAAATGATTTGTTATATGGTTGGCCAGTAATCACGTGGGTGCGTCAAAAAATGGGCTAAATATGCCTTGAAAAGCACAAAAAAGCAAATTAAATTGCCCTAAGAATTTTCATTAAAAAAAAATTAATTTTGTTTAAGAAAAATATTTGAAGTGTAGTGGAGTTCAGTTATAACGAACATCGCCTATAACGAATTTTCACTTACAACGAACAAATTTTCCGGTCCCAACAGTTTTTCTTTTTCAATATTTTCTTTTTTTTATCTTGGAGCAGCAGATGATCCCTAGACATGCGGTGCATTGTGCTGGAACTAGAGAATAGTGATAGTAGGAGAAAGGACAGGAGGCGAAGCTTCGCTATCTTACAACACTGCTTTTTGCACGTTCATTGTTTTTATAGCAGTTGTAATGTAATATTTGAATTTATGAAAATTATTATTCCTGACTACAAAGTTGTAGATAAATTTATATTCAATAAAAAGCAGTTTCGTTTCTGATGGTTGTGAAGAGACAGAACCATGGAAACTTTTTATGTTCCCACGGAACTTCGACAACATGTCATTTATTCATATCATATTGATCGTATTCGAAAATTTTTCTTTTGGCCTAAATTAGTTTGAGACGTAAGAAACTATATTATTAATTGTTCTTATTGTAAAACATCGCAAGTTCCAAACACTTCACTTAAACCACCTATGGGACAAATGGTAAACACCGATAGACCATTTCAACGTTTATACCTTGATTTTATTGGACATTTTCCACGTACTAAAAATGGAAATTTAGGAATACTGATTATTTTGGATCATTTTACGAAATTTACTTTTTTAAAGCCTTTAAGAAAATTTACAACAAAACTGGTTATAGAATATCTTAAAAATGAAATATTTTCATGTTATGGTGTTCCCGAAATAATATTTTCGGATAACGGAAGTCAATTTAAATCAAATGATTTTAAAAATTTATTGTAAAAGTTTGGAATTCGTCATCAATTTACAGCAGTTCATAGCCCACAGTCTAATGCAAGTGAGAGGGTATATCGGTCTATCAACGAAGCACTTCGGCCTTATATTCGTAGTGATCAACGTGAGTGGGATAAATATTTACCAAGTGTTCATCAAACGATAGGACGGTCTCCTTACGAATTATTATTTGGACAAATTATGATTTTACATGCGTAGGACTACAAAATTATGCAGAATTTACAACTTTTGACAGAAAAAACTCTGGAATTGAGAGAAACGACAAGTTTACGCTCCTAAGGGATTCCATTAGGAAAATTAGGGTAATTTTAATGCTAAACTTGCACCAACTGGTATAAAGGCTGTTGTTAGGAAAAGTTTAGGGAATGTCAATTATGAGTTAGAGGATTGTATATGTAAGTGGTCATAAAGGCGTTTACCATATTAAGGATATATGGACTTAATTATTTTTACTATAATTTTTCTTAATACTTGTTTTTTTAACCTTTTTTATTATTTGAATAATCTATTTTATTAAACTTTAAGGTTTTTTTTTATTTATTATTTTTATATAATCTCGATATTTCGTTAACCTTCGGTTAACATCTTCAGGAAATTTTTATTTTTACTATAATTTCTGTAATCTTAGTCGCTTTTTTTCAAATTAAACTCTGCAGCAAGGTTTGCTTTTAATTTGCTTTGTGAGAGCGATTAAATTGATTAAATTTGATTTGGAAATACATTTTTTTTTATATATGTCAGAAATTACATTATTTAATAATTAAATTTATGTATGAATATCTATTCAATTAAACAATTAAAAAAAATGACAAAAAGAATTAAAATTAAACAAGTTAATAAAAGTTAGTGAATTAATGTGTAAAAAAAAATTATATTAATAATAACAAAACTTCTTTCGTATGATGTATGAACAATAGAAAGTGTGAAAAATAATTAGGATAATTTTTTTTTTTTTTTTTTGAAATATATTTATTAAGCTTGAGGTCTTTTTTTTATTTTATTTTGTTTTATTATTCGATATTTCGTTAACAGCTTGTTAACATCATCAGGAATAATAGGAAATTATAATTATAATTTATTTTTAATTTAATTAAATTTTTTATTTAAAATTTTTAAAATCTGGATATTGATTATTGTTCTTTCAATGTAATGTTATCGCTGTTTTTGGTGTTGTAGTAATGTTTCTATATTTCTGATCAGATTTGTGTCCAGAAATTCTAATTTTTAATTTATTTTTTGTAGTACCAAATAAATAAATAAATAACCCAAAAATATAAATTTATTTCGATAAAATAGTTTTTCGTAACCAAAAAAATTTGTTTCTCGTTTATATTGGTTACGCTAACCTAAAGCAGATAAAGGTCATTTCCTTCATTTCATTTTTCTTCTGACAAAAAAAAATAACAATTATTTTCCGTCCCTGAAAAAAAGACAACGAGACACCACCCCGTTCAGTTAATGTTTGTTGGTATATGATGAAATATCCGGTGTAGAATTTTTAATCCTTAATTTTTATGCTTATATTATATCATCTCATAAGCTTCAAGATTTATTTTTATTTATTATTTTTCTATTTCAATATTTCGCCAAGCATCGGTTAACATAAAGATAATGATGTAATAAAGGTAAAGATTTTAACCGATGGTTGACGAAATATTGAAATAGAAAAATTATAAATAATAAAAACAAACCTTTAATTTTAAAAGATAATATAGAATTTTTTTTTTTTTTTTTTTAATAAATATATTTCAAAAAATATAATAAAAAAGGTCAATTAGTAGTATAATTAAAAGATAATATAGAAATTGTTATCGTGTGTTGATTTCTTCCTTAAAATAACAATCATATGCTGCATAATTAATAAAAAATTAAACAATTTTAAAGAACATTAGCCTAATATTAAAAATAAAAAATATTAATAAATATAAAAACAATTCTTAAATAAATTTCATATGAATTCGATAAATGAGATTCGAACCGGAGTAAATTTAATGAAAATTTCTTTCGCATATTTTTTATACAAAATAACTTAACAATTGAATGATTTAATATCCTCTTTAATATCCTGGTGGATAATGAATGCCAATGCCGTTGAAGTTATTTCAGCTGAGGTGTTTGGAAAACAATTCTTGTTAGTCAATTTATTTTTTTTTGTCATACACTCTGGCGCCCATATTTTTATTTCTGTTTGTCTGCTGAAAATATTCATGCACTTATAATTGTGACATGTGTAAAATCTCTTTACAACAACATCAAAAAATGCAAGAAATAAATACAAAACACTACCAACACAACAACAAAAAAAAAAACAATATTAAACAAATTAAATAAATAACATTGTAGAATAAGATGTCGCAAACGTAAAGAAAACGAGGGATTATAGACATTTTTAATCAGATTTGAACGTAATATGACCAACGCAAAACTACAGACAGACCACCGCAATTGTATTTTGTGGTTGAAAACTCGTAGTATTGTCGCTTGTTCAATGTAATTTACACTAAATCCTGCCACAATCCTTTTCAAAGCAAATCAATTGCAAAAAGTCGCCCTATTCTTCGGACGTAAAAATAAACGTTTGTCTGTGGCTGGGAAACTTCCTACATAACGTAAAAGGGTGAGCCAAAATTAAAGTACCGGCTGTCTGGTGGCAAATTTATATTTGTATAATCCTATTTAAATAATTAGTGTAATTAATATAACAAAAGGTCAAAAAACTAGAAGAATTATTATTTCAAAAAGTAATAAACGGTGCGGAGGGAGGGTAGCGCCGTTGGAATGATCGATTGTGCGGATTTGTCAGTCACGATGTCGCATTGCGCGTTCGCAGTGGAGACATTTTTTAAGATTAATGATTCTTACGTAATTGCTCGTCGACAATTTTGTTCAAAGTTCGGTATTCGGCGAATAAGTGATGGACCGAGTGTAAATTTAATTCGTTCGTGGGTGCAGAGATTCCGCGCAACTGCTTCGGCTATGAATGCCTCACGATCGATCTTCAAGGACTCCCGAAAACATTGAACGGGTTGAAATAATCAGCGACTTTCAATACGGAAAAGAGCAGTATCACTGGGACTTCCAAGAGCGATTAGTCATGAAATTTTACAAGAAAGAATACAAGTTCCATCCTATTGAAATTCAAATCGTTCAAGAACTGAAAGAAAGGGACTTTGGTTTACGTAAAAATTTTTGTGAAACGATGTTGGAGTGTTTTCGCACTGTAAACCCCTTTTTTTGCAGCGATGAGGCTCATTTTCACTTAAACGGCCACGTCAACAAGCAAAACTGCCGTTACTGGTCTTTTTGCCAAACCTGCGAGCTCAGCCATCGTACTCTTCACACACGTGGTTTCAACAGTATGCGGCGACTGAACACACCGCCAGAGATTCGATGAATTTGCTTCGGGTAAATTTCCCTCAAAAACTGATCAGTCGCTTTGGGGACATCGCCTGGCCACTGAGGTCGCCCGATCTAATTCCCATGGATTTTTTATGGGGATACTCAAAGAGAGAATTTATAATGACCATTCCCAATCTCTTGTGGCTTTAAAGGAAAAGATTCGTCGAGAAATCAGCTCAATTGAACCAAGTTTACTGCAGCGTGTGGCGCAAAACACAAGGCTCCGTTTTAAACAGTGTGTTCAACTCGACGGAAGACATCTGGATGACATACTCTTTAAAAAATAAAATCCGCATTTCCATTCTATCGTTCAATGCTCTTAATAAAACTTTGTGTCAATTATTACATTTTTTATTTAACTTTAAAAATTGAATCTGCTACCAGACACCCAGTACAATATCAAAATTTCCTAATTGTGGCTGTCAATAATACAATAATGAAAAGACGTTATGCCATCAGTGATGCATTTTGATTTTGTTTTGGTCGAAATTGACGATTTTGGCCCTTGAAAAATGAAAAATTTTCACCGAAATTGTCTGTTCAGAGTATTGTAAGAAAACTACAATTTCATTGTCACACAATAAAGTTATCTGTAAAAAAATTGTCTCATCACACAGTTGCCAGATTATTGTATGGCAAAAGTTGCCAGCTCTGATGTTTAACATTGTATTTAAATATTTATGAACAGCGTTGCCAACAGAACTATTTATCTGCCAATGGTGTTATTGTACGGTGCACTAAATGAAGCACATGTGACAATAACAAATGACTGTAAAATGTGTGGCAACTACGGATCAATGGAAATGAATGGTGTTCTCTTGATTGTCAGAATTGTGACGATAATATTGTCTTACAATGCACGGACAATACATTTTGTGACAATGTTGCCACACAAAAATTGTGAGTTTACACAGTTGGTGAACATTTTATTACAATTTTTCTGAAATGCATTAGTGTGTCTTTGTGTCAGTTGTTGTTGGAAGGTTTCAGTGGCGAAGACATAGTCAGTACCAGCTTCAGCTGTAACCAATCGACAGTCACATGAGAGCGCACTCCTTTGTCCGTATTGTGTAATGAAGCGAAATAATTACTGAAAATGGCTACCAAAACAGAGATTCAGAATTAAATAAGGCTCCTGGCCATCAACACTGGCGGTACAACACTGCTATAAACAAAAAAACCTGCAAAAGCGGGAGTTGTAAGAAAGTAAAGCTTCACCACCTGTCATCCCTCTATCCCTTTCTTCTTCATTGTGTTGGTGTCATCCCCATGCTGTTCCAAGATAAAAAAGATATATATGCGTGGCGGTTGTCTTTGCAGGCCATCTTCCTGCTTACCATTCATTGGAAATTTGCAGCATTTGAGACAGTTTTTAAGTCCAGAAAAATTAATGCACATCGAAAATCGCTTTGACAAGAAATTACGGATTTATTCAAAACAATTTTTTCCGGAAATTTTTGACATCGATATCTTTCGAATCACTTTACAGATTTTCGTCAAGTTTACGGCATCCGATACATTTCATTTGCAAAATCTACCGAACCGCATCGGTTCATCATCTCACAACATCTAAGTGCGCTCAATATTGTTCTAATGCCGTTCTAACCCGTTCTTCAATTAGTAGAATTTTACATAAATCACCGCGAAAATAGTCAGAATCGACTCCGAGGACCTTACAACTTCGAAATATTACGAAAACTCGATTTTCGAAAATTGTGGTAAAATCAGTAACTTCCTACAGCGGGAAGTTAACAATGTTGCAAATAAAAGTAGTATTCGAAACTCCTACTTGGAAACATGTATTGAACGGTTTAAAGGAGTTTTGCACTTTGGAATTTAAAAGTCTGACAGACGAAGTTTATTGGAGAGGAGAATATGTTCTGAAGTGTGAAGTACATGTCTGACTATAGCGGATATTTGTTGGCTTCTCTTGTCTAGTTTTAGCAACCGTTTAGCAAGAACTTTGCGCACAATATTAATTTTTTTTTCTAATTTTTATGAAAACCCTATTTTAATTAATTATTTATTTAATAAATTAATTAGTATTTAATTCCAAAAAAGATGACTTACTTTTCCTTACTGTGCTGTTGACGGGGTATTTAGCGCGTTGACTCTGCAACCAGAAGATCCCCGATTCAAGACCCGATCAGATAAACACCAAAACTGTCATCTATCACATTATTTTGTTCTTAAGCCTACTCTAATAATACAACGAATACCAACAACTTTAAGTCTTGCGTTAATATTGTGACACCCTTTATCGAATGCAATTGTCCTTCTATTTCCCCATACATTCATTACTATGAATGCCAATGGATTACATACGTATATAATGTACTACGTATGTCCGTTTAAGTGAACTATGGAACTGTCTCTCCGATTGCAATGTTTTTATCTGTAAAAATCAATCATAGTGATTTCACATTTCACAACAGAAATAAAAATAAAAATAATCTAAACATTAAGGAGTGAAAGAAAATAACGAAAAAAAAGAAAAAACAGGGGAAAATTAAAAATATGAGATACAAACAATATAAAAGGCTATTTAATCGTAGAGAATCCTTACAAAGACTTGTTACAACGAAAAAAAAAAGGTGATAATTACAAAATAGAAATACACACTGGCTTGTCATAATAAAACTACCAGCAGGCCCCCCCAACGAGTAACACATTTTTTATACACAGTAACGAAATGTCATTTAGACATTCGAAAAAGCGATGGCAGTTACTCTAATGAAAACCAGTCACGCTCACGGGGTTACAGTAATAAAACAACTTCAAAACTTGTTCGATCAAGTCGTTTTGGGGAAGCAGATCTACAAACATCATCATCATCAGGAATTGAACTCTCATTGAACTTTTAACAGTGTCGTCAAAGTCGACCCGACGTTGCATAACTTCCTTGTAGTATTCCTTATTAAGACTAAGAACTCATGATGCACCACGCCATTGTAATCGAAGAAAACAAAATTCACCTCTTCTTTTGAACAGACCTCGTATAGTGCAATATATAGAGAGATTTTGAGTAGAGAGTGAGAAGGCGTAACTCTTATGCAACACTGCTGTGATTAATTTGTAAAAAAGCTAAATTCTAGTGCCTCCTGTTGTGTAATACGCTCTTCAGATATGCTTTTTTTATTGACACAATAATTTTAGTGTTCAGACATACAAAATTTAGCTATGTATCTCAATAAGCATTTGACAACATCGTTACCATATGCAGATAATTTTGCTTAGTTAAGATACTTGTGACGGTGATGTATTTCAAGTTTTAGTCAATATTTATAAGAATATCGTAGTTATTGCTCAATAACTTAATTAATATTTTGTATGGAATATTGAGCTCAATAATGACATTTATTGCATAAATCTCAATAAAGGCGCATTAATTATTTTACCTCGCCAAGGATTCGACGAAGAGCGACACTGTAATTAGTAGATGGCTCGAAGCTGAGCCCCTCAGTGTTGCAAAGAGATTACTCAAAAACACAATCGCTTCAATTCAATACCATAGCAGGTATTCGGTTGACTGCGCAAGGATGTTGCCGTGCTCTTTTTAAACTGAGAACTGTAGTGGCTCGCTGATTACGTCTTGCATCCCTTTGGCATGTAGCACGCAGCTTGCGGCTATAGTGTCTTAGTAGAGAAATTGCCGGTAATGCTAGGAACAGATGTGTCCAAGATTAACGTGTACACCTACGCATAGCGTTTCAATCCACGGTGCTCTCAACACCGAGTGAAATTAAGACGATCACTACCGCCCCCATGGGCACTTGCAAATACATCGCGTGTACTCAAACAGATACACACAGGTTGCAATTCTAATTCATAGTTATCCCCAGTCTATAAAATACACTTTGCTGAGGTGTTTCGGGCGGTCTAAACTCTGTGTCACTTCAGAATGTATGTTAGTCAAGAATGCTTAAGCCAGTAATACTGTTTGTTCGAGACACATTCTGTTTACTACTGCTGGCAACCACAACCACTACGAAACTTTACCGAGACCAGCACACTAACTCCAACTTTTCAGGGTTGACACGAAGTTCTCACTCAAGAGTACATCAGTCATTAAGCCCTTACTTAGCGTTAGAGCAGTGGGGCTAAGCTGGCAGCCCGTCGCACTAGATTAGAATCGAACTGTATTTCTACAGTCACACGGAAAAGTCACCTCTCTGTCATCTTCAAGCTCCAAGGTAGTTTAAAGTGATGAGACATATTTAGCTAGGTACCGCGGGCTTGCTAAACACCCGTAGGTTTCGTAACAACTTTCCAAACCCCCCTGCGGGGAATGCTGGGAACACAATTAAACCAAACGACGAATTTTTCGTTGCGAACTTTCGTCATCGGAAATAAAACACAACACCGTCGTCGCACGAAATTCGACGTGTGGGACAAACTCTGCGATAGATTTATTTCTATTTCATACGCCGACGAACAAATTAGCACGGAGTTTTAATTTTCAAATATATCAGTAAAGAAAGTTAATTTTTATTTTAATAATTGGTTAATTTTTAAAATAAATTATTATTATCACTTATCGCCGAATTCGTTGTGCTAAACGAAATTCGTCGTTCGTACCAGGTTTACTCACGTTCCCATATCTATTGCAACGTTTGTATTTCTCTGTCGTTGAATATGCATCCACGTACAAACATTTATAAACGTAATTTTAGAACGTTCGTATAAACATAGAAATTAAATACCACCAGAGAAATTAAATATTTAAGGACACAAACAAGTGGATTTAATTATGAGCGTATTAATTTTATCATTAAAAGGGAATAGTTTATTTGTACTTAAGACCCCAAAAAAAAACGTTCGTTTTTCCAAAGAGAAATGAATATTTGAAAGCAATAAAATAAATATGAGCCATAGAAAACATGTTGCTGCATTTGTTCTTATAGTGAAACATAATTTTTGCAAAACCAGAAACTATACTTTTGTAAACGATTGTTACAAATGTAAAACGATGTTGTTTCCCAACTCAATTAATTCACAAAAGAATTATTGAAGTAATTAGATTAGGGCGTAGCAAAAGCAATGGTTTCATCTGAAACACATGTGGGCAAGAACGCTTTAAAGTCAGCAAGTCTGTTTTAGAAATTTACAAAAACGAGAAAGGATTAAGCGAATAACTTATCTTTGACTTCATTTCTCTACACTATCCCTTTTCCAACTAATTGCGCCGCGATGCATTCCATGAATGCAATTGTTCTACTGTACAAATGAACATATTTGTTTACTTGTTCCGCTGCGACGATGATCAAGAAAGTTAATAGTTTTGGCTACCCAAACGTTTGAAACGATTTTCTTCGCCGTCGTATATTGGTGTTAGATCGTTTTGAAGCAGTAATTACGTGTTGGATATGATGATATGACGTCGACGTGTGTACCGAAAAGAATAGCGCCACTGCAAATGAAGGTGTTGCAGAAAATCGTTTCGTCGCCGACATCAGGAATTGTATGTAGAAAAATTTTAAGTCCCGAATATGACATAATGCTGTTGTTTTCTGTTACTCGTAAAAATGTTAACAAACTCGAAAATCACTTCAATGATCATCTTCTTCAGATCTACAGTTGGATGCAATTTAACTCCCTTAAAAAAAACCCTCAAAGACTAAAGCAATTTTTGTTTTTTTTTTATCTGGGACCAGCATTCAGGAGATGACTGCTACACATGCGAAACATTGTGCTGGAACTTTAGGAAAGGGATAGTAGGAGAAACGACAGGAGGTTAAGCTTAATAAATTATTTTACAGCTCTTTGTTCAGTTGTACAGTTCTTTGTTTATACTCGTAGCAGTGCTGACGCTTCGGTTTAATAGCCATTTTTATTTTTAAAAGTGAAATACTTCAACCCGGCAATCTCAAGTATTTAAGGAATCAAGTCAATGTAATTTGCATTTTTTTCTTTAAGTGATAAAAAATTGTTTTTTCTGTGCCATTTTGTGACTTTCAAGGTGACAACACCAGCTCAGCAAACAAATTCTTCAATTAAACAGCAAGTTCTATGCAATCCCCAACACATGAGTATGTACATTCGTGTTAAGATGGCATTAACACAAATCCGAACCATAGTTGAAAAATTAAGAAATACTATTAGTGTTGGTGAATTTCAATCAAGGCGAATTAATTAAAATTAACGCTTCTGTCCGCTTATGAGAGGCTTTTGGCGCACAATTTTTTAGAATTTATTGTCTGCATCCGGTTGTGAGAATACATTTTCTATTGGAAAACTAAAGAAAATCTCGGTTCTACAAAGTTTGTCCGGTTATGGGAGGTGTCTGGCTATAAGAGATGTACCGTTAGGAGAGGTTTCACTGTACTCGTCTGTACCTTCAAATACTGTTTATCTATATTTATGTGATCAAATGCTAACGATATGGTAATTATCATGTGTTTCATCAAAAGTCAAAGTCATGTGTGACACTTGTAAATATTCTGTTGAAAATATTTACTCCAGACTGCATACTTCGAATAAAACGAGTTGTGTGTTGTGCCTTTAGAGCTTTTTGAAATAAATTTTAAATATATTTTCTTTTAATTCTAACTGGTACCCCAATGCATATTAAATAAATAAAATTAAATTCGTTTAAATGTTTGGTCTTTAAATTACCATCGATATTTGTAGTCTTTATGCCAGAAGCGAACGTTTGATCGATTTGCTAGTTTGAGAGAAATTCATAATTCATATGGAACGGGTATAACGTTCAGCTCTGAAATTTAATTAAAATTTAAATTACATATCTAAATCAATTATTAAACTAATTTAAATGATTATGAGGGAGTGTGATTTAAAATGCACATAACAGCTGCTGATTAGTTTTTGATATTTAATGAAAGCGCAAATGACATGCTGGTGCTGTCAATTTATGCGACTGATCACAAGCGGACGAACATAAAATGTAATCAATTTATTTGTGGTCAAAAAACATTTCACATTTGTTTTAATGTTTAAAAATTTTACAACATTTGAAACTTATTAAAATGCAATAAATTTTCTATTTAAAAGAAATTGTTATCAGACTTTAATCAGAACATTAATAATGGGTGTCCCAAAATTCATACAATACTTAATAATTTCTAAATGTCACCGTCAAGATAACATTGGTTTAATAGCCCTCATTTCTTGGAATGAAATTTTGCATACGCGTTTTATTGGGGCGGCAATTCATGATTAGTTTAGTGATGGGATTCTGAAAACCATATGGCGGATCCTCCAAAAGGCAGTACCAACTGATTTTTAAACATCCCAATAAAACAATACCCGTGAAATGCAAGGGTTTGCTGAGAAGAATACGAAGAATAAAATTGTGAGTTACATGCTAGGAAGGTGGCGCTGCGCACGGCCTTGGGACTGGACGCGATTGGGTCATGGAACCACCGGCACTGGGGACATGCGCGAATACTCGTGAGGTTTGGCGGCGTTCCGTGTCTGGTGTCTACTGCATCCTAAGATCCTCCTTCAACGTGCGTTTTCGGTTCTCTCTGTCGGGCGATCCGGTCACTACTCTGGGAGCATCCATGTATATACGGATGGTTTCAGGTGCGGCAGTACGGTTTGGGGTGGCGTCTTCGTAGAGGTGTTTGGGGTCAGAATGTTTTTCAGGCTGCCGGATGAATGCAGCGTTCTTCAAGTCGAAGTGCTTGCTGTGAATCGGTTGAGGTACTGGGCGATATGGGACGAGGATATTATTATCAGGACGGATAGCAAGCCCTCACGAGGGTTTATATTGCAACCAACCCTGTGTGCGCGTGGCGGTCTTTGCTGAATGAGTACGCGATTCGCTTTAGAGTATACCTGATGTGGGGACGGCGACATGGGGTTATGCGGGGCAATGAGGTTTCACTTGATCTGGTGACGGGGATGCCCGCCTCGGGGACGTGGATGGATACTGCGGCTTCCTTTTCGCGTCGTACTGGAGGCGGTTTGATGAGCAGTTCCTGGGACAGGGTCGGAACGGGTGACGCAATGTGCCGGCCTACACGATCGTGAGGACACTATGGCCTCGGTTCGATGTCAGAAAGTCTGCACAGCTGTTGGAATTTTCGAGCCCACGCCTTCAAAATCTTACCGCCACGATGACTGGACACTGGCCTTTTAGGATTCATGCAAGACGCATGAATCTGCCGTACAACGACTTCTGCTCTGACTGTAACGATGAGGAGGAGGATGAGGAGGAGAGTGTCACTCACTTACTCTGCCCCTCCCCGTGATCATAAAACTACGTTGCTGAACAAGAAATATACAAAGAATGTAAGTGAATAAAACAAAATTATGTTGCACTGCTTGAGACTCTTTTTCGAAAATAGTTGCAGTTATAAAAATAAAATCGGGTGTTGCGAAAATCGCACTCACAATATACTCTCTTTGGCATCTGCAATATTTTCTTATTTGAAGATTTTTAGCCGTCTTATCGAATGTTACGAAGTTTAAAAGTTAAATTTTATGAATCGTCTGATTATTTGCTTAAATTCTTTTTGTGGCTTGAAGAATTAAAAGAAAAAATAGCCTCTATTTTTTATTGCATTCGTTTATTGTACATTTTTGTAAATCTTTTATTCATTACCATTGTAAATGTGAATTGTACGCGAGTTATTAATAAAATTTAAAGTTATTACTCTTTTACACACACGCACACACACACACACACACGAACTAATCAAACAATAGAAGGTGAATGGTAATTCAATAATTGAATGTGATGCCTGTGTGTGTGTGTGTGTGTGAGAGAAATAAAGATACAATTGTTAAAATTGTTAAAATGATAAATTGGAGTTGAAAGGTGTGGGTATATCTCATTTTTTTTTATTTAATTTTTTTATTTTCCAGTTCTGCTTTGAATGACAATAAGCATGACAATCTCAATGACAATGATGTTATTATTTTCAACTTTATAATTGTCATTCCCTTTTTTTATTTACGCCTTTTAGTCACCATTGATTGAAACAAATACTTGCGTTTCTTTATGTATGTATTGATGTATGCATGTATGGATGTGTGAGACATCAAAAGGTTTGGGAGACGATTGTGTCTGATTTGTATATAATTACGTGTATTTAATGTCAGAAAATATCAACCAGCTAACAATGATGGCTATTTAACATTCATGCATACGAACACTCATACTCGTGCATTTGGGACTGTGTGGCTTTTTCATTCACACATGCAAAGTCCATGCGATGTGATAAAAGATGTCATTTGCGATTAGTGTCAAAAAAGTGAACAGAGCAAGAAAGAAGGACGGGGCGGAGAGAGAAGAGAGAGAGAGAGCCAATGCGAAGTTGACGGTAGTGTATTCAATTCGAATCGTTTTCAATAAAAGGGCAACTCAGTAAAAGGGGTGATAAATGTTGTAATGACCGCAGATTTAAATTACGTTTACAACTACAATACAATACTTTGTATACATAAATATTTGACTTTGACAAATTGCTTTTATTCAGACGTGACTTCGAATCTTGCCGACCAACATTTGATCAATAACAAATACGTACTCATGAATATGAAACTTCTGTTAATGATGATAATGATGGTGTTGATGACGATGACGATGACGATGACAACCATGATAATGACGAATTGGGCTTTACTGTTACTGTTAATATAACACTCAATGTTGCCGATTTTTTTTTATTTGATTTAGTCAACGTGTGATCCGCTTATTTTTGCGATTTCATTAAAGGAAGCTAAACAATTAATTCGTCGCTATTGTGTAGCAGAATAAAAGGCAAAGTAAAATTATTAATTAAACAAGTTTGCAAAAACACTGCTTCAAAAATTGAATACGTCTTGTTTTTTTTTTTTATCTGGGACCATATATATTCCCCAATTTTAAATTTCTACAATTTCTGCAATTTGTTACAAAATCTGCAAATAAAAAAATTTTAATGACAATTTTAATTTTCAAAATTTTGCATAAATAATCTCCCTTATTCGACTTGCCGTCGTCAATTTGAGGACAACACTACTTTAACACTATATCAATACTATACATCAATATGATATTCTGTAACAGTTTCAGAAAGACGTCGACGTTCTTTTTTTTTTATCTTGGACCAGCACTCAGGAATGACTCCTATACATGCGAAGCACTGTGCTGGAACTATAGGAAACGGATAGTAAGAGAAACGACAGGAGGTGAAGCTTAACTTTCTTTGTTTATACTCGTAGCAGTGCTGAAGCTTCGGTTTAGTAGCTATTTTTATTATTATTTTACTTCGCCGTTGCTACACACTACCGATGAAGGAGGGCGTTCTGATGTGATTGTAGATTGCTATCAGCTGAAGCCGGTATTGTTCAGAAACCAGTGACTATGCCTTCTACACTGAAACCTTCCGACAACAACTGACACACAAATGCAGATCAGAAAAAATGCGAGATGTTTTTTATAATTTTTAGACTGAAACTGGGGTTGAAGATAATGAAGCTTTCCCATCACCACCTATCATCTCTATAGCCTAGAAGCAGCCAATCATTGCCTGAATGTTAAGTAAAAAATATATATACACTAGCATGTATCCTCAAAATATTTCTAACAATATCCAGAAAAAAATTATAGAAATCGATTCAGCACTTCTCCCTATAACGAACTTCCCTATAGCGAAGTTCTCTCTGTAACGTACAATTTTTTAAGACCTAAATAGAATTTTTCACACTAAATAATCTCTCTATTGCGAAGTTTTTAGCAATCGATTTTTTGCATCAATTTAGTCACATATGTATGTATTAATAAAAAAAAAATTAATGTGTTCATGTAAAAACTATTTTTTTTGTCTTAATAAATATATTTTCTACATAAAAAAAATGTAGTCAAAATTTTCTGCAGTTTCTCTATAACGAATTTTCTCTATAACGTAGAAATTTGACGGTCCCCAACTGCTACGTTATAGAGAAGTTCGACTGTATATCCTATGAGTTAAGTTTTGTGTAAAAAATTAAATTAAATGCGCAAGGACATTTGAAATGTTGACTGTGGCGTTTGGCGAGTCTACTATGAGCAGAACACAAGTTCAATTGTGGTATAACCGGTTTAAGGAAGCCCGAGAAGATGTCAATGACGATGCTCGTCCTGGTCGCCCGAGCACGTCAACAACCGATGAAATATTGAAGCAGTGAAGAAAATGATTCTGGATAATCGTCGAATCACTATCAGAGAGGTTGCTGATGATGTTGGCATATCTTTCATACCAAGCAATTTTTACGGTTGTTTTAGGCATGAAACGTGCGGCAGCGAAGAGCGAAGACCCAAGACCGAAAAAAGCACGTCAAGTTCCGTCAAATGTGAAGGTTTTGCTCACTGTTTTTTTTGACTGCAATGGCGTGGTGCATCATGAATTCTTGCACAAGGTCGTACAGTCAATAAGGAATAATAATTTAATTTTTTACACAAAACTTACTACAGTTTCTTTGATGCATTTTTTCGAATAGTAAAAAATCGAAGAGCACACCAAAACACGACTAACCTTTTTATCTGTCAAAAACAAACTGACAATCCAAAATGGCTGATATTACCAACATATATAACAGACATGTGTAGCAACATAACAGAAAAAAAAATGCGATAATCGAACATACGTAACTCACGAAATTTTAAAATAACGGTTATTTTTTGATCACACCTCGTATTACCCATACGTCGCCTCATGGTACTATTTCTTAAAAAATGTATTACCTAAATGTTGTTTTAGATTCTAATCTACATACGTTTTAAATTTTATGCAAATAAGTTTGATATTCAAAACAATCATTGAAAAATTTTCCCGCACCTGGCAATACTGTTGTGCACCTCTTGAAAAAATTTGTGTTTATCTGAATACGGAATCCAATTTGTGTGCAAAATTTCAAAAGAAAAAGAACAGAAAATCTAAAAGACATATCTCCGGAACCATTGGGTTGATTTCGTGCAAACTTCACATAAACGATCTACAGACCATTCCCAATGATTGAAAAGGGTCGACCCGTTTTCGCAGTTAGTGGTAACATCAAAGTGTACACTTCTTTTTATAAAGGGTGTCTGGTGGTAAATTTATATTTTTAAATACGATTATTTCAAAAAGTAATAAACGGTGCGGAGGGAGAATGGCGCCGTTGGAATTATCGATTGTGCGAATGTCGCAGTGGTCGAGTGAGCCTCGCGCGTTCGCAGTGGAGACATTTTTAAATTTAATTCTTTCGTGGGTGCAGAAATTCCGCGCAACTTTTTCGGCTATGAATGCCCCACAGCCAGGGCACAGTCGATCTTCAAGGACTCCCGAAAACATTGAACTGGTTGAAAGTAGTTTATGTAAAAACCCCCTACTTTCAATAGAAAATCCGCGACTTTCAATACGGAAAAGAGCAACCTCACTGGGACTTCCAAAAGCGACTATTCATGAAATTTTAAAAAAGGATCTGAAGGACCTGGATGATTCTTTAAAAAATAAAATCCGCATTTCCATTCTATCGTTCAATGCTCTAAATAAAACTTTGTGTCAATTATTACGTTTTTTATTTATGTTTGAAAATATAAATCTGCTACCAAGCAGCCTGTATACGTTTATATATGATCGGCTACAGTGAAAGCTCCCCCGGAATTACACAATACCGACGAAGAAGGGCGTTCTATTGTGCCTATTGATTGGTAACACCTGAAGCTGGTACTGTTCAGTGACCAGTGACTATGCCTTCGCCACTGAAACCTTCCGACAACACAAAGCCAAACTAATAAATATCCGAAAAAATGCGATATGATTTAGTATGAAAATGGGGTTGAACGCAGCCATCCCCACCACAAATTTGTGGTAATTTTAGGCCAAGGTGGGAAAATTTATTCGCTTATAGGAGCCGTAGCCGAGTATAGTCTCCACTGTACTCTGATTATTTATTTATATTTTTTTTTTATTTTCGCTTTTAAGTTTCCGCTTTAGAAATTAATGCCAATTTTGCTGTTCTCTTCTGGGCAACTGGGATCATTCTAATGCCAGCAAATAAATTGACCTACCGATGAATTATACTTGTAAATATACTAGTGCTCTTAAGAATTCGTTATAAAAAGTTGCACCGTCATTATTTGATATTAAATGGAATACTTGATGTATTACGTTTTTCTTTTGTTATCCTTGTTGTTGCCGTGTTGATTGCTAAAGTTGTGAAGTTGTTAGAAATTTCAACAAGAGAGGAAGTGGTTGCTTTTTGGCATGTACTGCAGTTCAAATTTGTAGGCATGTCAATTAAAAAGAGGTTTCTATGTAATTTATCATTATTTTTTTGTTTTGTTTTGTTTTTGAGAAGAGTGATAAAGAAACAGTAACATTTAATTTACTCTGTAAGCACATCAAATTCGATTTTTAAATGTGTCTACATTTTTCATACTGTGTCGGGAGTGAAATAATATAAATTTGGAACGAATTTTTGTTTATGTGAAAAAGTTGGAGTCGATAATTGCAATTGCCACTGTTTAGCAGCACTAAACTATGCTTTGGTGGGGAACAATTATCTACTAAAATAATCAATCAGCGAAGGGAATGCTCTTGCATAATAATAATATAATATAATAATATAATAATGCTCTTTAAGTGTAGTTTTTAATTAAAATTTGGAGTTTGTACTGTCATTTGAGCCAAGTTGACAATTGAACTGTATAAACTCAAGGGAAAATAACGAGGTTAAAGCTCCTCACCCGATGATTGTTTGCAGGGTTGTGTTTTCAACGTCAAAAATTGTAAAGCTGTCATAAGTTGTTTTAGTTTCCAGGATCTTGAATGGCACACTCGCTCGCCTTTGACGTGGCAAAAAATAAAGAACTCTTAAATTTTCTTGTTCCCATTTTTTTATAGGGCATTAGCAGGACTATAAATAGTCCAAAAGGTAGCTTTGATCGATTATTTTTTCTGTTGTACAGGGTGGCGCAGAATAAGCTATATTGTTTGAATTCTTTATAAGTTTTTTAATTATTCTATATTAACTGAATTTATTTTGGGAATATCTCTTTATATATGATTCTAATTTTAAAATTATTTTAAAAATTTTTTTTTTTAAATTAAAATTTTTTTTACAAAATTTTTTTTTTAATTAAAATTTTTAATTATAATTTTTTCTTTGTTTTTTTTCAGCATTTTGCGAAGAAGACTTGGGGAATTTATTATGAATCATTACACGATCGAACACAGCACATACTGCAGGTGCCTCAATGGCTTTGTTAAGGGACATATTCGGCGAATGCATTATTTCGCGCGCAAGCGATTTTAACTGACCTCCACGTTCATCAGATTTAACAGCTCCTGGGAATATTTGAAAGAAAGAGTGTATGTTAACAAACCAAGAACCATACTCCAACTAAAAACCAACATTCGAAATGAAATCATGGCCATTACACCCGAAATTTTGCCGAAAGTTATGGAAAATATGCTAAAACGAGCACGTATGTGCGAAGCAAAAAATTGACATCACTTACAGGATATCATTTTTCAAAGCTAATTGCAAGAAATTCCCCAATAATATACTGTATTTAAAAAAAAAATATTAAAATTGCATAAATAAAAAAGTTCTAAACAATTGAAACCATATAGCTCATTCTGAGCCACTCTGTATAAGCAATAAACATGGTATCATGAACGGGACAAAATTTCGAATTCGCGTTCGACTGCATTTGGAAAAATTTTAAAATTTGCGAACACCATTTTTGATAAGAATTTTTTTTTAACTAAAATTAAATAATATGACTTTGTATTGAAGGTTGTCATATTTAAATAGTTGTGTTCCCCTTTTTACAATAACCTTTACTAGGATTTAGCACGGGACATATTTTCCTACCATGTTTTTAATACAAAATTTGTTCAACTTTAAATTGTATTAACTACGAAAATGTTCGTATTTACTGTTTCATACATTTTTTTTTTTTTTTTTTTTTTTTATCTTGGACCAGTGCTCAGGGGCTATCCCCTACATATGCAATGCATTGCACTGGAACTAGAGAGAAGGATAGGGATAAATAGACAGGTGGTGAAAGTGGTAGGAAGATAGAGCTTAATTCTTGCACAACTCTGCAGTTGCGTGTAAATTATAAAGCAAAGTTGCGGCGTCTCTGATGTTTTTTGACGCATTATTTTTAAGCTAATGGAGCCATTTTATTTATTATTTTACTTCGCCGACGTTTTATTGCTCAAATACCGACGAAGGAGGGTGCTGTAGCACAGAAAACTCAGAAAAATATTTTTTCTGATTTGACCCGGCTGGGAATCGAACCTGGGTCTTTCTGGTTGCAGAGCCAACACGCTGACAACTCGCCATCAGCACCCCCATTAATACATTGTATATATTTTGAGACAACTCCAGTCTTATAAAAACACTCCTCATCACTTAAATTCTTAAATATGTAAGTTGTCTTTACTTTTTGTTGTAAATTATAATTATATAAAAAAAAAATTAAAAATTATAAATATTTTAAATTTAAAATTTAAATAAAAGTTTGTAGATGAATACAAAATAACCAACACGACAAACTGAAAATACTGTGACGGATATACATTTAGTAAAGGTCATTTGTAAATCACCCTCGTACAAAAAAATTTTATTAGAACGTTCTGGATTTTCATCGACACACATACCTACCTACGCAAAGCAAAACAATAAACAATTTTTTTTTCAGACAATACACGCTCTACGAAGCTCTTATAGCTTGTCTGTCGAAACACCCAAGGTCTAAGCGGGAATCGAACCCGCACCTCCATATTGATAAGGCTAATGCTCATGCACTAGACTACGGAGGCTGTTGTCAAAAGCAAAAAGCACACAGCTGTTCTCGTCTCAATCGAACCATATAATACAGTTATTTATGATCGGTTACAATATAACAACATCATGGTTGGATGGTTCGACAAACATACATCCACACTAATCTAACATTAGTAAGATAACATAAGCAAGAGATAATGGTAAAGATAATTATCGCACAAAATACAGATACCAATTTAAATTAACGGATTTATGGTATATTCTATACAAATGCCAAAGTTGCTAGACAGTATTACAACGTTGTACCACAATCTAGTGGCAAATGTCTGTAGTACAAATAAGGCTGTTTGTGAGGAATCGTTATGCACTTATAAAAACACACTTGCAGCGAACGTTTAAATTATTGCGGTTTACAACTCAACTAGAGCCGAGTTGTAATTTTGCAATTTGGTATAATCGGGTACAACTGAAACTGTCAAAAATTGTTAAAGTAGAAATTACATCCTATTACAACTTTTTTGTGGTATTACCGATCACAACCACAACAACTGACACTAAAGCACATCAGAAAAAAGGCGAGTTATTTTTACGATTTAGTCTGAAACTGGGCTCGAATACAAGAATTTTTTTTTTTGTGTTTTTAGTCGACGTGCAGACTATTTCAGCCATCGCCAATGACAATGACAATGAGTACTAATATTTTTCCAACACCATATACATAAATACAATGTATATTAAAAAGCTCGTGCCACTGGGACACAATTTTAGTATTGTTGCAACGGATTTATGTATTTGGAAAAAAGTTTTTCTTGCAATAAAATGTTACACCGAAGTCTTTGAAATTTAAAATATTTTTTAAATCACTGTTTTCTTTTATTTGCTTGGAATAGTTGGCAGAATTTGTTTTAATTTTCTACCCACTACACTTAAAGATCAATTACAATGAAAATATTTATGTAGCAACAACCTGTGCTGATTCCCATAAACATCATCAGTATCATCATCCATCTTGTAAGTGAAAGTGTTTGCGGATATTTTGCGACGGATGGATGACTACGAATGCATTTATAACAGATTTTCTAGGCATCAGCTATAACACACACACACATATACATACATACGTATGTATGTACTTATTAGATACATGTGTATTTTACTTACATTTCGCCGTTTGTTGTAGCTTCGGAACATTCAATTCAAATACTGTAAAAATGTAAAATACAAAGAAAGTTGAAAAGAAATTCATTGGATACGTTTTATTATTGAAACATCTGTTACTGTTTGCAATTTTATAAATTGTGTGTAGTCATTTATGAAGGCTTTCATACAAGAATTAAATTAATCGAAATTCTTAAAGCGCAGTTCGTTAGTTAAGTGTTAATAAAAGGTAACTTTAACTAAAGTGAGAAATAAACTACAACACATTCTTGTTTCTTTTTTTATTTTTTTTTGTGAAATATGGAAGTAGCCGCTCGAATAGAACAATAAATTAAAATTTTTATATTAAGAGATATTCTTTGAAATATGTACATACAGTTAGGCCTCGATTATTCCTATGATCGGAACCGGCAACATTATTATAAAATCTGATCAATTAAAAAGAAACCATTTGGGTTTTGTTAAATTACTAATACCAAATTCGTAATCAGCGACCCCGAAAACCGCCCTGTAAAACGTTTCAACCCATAAAATCGTTCAGGCGCCCCAAAATCAACTTCAAAGTCGTTTTTCTCCAAAACTTATTTTCTAAGAATAGGTCCCTTTTACCTTTCCGTGTCACATATGTACATATACATGTATCTATGTGTATGAGTAAAAAATATTACTTGCAATCCCGGGTAGTAGACGGAATCACGGTTGATCGATGAAAAAAAAATTAAATCTATGCAAAAATGGAAAACAATTAACATTGTTCTTTCCCGGATAATCGACGTTGCCGGTTAATCGAGGTCATACTGTATATTATATATCTAGCATATGTGTATATAATTGAGATTTTCGTTACAATCTGCATATCTTCTTTTCTACGAATAACTTTTTATATTTAAGAAATATTTTTTCTGTCGAATTGTGGCGAAAATCGTGAATTTTTTGACGTTTTGCATGCAACACTTGATGGAAAGACGGTAACTTTGCACCTGTCAATATAAATTTTTAGTGCATCTTAAATTTCCTTCACACAGGATTGCTTGTGAACTATACAACAAGCAGAGCATAAGACCCTTTTCCCATGCAAACTATAGAACATATTTCGCTTTGTGTCGGAACGGCCATTTTTTCTTGGATCATTGCTCAGTAAAAAAATTTAAATTACGGCCATTAGCTAAAATTATTATGTTGTTTTGAGAGAATAGGAACAAATTCTTTCAGGTTTTTTCCCTTTGTGTAGGTCATATAGTACAATATTGACAGACAAATTATTATTATTAAATTATTAAATAAACTCAACAACCGTGTGAACTCACAATTTTTGTATGGCAACATTGTCGCAAATGTATTGTCCATGCTTTGTAAGGCAATAATATTGTCACAATTCTGGCAATCGTGAGAACACCCTTCACTCATTTTACAGTCATTTGTTATTGTCACATGTGCTTAATTTGGTGCACCGTACAATAACACCATTGGCAGATAAATATTTCTATTGACAACGCTGCCAATAAATATTTAAATACAATGTTAAATGTAAATGGCGATGGCGATGGCACGACGGATGGTAGTCTGCACGTTGACTACGAATCCAAAAACAGACCTGGGTTCAACCCCAGTTTCAGACTAAAATTTTAAAATAAAAATAAACATCTCGCATTTTTCTGATGTGCATTAGTGTGTCTTTGTGTGTCAGTTGTTGTCGGAAGGTTTCAGTGGCGAAGGCATAGTCACTAGTCACTGAACAATACCGGCTTCAGCTGATAGCAATCGACAATCGCATCAGAACGCCCTCCTTCGTCGGTATTGTCTAGCACCGGCGAAGTAAAACAATAATAAAAATGGCTACTGAACCGAAGCTTCAGCACTGCTACGAGTGTACACAAAGAACGTGCGAAAGCAGAGCTGCAAAAATAATTAATTAAGCTTCACCTCCTGTCGTTTCTCCTACTATCCCTTTCCTATAGTTCCAGCATAATGCTTCGTATGTGTAGGAGTCATCCCCTGAGTGTTGGTCCCAGATAAAAAAAAAACACATCAGAGGTGCAAACTTTTGCCATACAATAATCTGACAACCGTGTGATGAGACAATGTTTGTTGACATATAATTTTATTCTGTGACAATGAAATTTTACAGATTTCTTGCAATAATTTCGAAAAAATGTTGCCAGAAACATTGCAAATGTTTATAGCCATTATTATTTCACATTATTTCAGAAACATTTCATGGCATAATTTCCATATGAAATTTGGCAACATTTCACGTGGAATTTTGGAAGGACCACCACTTTTTCGTAGGGATGTTGGGACTAAAATAAGTCTAAACAAGTAAAAAAATAAAGTTGTACAACATTTGGGGAACTGTTTGAGGTAAGAATATTTCAAAAGCTGTTAAGTTGTGAAGTTAATCCCATTAGCCACTGTTGCATCTTTATATAAAATTTAATGATGTTCTATACAAAAGTATACATACATAAGTAGTATATAGTTATACACTATGTACGCAATAATATTTATATACAATTATCATATACAATACAAATAAATACAAAATATATGTATGTATGTATGTGTGTGTGTATGTACATGTAATAAAATTTATTCAAATCAAGTTTTTATTTGTTAATGATTTCCAGCAACAAAACAATTGGTGGCATTGGATTGGTTGTACAGTGCGCATCTGCCGCAATTGAAGAGTTGTTACTCTTGTAATCTGCTACGCCAAAAGGGTGAAATCTTTCTTTCCTATACTCCATGTGTAGTACATACAAACATATGTATGTATGTACTGCATAAATTAAGCATCACAAACTTAACGCCAATTTGTCTAAAGGAACGAAAAATTAATAAATATTTCCCGTTTTAAGCACGATATTTAGTCAAATATGCATGAGTTTATTTTTTATAATTTTGACATGCAATTCGCTATTCCCAGAAATAGGAATTGTTTTTTTTTGTGATTTTCTCAAATTGAATACACACTCGCTACAGCATAATTTATCAGCAAGAATAATTTCATAATCCATAGACCAAAAGAATAAAAACTTGATTTTTAATTTTTTCATCTTTTCTACTTTACACGTTCGGAAGTAACTAAATTTTGAGTAATTTTTTAATATACGAGGTGTACACAAAAAGTAAGTATACTTTTCAAATTACTTGAAGAAGCTAAAAAAAATTTCACATGTTTATATAAAAACTATCAAAAAGTCTTTGAGAATTGCTGCATAAAGAAACAGAAGAAACTAAGAAAAGCTTAAGCCAGCTTAACGATACCAGGCAGCCACATACATACGTAAGTAAATTTGCAGTTACAATAACGATATTATTTCATATGTGAAAGTTCTCTTTAAGTTTTTTTTTAATTCTTATTTTATTAAATTATTATTATTATTATTATTATTATTATTATTATTATTAATATTATTATTATTATTATTATTATTATTATTATTATTATTATTATTATATTATTTTATAAAAAAAATAATAAAAATTGCCTGAAGATGTTAACCGACGGTTAATGAAATATCGAAATAGAAGCGGAACTCACTCTTTGGTGCATACATACAAAAAATGCAAATATGCTACAGTTTTTTGCAACGAAGCGTGCGTGTCTGTTTTATAAGCATATCAAATTTTTGATAACAGCTGACTGCTTGCATTTTTAACAAAAAGTAAATAAATAAATTGTAAAAATTAAGAAATCCAAAATCTTTTTCAATTCATCGTCCGTCCACTTTTTGTTATTTGGTTTTTACCGTATTTGTTTTATTTTCTTTTTTGGTTCTTCAATATTCATATTTTTATTAAATTTTATTTTTTGTGTTGTCTAATTACTATAATTTTATTGCACAAACTATGCTAAAATTTTTAACGCCGGCAAAAAGTTACCCGCTTTCAATATCATAACGCCGTTGCTCAATTTACAGCGAATGAAAGGGAACAAATCTGGTTTATGAAAGCACTTCCAAATAAAATAAAATGTAAATTAGGTTGTAGGAAATTGAATTCTTAGAAGATAAGAAGTTTTTCATATCTCTTGCAATTTCCTTCATACGATTTTGATTCCGTGCACAAGAATGATATCCAAAATTTAACTTCTTATGCTTGAGATAACATTTTTTTGGCATGGAATGGGGTCACGCGAACAGGGTCGATTTCAATTCCCAAAAGACCCAATGCTGCATTCTAACCCATCGCCGTATGCACTATCACGCTGCCTCATCTGTAATAATGGGTGGCATAAACATTGAGGAATCAGAAGCTCTTGATGTTCTTGGCATGAAAATTCAGTGTGATGTCCGATGGACTGAGCATATTTTTCAGGTCTCAAAGGAAGCATTCAAGTGCCTAGGCTTTTTAAGGCGGTGTAAGACATACTTCACCCCATCTGATCTCCTCACTATTTATACCGCCTACATCCGACCGAAAATGGAATACAACTCTCATGTATGGGCCGGTGCTTCAAAGACTATTTTGAAGTTACTCGACCGTGTACAAGAAAGAGCGAAGAAACTCATGGGAGACAGTAGGGTAGCCAACTCTATTGACTCTCTTGAGCATTGTCGCAACGTGGGGTGCGTTTCGTTGTTCTATCGATACTATAATGGGAGGTGTTCTAATGAAATCAGGGAACTTGTTCCCGAAACCCGGTCATTTGCGTGCACGACGCGATCATCATTAGAGCGCATCCATTTGTGGTCGATTTGACGGCGACTCGCACTACGCATTACAGGGAAAATTGGTTTTTTGGCCGAACGGCACGTATGTGGAATAGACTACCCGCAGAGGTGTTTCCTGTCACTTTTAGCTTGGGAAGATTTAAATCAAATGTCAATAAACAGTACTCCCTCTATCCTCTTTCCCATAACCTAATTTCCTAGTTCCAGCACAATGCATCGCATGTGTAGGGGTCTTCCCCTGAGTGCCGGTCCAAGACAAAAAAAAAATAAAAATTTAATACGCATATTGGCAAGCTTTTCAATGATATCAATATGTGCAGATATATTACGCAGAATCACCATTTTCTATCAAGTTTTAGCAAAAAAATCCTCAAAGCTCAAGAACACTGTCAAAACGCGGGAAAATTGCCAAAACGCAAAAACTTGCCAAAATAAATAAAAACGCCAAAACGCACGAAAATCGGCAAAACGTAAAATGCTCATATGGTGAAGGGTATATAAGATTCGGCACAGTCGAATATAGTCCACTTACTTGTCTTATAATTAAATTTCCTGTCAATTAATATAAATAATTATCAGATTTCATTTTAATAATTTTATGAAAATTTTGATTAATTATTAAGATTTTACTTGAAACTTCTGATTTTTACTTTTTGACCAACCGTAAATGAAAATTAAAAGTTCTGGGGGCAAATTGTGTGACGGCGTCACCGTTATAAAAATTTACGAACTCAGTTATCTAATTGTTTATTTTTATTTATGTAGTCAGCTGTTTTGGTTAAGCATATTTTGGCCTAGCATATTTTTGTGTTTCTTGCAATGAATTTTTTTGGTGCAAATCGCGGTTACATGTATTTTGTTTTTGTGGTATTGCATTTTATGTTAGATTTGCTCTGTTTGCAATGATTGCAAATGATTTGCACCAAAGAGTGAGTTCCGCTAGAAATACAAAAAATAAAAACAAACCTTTAAGCTTAACAGATAATATGTAAGTGCTCTTTAATCAGAGCTGTTAATTGTCGATTACAATTAGGAATCAGTTAGATTACATTTTGAAAAGAATTGTACTGATTATATAATTCTCTTTTAAAGAATTTCTGATTACTAATTGATTACGATTACTAGTAATCGAAAAGTAATCTGGATTACTGGAAATTAAGGTAAAATAATCAAAAAGAATCAGAAGTAATCAATGGGGGTGCTGATGGCGAGTAGTCAGCGTGTTGGCTCTGCAACCAGAAAGACCCAGGTTCGATTCCCAGCCGCCGGGTCAAATCAGAAAATAATTTTTTCTGAGTTTTCTGTGCTACAGCACCCTCCTTCGTTGGTATTTGAGCAATAAAACGTCGGCGAAGTAAAATAATAAATAAAATGGCTCCATTAGCTTAAAAATAATGCGTCAAAAAACATCAGAGACGCCGCAACTTTGTTTTATAATTTACACGCAACTGCAGAGTTGTGCAAGAATTAAGCTCTATCTTCCTTCCATTTTCACCACCTGTCTATGTCTTCCCTATCCTTCTCTCTAGTTCCAGTGCAATGCATTGCATATGTAGGGGATAGCCCCTGAGCACTGGTCCAAGATAAAAAAAAAAAAAAAAAAAAAATAATTCGATTACTTTTGATTCTTTTTGACCATCCGTATCGAAAAATCGAGCTATACCAGTCGACGTTGAGCCAAGGCGCAACTTGCCAGCGTGGAGGCGATCGACGGTAGTGTAAGTATCTGACTGTTCCAGTTGCCAGATGATGATCCACTCCAAGGTTCTGATGTATATTTCTATTGCATATTAAATTACATTTCTTTTTTATATACATATGTACATATATATTAGAATATTGAAATAAAATCAACATAAAGAATTGAAATAAATATCCGTCAACAGTGACCGATATATACGTCAACGATGACCGGTCAGCAGTGACCGATATATCCATCTGCGCTGACTATCATATGTACACAGAAGTTTCCGCCATTATTCTCATATTGCCCTTAAGAAAATGATAGAAACTTTGTTCTACGCAAGAACCGATAATTCGGTCAGCAATGACTCTTATATGACCAGTCAAATGATGTTCACTGTTCTTCTAGGGCATAAAACTTGGGTGGTACGTAGTTCCCCGGGCCATCTAGTTTAAATATAAAATGTTTATATTAAATTCTTGCACCCACTACAATCCATTCTCTTCAACTATTTCTTATCAAGAGTGTATAAATTTCATATTGTTCTTTCATTTCTTTCTTTTCAAAGCAAGTAGCAGTCTAAAATACACCAGCACATACAATTTAAAATTGTAATAATTTGCTTTGAAAATATTCGATTACTTTTGTGCTGCTGCCACTTCTGCCAACTTGATGTGGCTTGTTAAGCCAAAAAATATGAGTGTTTGTGATTTTAAATTTATGTATTACAGCCCTCTGGGTAAAACTTTCAATAAATTGAATGCCAAATTGGCCTATAAAATAATTAAAAAAAAGAAAAAAAAACTTGCAATATCACTATGATTTTTCTACTAGTATGATTTCAAATACAGGGTGTTTTTTCTTGTTCAAGGTAAAGAATTTTAAATTGTAATAAAATTTGAGTCGGAAAAAATAACTGATAGAAAGAATTAAGTTGGCCAATGACTGAGAGGTACTGCTATTATAACCTAACCTAACCTATAAATTATGCTTAATAATAAAAAAAAATTTAAATTGAAAGATTTGTCGCTGACTGTTTAATTATCATTAATAATAAAAGGTTGAATGGATAATTCATAGATATTTAATTTATGTGTTAAACAAATTTCGCCAACTTACATTATGTGGGGATTTTAGATGTGGGTAGCGTTTTTCCGAATAGAGATATATGATACATATATTGATTGATTGTGAAGATTTTACAAGAGGGTAAAGTGTTTCTTTATTGACAATGCAAAAGCAATAAAAATCTAAATTCGAGGATATGGTAAAAAAATGGTTCAAAATAATTCACAATAGTATCAACTATTATTGACATTTGGTACTTGGTACCCGGTAATTCACAGAATACGACCCGTTAAAGCCATATATATAAAAGGTATGTATGTATGTTGTAATATTCCTGTACAAAATAATTTGTTTAAACAGTGACAGTTAAATCACTAAAGCATTGCCAAAATGTCAGTACTACACAGGAAGAAAAAGCTCGTACTGAATTCAAGTACTAATAGCGCTCAAATGTACTCGTACGTACTTAAAAGCAGCCGAAAATAAGCTGACAGATCGTATCTTGGAAATTATTAAAATGAGTACAAAATTCTTAAATCAAGAAAAAAATCTTAAATTAAGTACGGAATTCTATTGTGAATTTATGTACTTCTCAACAATTTTTTGGGAGTTTTTGCATAAACCTGATCGATTTTTGAACGAAATGTATGTAAATTAGGATTGCCAGATCCCAAAAGCCTAAAAACTGGAAAACGTAAAATTTTCGCCTGGATTTTAGAAAAAAAACTGGACCATTTTTAAAATGCACTTAAAATTACTAGTGTTGGACTTAAATATACAATTAGCAAAAAATGACAGTGATGATACTTTGTAAATTGTCATTTATGTACAAAAAATGGTACTAATTGGAGTTAGGAAAAGATATAATCTAAACATTTGCAAATATAGTTGTAATTTTATTGTGTTTAGAATGCAATTTTTCTGTACAAAATATTAATTTCATTATAAAAGAATATAAAATATGAAAAAACTGGAGTAGAAACTGGACCAGACATAAAAAACTGGAAAATCCTGGCGAATCCAGGCCATCTGGCAAGCCTAATGTACATATAGACTGGATAAGCCATACAACAAGTAGAAAGGATAAAAAATTAAATGAAGGCAAGTCAGAAATGCTTGACTCAAACACATTTTAGAATTGATTCGATCTCGGGTTTTTTTAAAACAATCTCGTTTTCGGATTATTTCAAGTGCGTATACGGTATTGAATATGTCTAAAGTAAGTATTTCGCGCTCGAAGAATCCGTACTTGAATTAAGTACGTGACAGCCACCCTGTGCCGTTCACGTATCTCACTAAGTCCGTCAGATTCAACCGGGAGCACAGCCCTAAGTTGTCCAAGAAAGGCGACCCAAGATACTCAGCCGCGACCTAGCCACAACGTGCTACTCACAGAGAAAGTGCACAACAGTCTCCCTCTCCGACTCTTTCCCACAGCCCCTACACCGGGCATTAAACGCTATGCTCTTCCTTTCAGCATGCGTGGCCTGTGCAGACGGCTGTAACTCTACTAATAGACAATCGGAAAAAGCTCACTGAAGGACACTGGAGGTATCTGGAAACCTATAGGAAACAGAAACTCCCAGATCATCGGAGAAAACACACGCCCCCACTCCTGATTCTGTCTTAGAATCGGCGGTGAGGACCGCCCTGACGCCAACCGCAAGGATTCTCCTTCAGTCAATCCTATTAGAGAAGGTGGCGACTGCACGCCTCTCGAAAACAAGTCTCCGAGTAGAGATATTCAACGGGTAGTCCGTAATGAAGCTCAGTAGGGTTCGAAGAATTCTGTTATGGACACGACCGGATTCCCTGAAGAATCCGGCTACCATTAGCCTAATTGTAGTCAGAGCCGAAACGGAAGGTCAATTGGTAAGAGATTTATAATCGTTTCACATCGGCTCTGAGGCACGTTCTGTATGACCCGGTAACTCCCAAAACACGCAGATCGCTGAATCCTACCCAGTCTCGTCAGGTTTTAGGCCCTGCCGAAGAAAATCCGTACCCACCGCACTTTTGACTCCGCTGGAGATTGATTTAAGTACGGACTTATTGATTTTTATTTTGAGTGTACGAGTACGTAATGCTGCAATTTAATCATTCATGTATTTTGTTATTCTGCCATTGCAGAATGTAGCACATTTGCTAGATCGGGTATATCTGCACGGTTTGCACCAGCAATTTGCGAGAAAGAGTGACTTCCGCTTATATTTTTTGAATTGTAAATTGATATAAAACCAATTTTTATAAAATGTACTTGTCCATTTTCCAGATACGGACAAAATTCTTCTCTACTACACCGAATTTATGTGAATTTTCTTTTCACAGTCTCTGCCACTTAATAACATTTTTCCTACTTGCAAACGATGTTTTTTTTTTCATTTTCGCAAATTATGTTTTCATTTAATACTCGTACTTATTGCAATTTTGTTGTGATGAAACTATTTCTTTTGAAATCCTTTGAATTGTTCGGTTGTTACTCTGTTTGCGATGGTGTTGCTTCGCAAATATGCATGAAGGCATAAAGTGTTGCATGAATAAAAGATTTATTAAATGTTCATAAAGAATTTTAAAGATTACTTAAATATGAAGTTGTCGGTATAATTCAATTCAGTTTAATAGTGTTGTTTTTGCGCCTTCGTCAGTTTCAACTTCTTTATAAATAATTTTTTTTTCTTTCATTCTTTCATATCAAAAAAGGATGCCGCTGCAAAATTTTATGTTTTCGAAATATAAAAATCGCATTTTATGCGTTTTTCGGTGAATGCAATTTTTATGCATACGCATGAACAGAAATATGCTCATTCGTATGTGTGAGCGTTGAGTGTTTGTGTTTGTATGGAGGCATATTAACACTTTAATACAATGAATGAGAATAAAGAAATATAAATAAGAATGCTAAATAAATTTATGCATTTATACACACACACACGTACGCCATGCAACGAGCCTCTACATACTACGATTGAAAATTTCTCATTTGTCGATTTATTACGTTTATTTTTAACAACGCACACGAACGTCATTGCTGCGTATCTGCATGGATGTAGGCGGGAATCGAACTCGCAACCTCCACATTGATAGACTAATGCTCATGCTGTATCCCTGCAAATAACATTGAACTACGAGGTCCATTTTAGCTGAAATGGACTGATTACAAACATGATCGTATGTAATGCAGCCATGGACCATGTCATTAAAAACTACATCTTATTATTATACGACAAGTGTTCGTGATTGTTTTCGTATTTAAAATTACTCTCTGAGGTGCTGCATGGAGTGATTCCATGGTTTAGTTTTTCGATTAGTCCGGTGAAAAAAGTTGTAAAAAAACTAATTTCGTTCTCACCTGTACTGAAAACAGAAGCTTTGTCCTTTGGGAGTATATGAAGTGTGACCTTTACTAGAAACATAAGAGAACAACGAAGCTGAGAACCTCTGTTATTAGTATGTAGACAGTAACGATTATTCTCGTATGCATTTTCCTATACTCTGACGGGTTAAATAGATGATATTAATGACTTTACAACTACCTCCCTGTTGACACTGATGACGTGTATAGTGGCATAGAAAATACGTATTCTACTCAACTGGTGTTGGAGATTCATTTTTTTTTTCTTTTTTTTATCTGGGACCGGCACTCAGGAGATAACTCCTACACATGCGAAGCATTGTGCTGGAACTATAGGAAAAGGATAGTAGGAGAAACGACAGGAGGTGAAGATTAATTAATTATTATTGCAGCTCTGTTTTCGCACGTTCTTTGTTTATACTCGTTGCAGTGCTGAAGCTTCGGTTTAGTAGCCATTTTTATTATTATTTTACTTCGCCGGTGCTACACACTACCGATGAAGGAGGACGTTCTGATGCGATTGTGGATTGCTATCAGCTGAAGCCGGTATTGTTCAGTGACCAGTGAGTATGCCTTCGCCACTGAAACCGTCCGACAACAACTGACACACTAATGCACATCAGAAAAATGCGAGATGTTTATTTTTAATTTAAAATTTTAGTCTGAAACTGGGGTTGAACCCAGGTCTGTTTTTGGATTTGTGCAGAATACCATCCATCGTGCCATCGCCAATCTCTTGCCTTTTTTTAAATCAGAAATGTAATTTCTTCACTATATTGTGATAAATTAACTGTGAACTTGAACACGATACGAAATTTTCATTAATTTGTAATAACTGTAGTTTGATTAAATTCTATTCCGAATACTTTATTTACTAATATATTTGAAAACAAAATTGAAAAACTGTAACGCTGTACTAATTTGTTCGTCGGCGTATGAAATAGAAATAAATCTATCGGAGAGTTCGGCACGCACGATGAATTTCGTCGACGGCGCTGTTGTGTTAATTTGCATATGAACAAATGTGTTTTACTTCTGAGGACGAAAGTTCGCAACGAATAATTAGTCGTTCGACCTGATTGTGTTCCCATGCATACAGTTGCAAGACAAGTTAGATAACATCTCGAGATATGAAAGAACATTAATGACCAAATTCACATTAGCAATAGTTTAACCAATAATATTTGATTCACAGCTTTTTGTTTCCTATTAGTTAAACCGCCAAATGTCATTGGTTAACCAATAGTTAGACAACACCTGATTTGTAAATTATTATTAGTATATTTGTTTTGATATCATATACCATCATATAATATGTATATATAATAATATAATTTTTTTTTATTTTCGATAATATTTTGATTTTCCCGAACCAATTTCAGCAGCAATTCAATATCTTGCGTAAAGTTCGATAAGCGCGCGCTTGTTTTATCAATTTTTAAGAAATAATACAACAAATGTAGACAAAAACCATATGCTATAACAGTGCAGCCAATATTGAAAATTAAAAGATTGTTAGGGCTATCATTCTTTGGTTATACTGAGAATATTAGTTAAACAATACACTGTGAATATGAAGTAGTAGTTAAACAATAGTTATAATTTTAGTTTACTAATAGTTAACTAATGACTGTGAATTTGGGCCTAAGAATTTAGTATTAAAAAAAAACGAAGGAACTTCAAACTCTGCTATTATTTTTGCCGCCACTGTACGTAAAATACATTTTATTTCTTTTACAAACCTTGTGCGATAACACTTTAGAAAACGTTTTTTTTTAACTATCTTTTAATGAAAATCAATTAAATTCAGAACAAAAATGCTCGTTAAAATATCAAACGATTCAACACCAACAATTTCATTTCATTCCACAATTCTGACACTGGGGTTGGAGTAACAATTAATTAAACATCAGTTAAAACATCATTAATAATAACAAGAATGCAAGAATGCAAATACTAACAGTAACAACAGAAAAAACACAACAACAATTTGTCATTTTCCTCTTTATTTAAACGTCAGATCAGCATTTAAACTCGTACGGTTGTATCAGTTTATTGATACGTAATCAGTTATCAACCATGAAACTACTCGTATTGTTACAATTCGATTTTTATTGGTGTTACGATTTGTTTAATTTTTTATTGTTGTTGCATGATTGGCAACGACATGACAGCAACTCGTGTTCTTTTTTTACATAATAACCCTGGTAACCCTGGTTCCACAACGGACAGAAGTTGCATCTGAGACCAAACTGTCTGGGATCTTCATCAAAGTTGATGGATAGAGGCATACCAATTTCTTGTCATTATAAAGTGTGTGCTTTTTTTCTTGACCCAGCTATCAGCGTATGTCTTCTACGCATGCAATGCTTTGCAAGGGAAGTAGTTGGAAAAGAATGGTGTAGAAAAGAGACAGGAGGTGAAGGGATAAGAAGGAATACGGAGTCATTTTATTTATTGTTTTACTGCTCAAACATCGACGAAGGTGGGCGCCAGGATACAATAGCAAAAATGAAGCAATTTGAGTGATTTTTTTTTGCATAGATCTGGCAATCGAACAGAATCGATGGTCATTCTTACTAACTTTTAAAATTCATTTTCATATCTGTAATCGTTCTGTCTCAACAATTAATAAATAATATCGTTGTCCCAATGGCATCTATGGGTTTATGGGGTGTGTCCATCGTAGATACAACTTCCAATTCTATGCAATAGCGAAACAATCATTAACGAATTATAACGTGCTTTCGATGCTTTGAAATAATGAGTGTCTACTACGCGCTTCTCAGCATGTACTAAGGAAATAGTAGAAATATAATGCAATACCATGTATTCGATTCGCTGTCAAGCATGTTGGCGTGTTTTTTTCAACGTGTGGCTCGCTGATCACGTCTAGCAGGCAGTTTGCGGCGATAGTGATTTAGTAGATTAACTTCGGGACGAACGAGGAATTCTTCGTTGCGAAATTTCGTTACCAGAAATAAAACAAATTTGTGCATATGAAAATTAAAACAACACTGCAGTCGAACGCAATTCGTCGTGCGTGACAAACTCTGCGATAAATTTGTTTTCATTTCATATGCCGACGAACAATTTAGTACAAAGTTGCCGTTTTTCATTTTAGTTTTCATACATATTAGTAAATAAAGTTAATACATACATATGTAAAAATGACGTTCGAGTTAAGGCGCTATTCAACAATATATAATAATGGCTAATGGGGGCGTAGCAGTATAATTCATTATACACATAATAAAACATATTCCACGGAACAAAGGAAACTCTTTGCTTCAAGTACAAGGTGGGCCAAAAGAAGTCATCCGATGTTGTTTGGCTCTCATTTTCTAAATAAAAAACTTCGATTCTGTTTTTTCATTATGTTTATCTGAACCTTTAGAATTTTATTGGTCTAGTCGAGAAGATGATATCAGCCAAATGGGCGCCGCCACAATTGATTGCTATACAGGCTTGTTTTATGGCATTTTTTTTTTTGTTTTTTTTTTATCTGGGACCAGGACTCAGGAGATGACTCCTACACATGCGAAGCATTGTGCTGGAACTATAGGTAAGGGATAGTAGGAGAAACCACAGGAGGTGATGCTTAATTAATTATTTTACAGATCTGCATTTGCACGTTCTTTGTTTATACTCGTAGCAGTGCTGAAGCTTCGGTTTAGTAGCCATTTTTATTATTATTTTACTTCGCCGGTGCTACACAATACCGACGAAGGAGGGCGTTCTGATGTGATTGTGGATTGCTATCAGCTGAAGTAGGTATTGTTCAGTGACCAGTGACTATGCCTTCGCCACTGAAACCTTCCGACAACAACTGACACACAAAGACACACTAATGTACATCAGGAAACTGCGAAATGTTTTTATAATTTTTTAGTTTGAAACTGAAGTTGAACGCAGATCTGTTTTTGGTTTTGTAGTCAACATGCAGACTACCATCCATCGTGCCATCGTGTCGAATGTTGTCCTTGAGGGCTTCCAGAGTCTCGGGCTTGTTCACGTAAACACGGGACTTCTAAAAAAACCCCACAAAAAAGCCTGGAACGGTTAAATCAGGCGATCTTGCGGGATAGTGCCAACACCACAGACGAATTGTTACGCAAAAAAATAGACACGATTATTCCACGTTCTTGGGGAGGGTATCGCTCCATGGCTTGTTCACTTGTATTCTACATCTGTCTAGTTCAGATTTGACATTGGCTGCCATATGCAAAAATAAGAGCATCTTCCAATAGGGTGATTTCTTTTGGCCCACCTTGTATAACAAACAACGAAACAAAGTAATGTCTTTGCTTCGAGTAGAACAGGGAAAAAAATGAAATATGTGTACACTGCGAATTTACGCAACGAACTTTTAGCGACGAATGCATTAAGTCAAAGGAATTTCTTCGTTCGGCGCAATTGTGTTCCCAACGTAAGATGGGTTTTTAAGAGAAATAAAAATACAAATAAAAAATACATGACGGTTACGGTTGATATAAAATACCTTTTCGTTTCTATTAAAAATTTTACCGATTAAACGTATTAAAAAGTTAATGAACTCTGCAATTTTTAATCAAAAAGAATCATTAAAATGAATTTTATATTAATGTTCATTTACTACACATATACATACATATATATACATATGTATGTTTGAATGCATGTGAATTTATGTATGCATGAATGATATGAATATGATTTGAGTTGAGTTGAGAGGATTAATGATTGCAATCGTTAATCTCTGACATTAAAAATCGCATGGGTATTTTTTTATGAGAAAAACAAAAATTATATTTCTCCAGGACAAACCTACCCGACACACAAATTTTGATTAAAAGCTTTAAGCAACAGAGAATAGTTGTTTTTTTATGCAGACACTTGGAATCAATCAAATACATTTTATATCCTCCTCCTCCTTGATTTCTAAAATAATGGGAATATTTATTAAGAAGAAATAAGATTTTGTCAGTTCTCCACAAAGTCTATGTGGATCTTTTAGAAACAAAATGTATGTGAATGCAGTAGGATAATGTGCAATAATTGTTGCACATACATATACAGTTGCCCAGTAAAGTCTACATACAGCGCCAATATTTAAGTTGTTTTTTTTTTTTATTTAAAAAGAATTATGTAAATTTAAGCTAAACAAATATTTTTATTTTTTTATTTATTTTTTTATTTACTGATATCACCAAAGTGCTTTACCGATTCTTGTTCCTGTGGGTAGAATATTAAAGCGTTAAAATTACCGGTTTTAGTGTATATTTTACCGATTGTAAGACCTCCCGAATACATCGTACACTCGTACTGACCGTAACTGACTGGAAGTGGCCGAGCAAGTTGACTCACGAATACTCCTTGTGTTCGCTGTGAATTGGTTTTACCGATTGTATGAGCTCCCGAATACATATTACACTCGTTCTAATTGTAATTAGGAGTAATTTTGCCGATTAAAAGAGATACCGATCAACACTAGGTTCACCAGACTTTTTTTTTTATTTTTTTTTTTTATTATTACTCTTAAGCCGTGTGTCCACTACCAAGTTTTCATGCGGAAGTTGCTTCCGCAGTTTTTGTCGTGTAAACACGTATTAGAAGTCGACTTCCAGAAGTTACTTGCAGCAATTATGTGGAAACATGTGTTTGTTGCTTGCTGGAAATAACTTGAACGACTTGCTGTGAACTACAAGTGTTTTGACGACTTGCAGAAGAAGTCGGGTATACGTGAGTAAACGGTTTGTGGTATTCTCTTCTGTTTTCAGTTTTGTTTTGTGTTTTTTTTTTTAGTTCTTTTCAAAATTTATAAAAATGAACAAAAATAAATTCGTTTGGAGTAGTGAAAAAACACATTTGGTAATTGAAAAACAAGAAAGTTATCCTGAATTATGGGACACGTCCTCAAAAGACTATAAAATGCTTTAAAGGCAATAGTCAATGATATAGACGCAACCGCAAAATCATCATTAGACATTCTCAGGAAATTTTTCAGCTGCATGGAGTCTTCGGTCCGCAATTCTTCAAGTAATGTATTTTGGATACTTAAATCTACGCGCCGCAGCACCCAATTTCTCACCCAAACACTTCTTTTTTTTTAATTTGTTTCTTTTTAATTAAATATGCTGCGATGGCAGCTGCCAATCTTATTTTGCCACAAGACATTTTTATACTGTCATTCGTAAAAAAAGCAAACTACTGCAAGCTGTACTCACATTGTGAGGAAACACGTTTGCAATTTCTTGCAGCAAGTTCGTCGTGATAACTTCTACAAACTACTACTTCTGGAAGCAGACTTCCGCAAGTTTCGGTTTGAGTGCAAACACTTCAGCAAATACTTGCAGAAGTTCTTCCGCAAGTGACTTGCTAGTGGACACACGGCTTTAAAATTGTTTTTCCATCTTTTAATTTTTTGCCTCAGCGCCTTATAGGCTTTGTAGAGGCTGTAGCCTGGCATTACAATATACAATAATGTATGTAATATATGTATATCTAAATTAAAAGTGCTTCCATGTTATTCAACATACATATATAATTTTAAATGATGTTTAAATGATGATATAAGAGTCATATTTTTAAGTCTACCTGGTAAAGTATTGTATTCTCTTGGTCCAGCATAAGTAATACGCTGTTTGGTCAAATCTATCCGACATCGTTGCAATTGTAGATCATGTGCTAACCTTGTAAATCTCGCCGTTCTGATAATATGTTGATCAAATTTTATTTTATCTTTACCAGCGACATCTACCAGAGACACTGCAACCCAACCGACCAGCGTACCAGCTTAACACCCCGCCGCAGTATCACCATTTTATCATCAAATCGGCAGCTGATTACCGACTACCAACGTAGATTTAAATTATCTCTAAGTGGTTTTAAGTTTCGTTGAATAAAACTATATACGAAGGTACAGGGTGTCTGGTGGCAAATTTATATATTTAAATACGATTATTTCAAAAAGTAATACACAGTGCGGAGGGAGGGTGGCGCCGTTGGAATTATCGATTGTGCGGATTTGTCAGTCACGATGTTGCAGTGGTCGAGTGAGCATCGCGCATTCGCTGTGGAGACATTTTTTAAGATTAATGCTTCTTACGTAATTGCTCGTCGACAATCTTGTTCAAAGTTCGGTATTCGGCGAATAAGTGATGGAGCGAGTGTAAATTTAATTCATTCGTGGGTGCAGAGATTCCGCGCAACTGCTTCGGCTATGAATGGCCCACGGCCAGGGCCCAGTCGATCCGAAAACATTGAACTGGTTGAAAGCAATTTAAGTGAAAATCCGCGACTTTCAATACGGAAAAGAGCAGCCTCACTGGGACTTCTAAGAGCGATTATTCATGAAATTTTAAAAAAGGATCTGAAGGATGACATACTCTATAAGAAATAAAATCCGCTTTTCCTTCTATCGTTTTATTCTCTTAATAAAACTTTGTATCAGTTATTACGTTATTTATTGAGGGTGGCGATGGCTAAAGTAGTCTGCACGTTCACTACAAAACCAAAACAGACCTGTGGGTTCAACCCCAGTTTGAGACTAAAATCATAAAAAAAAAAAACATCTCGCATTTTTCTGATGTGCATTAGCGTGGCTTTGTGTGTCTGTTGTCGTCGGAAGGTCTCAGTGGCGAAGGCATAGTCACTGGTCACTGAACAGTACCGGCTTCAGCTGATAGCAATTATAATCACATCAGAATGCCCTCCTTCGTCGGTATTGTGTAGCAGCGGCGAAGTAAAATAATAATAAAAAATGGCTACTTAACCGAAACTTCAACACTGCTATAAACAAAGAACGTGCAAAAAAGCAGAGCTGTAAAATAATTAATTAAGCTTCAACTCCTGTCATTTCTCTAACTATCCCTTTCCTATAGTTCCAGCACAATGCATAGCCTATGTAGGGGTCTTCTCCTGAGTGCTGGTCCCAGATAAAAAAAAAAAAAAATTTGTTTTAAATATAAATCTGCTACCAGACACCCTGTACTACTTCCTATGCCAGTCACAAAAGCAATTATAAACATTATGGGCAGTTGGTCTATTTTTTTGTGGAAATATCAATATAAATTGAAAAATTGCAATGAAATAAATACAAATGTGGATTTCGAAGTGTTTCACAATGATTCAGTTCTCTTAAAAAATTAAAATTTTCCCAATCGTTTTTGGCTTCAGTGCAAAACGAGTCACCCTTTATATGCCGTATAAACTTATGAAGTGCAATTATATTTAATCAATAAATTGTGGCCAACTGATAGCACTCAACACCTTGTTACCACTTTTATTGGGCGCTTGAGAAGGAAGCAGCCACAGCGTAGTTGCTGCTTATTGAAGTCTTAAGACTTTTGCATTTGTAATTTAGAAGTAAAAATAAGAATAAAAAGCTCAGGTTCAAAAGTGTTGTGTGCTTTTTTATTTTTCATTTCGATCATGCCCTGAGGCCAGATGATATTGGTGGCCTCTGTTCACTGCATTGAAATAGACAAAAGAAAAACATTTTTTATTCAATTTGCAAAATGACATTGAACATGAGTTGTTTCGCACAAATAACGACTAAATCTGTATCGTTATCCGAATTGATAGAATTATTGAGGTTTTCAATTGCTGTTGTGTATCGGTGATGAATAAATAACGGGTAATTTGTTTAAGGCCGATAATTCTTACAAACTGTGTATGACAGTGTTCAATTTTGTAAATAGTACAATGAGCCTTCAATTTTACGAAGTGATACAGTAAAATTTTCACCATTTCGATAGTAAATTTTCACAATTAAAATTCTTTGTTCAAGAGTGTAGCGTTCCATGGCTAAAATTTCTCAAGTTTTTACTAAATAAATGTCAAAGGATGGCAGCTCAATTCTGGACATTTCATCATTTGACAGCCAATTTACTTCCTAACTTCAAATTTGCCCACCCTTAACTTTTTTTTTAAAAGCAAATTCGCTTGCTTCTTTCTACCTGATACTGAATAAAAAAAACCATAGCAACAAGCTGTTATATTTTCTGATTATTAAAAAATTACTTTTACTGCGAAAATATTGAAAAAAGTAAAACAACAAAACAAAAATGTTTTGGGGATTCAGTGAGGCATTAGATTTGTTTAGTGAATATTTAAATATTTTCGAAAATCACAATGAACAGAAATCTTGCAACGAATCTTCGAATAATGAAAGTGAAAATGACGGCGATAAATTATGTAATAGAGAGATAAACATTCTATTATTTGGAGCCAGTGATCCCCGGCATATAATTAAAACTGCATCCAAAATGTACAAGTACAGCGTGCAGGGCATGAGACCAATTTTAAACTTTTATCTTATGGACGGTTGTGCGGAGATAATGGCACGAAATTTAATTTTACTTGGCATTGCGTTAGAAAATCCCGACATTTTAAATCTGCGAACTAAAGTGCATCTGTTTATGGATGTCTATGGCAATTCATTAATGAGAATTTCATCACATCATTATTTGGCAAATAAGGCAAGGTCGCTGCTCAAAGCCGTCACCGACAATGCTTATCTGAAGAAATTGACACCAATGTTGAATTTCGATAAAATCAAGTATCGGGAACGTGATGGATTGGAGAATGCTTTCTGTTTCTGGTTATCAAAAGACAATTTTCAAATTCAAGAACATTGGAATGCTCGAATAAGAAAAGAGTTGGGAACACGATTTGACTATAGAGAGGGACAGTTTGACTGGGATCTAAACATGGTACTTAAAGAACGCAATGCATCACAAATATGCTCACAGGTAGGCTTTGCAAAAGACTAGAATGCCCAAAGCTCTTTACGTATGAAGAATATGTGTGACTTTCTCTTGATATAGAGATTTCCATTAAGAAAGTTAAGACGAAAAATTGAAAAATAAAATTAATTTATGCCCGAGAATTTTTAGACGTGGTTCCTTCATTTCCCATTCTATTCTTATTTGGGCTTTATAATTTTTTTTATTTCAAAACTAATCGATGACGGTCCTTGTTTCTTTAATAGGAATATCGTTATTGGCGTGAAACTGGTATTGCTTTTACCTTTCCGGAATATGAATATAGTAAACCGAATAAAACATTGGCCGCTGGTCTAGTACGCAACGGCGATAAGTTTATGCATCGTGGTTATATTGGCGACATACAAACAGGACCTTTTGCAGCTTTTGGTCTAAAAACAAGCGACGAACGCATGATGAAATCCTTGCACGGTGAAAACGATTACCGTTCCACGGATATTACCGAACGTAATTTGCTGGAATTGTTTCATGAGTTGTTAACGCAAACTTCATACGTACACGGTGCCAGTACATCACGCAAATACGGTTCAGTTCGACTTAAAATGGGCAAATGCTTAACACACCATGAGTTCAATATGGAAAACGCTGAAGAATATGACAAGTCTTGGATTTCTATAGATGGATTTAATATTCATTTCTTGTCTTCAGACGATATTTTATCAACGCAAGCAAATTTTTCAGAACAATGGTCTCAATTTTTCGATATAGCCTTCGTCGGTCATAATTATTTTACATTTCTGCAGGACAACTTTATCAATATTTTAAAACAAAAATCCCTATTTATAATCGAAACAAAACTATTATCCACTGCAGCAAAAAAAGTGATTAATGATTTTGAGGAAAAGCTATTCAACTATGCTCAAAAAACTAATTTGAAAAATGTTATTAATTACAAAGCGCTGAACACGAAGAATGCGTTTCTGAAATTTAAAAAAATGTAAAAGTCCATTTATACAGAAGTTTTGCGACATTTTTTCCCATTAAGCATTTAATATTGCGAATAAAAAATTTATATTATACTGAATTTAACGAACAAAATACCTTCGGCTGGCTTGGTGGAAGTTTTATTGCATTTTTTTACATCGATTTTACATATGAAAATGTAGCTGAAATGCATTTAATGCACGAATAAATATAAACTTGCGACATACGAGTACATACATACATACATACGAGTACATACTGGTTGAAAGCAGTTTACATGAAAATCCGCGACTTTCAAAACGGAAGAGTGCAGCCTCACTGGGTCTTCCAAAAGCGATTATTCATGAAATTTTAAAAAAGGATCTGGATGACATACTCTTCAAAAAATAAAATCCGCATTTCCATTCTATCGTTCAATACTCTTAATAAAACTTTGTGTCAATTATTACGTTTTTTATTTAAGTTTGAAAATATATATCTCCTACCAGACACCCTGTACATTGATGTACAATTTAAACTAAAAATTATTATACATAATATAATTTTAAAAAATTCCTAAACCGATCTTTTGATGGCAATTTGATATTTCGGCTGCCGATTTATCTCTTCAGAATGTCCTCATTTACTGATTCTACTAGCACACCGCAATTGGTTATACCTCGTATACGATACAATATATTTGAACTCTCATTTGTTGTGGGGGTTTGGCGATTTTGGAACTCATTGCCTAGGAAATTACGTACTTTCCTCATTTCAATATACTATACATTTAAACGTAAAATTATTGATTTTTTCAATTCTCAATTACGATCTACGTAAATATTTAAATATCGATATATCTTTGTTTTGGAATATTCTTATTGGCCTTGAATAAAATAATCTCTTACTTGAAATCATTATCCAAATTTGTTATATTTTCTAGTTTATAATTCAATGAATGTTAATATTTATTACAATATTGAATGTACTTGATCTCATTTCTCATAGTAACATATAAAATAACTCTTGTAATACTTTATATTGGTCTTAAGACCATATCGAGCCTTTGGTGCAATACCGTAGTAGTAACTACAAATTTGAATTTTTTGAGCTGGGTACGCAGAATCGATCTTTGGAGAAATACATAAGTATATATCTAAAGGAAAAAAGATTACGGTTCTATCTCTAACTGTTCAGATTCTACAGCTACAAATGTAAAGCTATTTTCAACAATATTTATTTGCAATAATGAAATATTTCCTTTATGACAAAAAATTTACAAACAGAAAACATTACAAAACATGCCTCTTTATTAAAAAACTTGTAAAAAAAATAACTTTAGTAAACGAAAATACTATCAAAAAGATGGCTCAAAACTTCAAAAGCATTTTTCTCAGTTCACGATTTTTTGAATTACTACGGTATTGCACCAAAGGCTCGATATGTATTCAAATGAAATAAATAAACAAAATAAAAAAATAATCATCCATTGTTGTATCCATCTTTGCTTGGATAATTATAACTGAACACGGATACAGCAATACAAATTGGAAGAAAAAACCTCTTCATCAATTAATAAATTATTATAATTTAACAAATCTATAATGGATCTTACCTTGGCATATCACAGGGTACATTACATTATAACTCACACACTGGCTGGCACACTTTTTCCGTTTCTGATAGGGGTCCTTAAACTTTATTTCTTTTACATTACAACAAAATTTATTTCTTAATAACGTTCAATTATACATTTAAAAAACTTTTAAACTATAATAATGAAATAAAAATAAACATTTCACAACGTAGAAAACAGCCCTAGAAGACTGAATAGTATTACCAGATTTGAATTACAACTAAATAAACTATAGCCTTGCCATGCTAAATTTGTTGTTTTTCAGTACCATGGCAAATTCATTACCAGGCAAGGAGAATTTATACCAGTTGATCTCGTCCCTGCAACAACAACATTTTTTGTTTACAAAAATTTTATTCAAGTTGTCAAAACAGCTTTGAGTAGAACACAACTTTGACAACTCAACAGAAATCTGCTGATGAGAATATTAGCTAATGCAGCCACCTGGTATGAATTTGCCTTGTTACCAGGTAAACTCACTAGCTTATTAGCCTGCCAGCTGATTCAGCGATTTGTAACGTACTTTTACGCCGAACGTCAAAGTTTGATTCATTTTACGAAAAACTTAAGAAAATTGGCTGTGAATACTTTAACAATGGTCATAATTTAATATTACAATAATAAGAATGCAAAAGAAATTGCTTTTTACAATAATTAATTTAAATTCAATTATGAATTAGCTTTTACGATCTTCCCTAAGTTGTGCTGCAAAATTTTAATTCGTAGTGCTGTCTCAATCTGAGGAATATTTCGTAGAGGCAACACTAAAAGTTAAAACCTTGCAGCATAGTTTAGGCATGGTCGTAACAGCTGATATATAAAGATGAATTATCTTATTATTATTTATCACTGGTGCTAAACGTGACGACTTTACGCTATTTTGACGATTTTTCGTAGCGATTTCCCCAAAAAAAATTAAATGGGGTACTTATTGTAAAAGGTTTATTTATACTGAAAAATTTAAGAAATTGAGCGTTGTAAGGCTGAAGGTTATTTAATAGTAATTCAATTTTACACAAACCAAATTTCAGTTGTTTTTTTATTTTGGGGAAGAATTTGAAATTTAATTCGCCGTGATATTGGAAAACTTAAGAAATTTAGCGTGGCAATGCTATATATATAGTTTGTTTAGTATTAATTCGAAGCTGGTAACATTATTCAGTATTCACGCGTTCGCGTTATTAAGTTTTGTTCGTTGTGCCGTGTTTCTACTCTTATTTAAATTTTTTTTTATTTATTAAAGTTTAAAAAGTGTTTAATTGTTATAATCGAAAGTTTCGGATAAATAAATTTTGTTGTAATGTGAAAGAACAGTCATAAAAAAATTACGTGAATATGTGCATATGTATAAGTACTTGTGTGCGTTCAATTAGTTTTTTTTAAGTGTTATGTATTTTTAAAAAAATCTAAAATGTCATTCATTCTTACTGAATTATAAATTATTTTATTTATTTACTGTTAAGAAACCTAATATTTGCATAGTAATGTATGTATAATTCAAATAGTGTTTCGGATCATGTTCAAAACCATACAACCAAACATGATATACCGAGGTAAGATCCATTATAGATTTGTTAAATTATAACAATTTAGTTTCAATTGTATATTATATTCTTCACTATTATAAAAATGTGTACCACATATGAGTATAAACACTAAACGTATAAACAATCAGATCTCCCTTTGTCATAAGAATGAATTAGCTTGGATTATTCTCGGTTTACTCGACTTGCATGGATTTATATATCCTTATGTGAGTTTTGACCTCTAATATACTCTGATATATTAATGTACATATTGTAACAGAAAATACAACAAACGCTTTCTTACATTTTAAATTTTTACATAACCAAAAAACCTTTTTAAATAAGAATTATATTGACAATTACCACAAAATGTTGAAATATAAGTAAGAAAAGATCAACAAATTTATTTTTGGAAACAAATTTAAATTTGTGAGGTAACTTATTCATATATAAGTTGACACACCAGAACTAATAAGTAAATTTTGAATTTTTAAAATGTTATTGCGATTCCTCACCAATTTCTGAATAGATTGATTATTTTATATTAATATTATGCCATCGGAAATAAAAAAATTTAGTCTCTCCCAAGCGATATACTATAGCTATGTAATTATTAATAAATAAATAATAATAATAAATAGTCGTAATGATATGCTATAGCTTTCACTTAAGACTTTTATTTGATAATTACTAAAAAGGTACCATTTTTGTAAATGATAATTTAAAATCGAAATGAAAGTTACAACACAACCACGTAACATAGGCTACATTTTGGTGTCTATGTAAACAAGACCAAAAAACCGAATGACTATTATAATTTGTTGGAATCGTCTTTATTTATTGTAACAATATGTGCATATAAAAATTTAATGTATATCAGAACTTCTCAGAGTTAAAAGAAAATTTAATGCGATAACGAAACCGAGGTCTGTAAACCAACCATAGATTTTAAACAAAATAAAGATACGAAAGTCTACAAAGTGTAATTAAAGATACTGATTCATGTGTGGTTGGCCAGCTCTTACAGTACAATTCGTCTATATCCATATGATATTAGATGTGTTGCAAGTTGATTCCTATATATTACTGATTATATGAAAATCAGTTTTTATTAAATATTTTTTTTTTAACAAATATTGTTTGAAAGTAAGAGCAAATTTACCCATATATTCGTTAGCAATACTTTGGCGGTACTAAAGAAGTAAATAAAATGTAAATAAATTTTTACCTGCGTACTAGAGCTAACTTATTAATTCGCCATGTGTGGCCGGTACGCAAAATGTAAAACCATATGCATACATACATACAGACATACTGTTTTTGGCTATATCACCATCATACCATGTCTCACCTTAATCTCACCCATTTGTACAATAAATTCAATTTGCTGATATCAATAATAAAATAACAAATTTTATTGGCTTTCTTTCTTTTTCGAGCCCCATGTAGATAAGTTAAACTGCGATTTATCCTTATAAGAACGCAAATTTTTATTGCTAAGATTTGTCTCATCATCCTTTAGCAAGCCATCAGTGGGAATATTTAGTTGATTTGCTCGTTTATTTAATGTATTTCTATAGTTTTCCGGATTTCTATAGTTCTCATCATCTCTCAGCTTCCGTCGTGGAACATGCTTCAGAGCTACGTCCCAATCACCAGTTTTTTTAAGATCTAGCATAACGCTAACCATTTGATTTATTGTAAGAGATTTTCCAGAGCCTGATCCCCATTCTAAATAACGATCAAGAGGTAGGCGCGCCATTCGAAGACCCATTTTTTTTGCTTTTGCTAATGAAAGTGGTTCACTTTTAGACTATAAATGCGAGAAATATGTACTTATGTGTGTATGTATTTAAAAAATAGTTCAATAATTTGTATTTGACAATACTTACAGTATCTACCAGTGCACCTATTATATACACATCGTCAGGATTATACTTTTCCAAATCTGTATAACAATTGGGTGTCAAATAGACCAAATTTTCTTTGGGAAAGATTTTGGTGAAACATTTCTGGTGAATATTTATTGGGAATTCCGGATTTAACATTGTAGGTATGTAACGATGTAAACCTTTCATAGAGGTTGTATGTAGGTTAACGTTACAATAATGCAAATCAAAAGGATCATCATGGGTTCGATTATCAGCAAAAGACAACATAAGTTGTTTTGCAGCATTTTCTGCTTCTTTTCTTGTCATATATTCGTCATATGAGCAATCTAAAACAATTTTTGGAGAAAACTGCATGGCTCTGGTAAGCCTAAATCACAAGTTAGAATTGAAAATAAAAACATAAATGTAAAACTTCCACTAACCTATTATTATAAAATTGATTAATTGTCGTATCGTAAACTCTTAGGAACATTGTAACATTTCCCAATCCGTAAACAATATGAGGATTTTCTGCTCGCTCTTGCCGTATCTTTGCTACTCGTTCTGATATCGATGCTGCATTCTCCTCCTTTTTGAGTTTTTCTGCTGCTTTTCTCACTTGGATTACAAATAAATATGCATAATACTTCAAACGAGCTGTCTTGGATGATAATGTCAGAGCATGTTCCCAATGATGGTCTTTAAAGAAATCTAAAGACGGCACACGTCGCCCCTCGTGGTTTGCGTTGTCCACTTCTAATTGCAGTAATTTTAATAGTCGATCCTTTTCATTTGCAGTAAGCTGCGTTCCTTGCTGAGAACTATTTAACGAATTTGATTCACGTGCATCAAACGGATTTCCTCGTTTTTCTGAAACTTTTGGTGTCGGAGTGTTTAATTGTTCTTCTGTTGTTTCTTCCGTCGTTTTCATACGAACACAAACATTTGCAATCTGCACGCTCTCCCGTTTGCTGGAAAGGACTAAACCTGCTCTAAAAAGATTCTTTAACATTTTTGATAATACTATTTAGTTTATGTTGAATAACTATTGCCGTAAAATGAACATGAAAAATATGACATGTTTCAGTGCAACTCTGTTATTGTCGGAACTGCCTTATCAAAAAGTAATTATTTCTACTGTGTGGTAGCTAATAAAGAGTTGCCAAACTTTTGCATAAATAATAAATCGGCTTTCGTTAAATGTGTATGTAATTCCCTCAGGGAAAAAGTTTTAATATAAATTTGGTGGAATGTTTTTCCACTTTAGTGAATTTTTCTTGACTTATTTTTTTTTTATCTTGGACCAGCACTCAGGAGATGATACCTACACATTCGGTGGATTGTGCTGGAACTATAGGAAATGAATTGTAGGAGAAATGATAGGAAGTGAAGCTTCGCTATCTTACAACACTGCTTTTTGCACATTATTTATTTTTGATATCAAGGAGACGTGTGAAATTTTGAAGCTTCGTTTTTAGTAGCTATTTTTAGTAATTATTTTACTTCGCCGATGATACACAATACCGACGAAGGAGGGCGTTCTGATGCGCTTGTGGATTGGTTACAGCCGAAGCCGTTACAGTTCAGTGACCATTGACTATGCCTTCGCCACTGAAAGCTTCCGACAGCAACTATCGCAAAGGCACACAAATGTACAACAGAAAAATGCAAGATGTTTTTATTAGTCTGAAACTGGGGTTGAACCCAGGAAAAATATTTCGTTTTGTAGTCAATATGCAGGCTACTTCGTAATTAGATAAGAAGATTTTAGTTTTAATAAAATTTCCTTACTGGAATTTTATTTCCATCGTTATTGCTTAAACAAACTTATCTGGCAATACCTACGCGAAATTTGATATGGCAACAATTTTTGTAAACATCACGCAAATAATTGATTGCTACTAATTTTACCGCTGTAAAGTTTCGGATTATATATTGAAAAATAAACAATAATTTAATTATAAATTCCAATTCGCTAAAGTGTAATTTTGAAATAACAAATATTTAAGATGTCATTAATTTGTGCGAGTAAGTTTTAATTTATATTTATAATAATTGTTTTAGGTTATGTTGTAAACGCAATTTCAATTTATTTTAGTCACAAATGAAGTTCCTGATGCCCCTGTAGTATCACCGCATTCTGGTGCTATCTTCGAGAAACGTATTATAGAGAAGTATGTGTTGGAAAATGGCGTAGATCCTATTACCGGCAAAGAGATGAAAATTGAAGAGTTAATTGAAGTTAAAACACCTCCAATTGTGAAACCGAAACCTCCAACAGCTACGAGTATTCCGGCTACATTGAAAACGTTACAAGATGAGTGGGACGCCTTGATGTTACATTCTTTCACACAGCGACAACAATTGCAAACAACGCGTCAGGAACTTTCGCATGCTCTTTATCAACATGACGCGGCATGCCGTGTAATAGCGCGTCTTAACAAAGAGGTGGCTGCTGCTCGAGAAGCTTTGGCAACACTAAAACCGCAAGCTGGCATTGGAGCAGCAATTGCCGCAACATCTATACCACAGCCCGCAATTGCTTCTGAAGCAGCCGGCCTTGCTTCACAACCTATAGAACAGGCTGGTATGAGTGCTGAAGTTATACAAAAGCTTCAGGACAAGGCCACTGTATTGACGCAAGAAAGAAAAAAGCGTGGCAGAACAGTTCCAGAAGAACTAGTTACTCAAGATCAAATAAAGAGTTTTCTAACGGTTGCTTCACATCCAGGCCTGCATTCAGCATCTATACCAGGTATATTGGCACTGGACATCAATAGTGCAGATCATAGTAAAATCTTAACTGGCGGTAATGACAAAAATGCCACCGTTTTCAATAAAGATACTGAACAAGTTGTTGCCATACTAAAAGGTCATACGAAAAAAATTACCAAAGTAATATATCACCCAGATGAGGATACTGTCATTACAGGCTCCCCAGATATGTCTATTCGAATTTGGAATGTCCCGACATATCAAACGCAATTATTATTAAGGTGTCATGATGGTCCTATAACAGGTCTGTCTTTGCATCCAACGGGGGATTATATTTTGTCTACATCTTCGGATAAACATTGGGCGTTTTCTGATATTCGTACTGGGCGACTTTTAACAAAGGTTAATACAAAGAAGTCTTAAACATATAAAAAAAACATATTTTATTTAGTTTTATCTTTTTAGGTTATTGATACAGCAGAGGTTGGACTTACAACTGCTCAATTTCATCCAGATGGTTTAATTTTTGGTACTGGAACAGATGATTCACAAGTGAAAATTTGGGATCTCAAAGAACAAAGCAATGTAGCTAACTTTCCTGGCCACACAGGTCCTATATCTGCTATTTCATTTTCCGAAAATGGTTATTATCTAGCTACAGCAGCTGATGATTCTTGCGTTAAATTATGGGATTTGCGCAAATTAAAAAATTTCAAAACTATACAACTAGATGATACATACGAAGTAAAAGATCTATGCTTCGATCAAAGTGGTACATATTTAGCTATAGCGGGTACTGATGTAAGGTAAGCCATACAATGTTTATTTGTTTTCATTTGCCGCAGATTCTGAAGCAGAAGTAAATAACTGTTTGTTTATTTATTTACTGAATGTTAAAATTGTATTGATTAATTTTGTTTTAAAGTCAATTCTTTTTTAATATGGCATGCTTTTTAAAATGTTCCATCCAATTTTGCAGACGATTTTGTTTCACTAGAACTCTTCTAGATATTTCTTTTTGCGCTTCAATTCTTTTCCTAACTTGCTTTTCGATTTTTTTGCGCTGTTCGGGAGGAAATTTTTCCAGATCCTGCAGTAGGCCCTACAATGCAAACGATTGAATTATGATTACATAATAAGAAAAAAATTATTTACTCAGGAACTGAAGCACAGAAAATGCGACCTTCTCGATTTTTTGCATAAATTTCTTTATCTTTTCTTTAATCTAATAAGAAATATATTTTTGGAAATCATTTTTTATTATTTTAATATTCCTTCCAAAAAAACTAAATTGACTTTTGTTCTGCAGCTCCTGAATTATATCTTACCATTAAATGCCATTGCAATTTTTCTACATTTTCTGTAGCAGAATCATGACTGGTTTTGTTAAATGTATTTGAGTTGGCTGGACGCGGTTTATTAGATACGATACTTGATTTCAAATTTTTTATCTTTGCCGCGGGCATTTGATTAACAATATTACCATTGATTTGTAAAAATTTAATTTCAATATTCTTCAGAATGACAGGCAGTATGGCATTCAATTTTATTTGGATTGAACTGAAACGAAAAGATTGGACGAATTGTGTATTTGCAAATTGTATGCCAATTTTCTTACTCTTCCCTTTGGGCCCTTGCAAAATTGTCTAATACATCCATACACCGCTGTTGTAGAAAATTACTTCTTCTTTCCAGAAACCGGGGATCTTTCAAGAATTTTTGCTGATATATACATCGCGAAAAAGTTTTTTCCTTAATGAAAAGAAATTCAGTTGCATTTGGAAATAAAGGAAAAGGTTTTGTATACCGATCTGCCATGTATAACATCAACTAAATGATTTAACAATGCAAGATGTTGGAAACGACGATTGTAGTTGAAAATTTTCTGCCTAGTACGTTCGTAACCCTTCGGAAATATGTAAATGATATTGAATTAACTTTTATAAGAGCACAGAGAAAAGACTCATCTATAGAAAGCAAAATGTGTTCATGTACATCTTTTAAAAAATCATTTCATACCTTTATCCAAATATCAGCATTAAGGTGATTTCTTTTATCTAAATATGGTCGTACAATTTTCTTCATATAACTAAGAATAGATGATACTTCTTTTTCTCCAATTGAATTTCGTTCATTTATCTCTAAATCAATAATTTCCGTTAGCAGTGGCAATTTACATTCTTCTCCTGTTTCGGTGACGTCTCTTATATCTTCTGGCGCAATTATTTCATCAAAGTAGCCCTACATATAAGATATTGTTCGAAACTCAGCATGAAAATTATAAAGATTTTATATATTCCATTCAAATTGATTTGTGAACTGTCCCTTTTCATGCGAACGATATTTTTTCAATTTTCGCTTTAGGACGTTACTGATTTTTCAATTTACCAATTTTCGAAAATCGATCTTTCGTCATTTTCGGCGTTTTGATTGTTTACATTTTTTTTATATATTAAAAACTACTAAGCCGATCAAATTCACAGTCTAATTAATTTTAAATTTTTTACACCTACACCTAAAATTTTTTTGAAATGTTCGTTGGCATTTTGCTGGACATTTGAATTTTAATTTTCATTTGAATGTGTCTACAACATGGTGAAAATGGAACGTATAATTAAAACAACTAAAATATATTTTTCAGTAGCGTTTTTCTCTGTTCCAAATACACTCATAGAAATATTTCACAATAATTTAATGTAAATAAATGTGGCTGTGTTCGAATTGAGTTGTGTATCAGGCAGACCGTAAACTCATTTCAGAACGAAAATGGTAAGAAATTCAAAATTTTTTTCTGTTTCAAATCATCTCATTTCCTGAAGTGTTTGTTGTTTGTTTTTTTTTATATTTAATACCTACAATTAATTTGAGTAGAAATAAAAAACGGCCATAAATTTCCTGGACTTCCATTAGCACCCGTTGATGTCCTGCAATCTCTTTTTTTAACTCATCCGAAATTCTATTTTCTTCTAGATTTTCCAAGTTTTGTTGCGTTTGCTTCATTTGTGTGAATGCTCGCGATTCTGAATTTCGCAGAGCATCGGCTGCAAACTAAATGCTTGATATTTAATACAATTTAATTTAACAACTTACGAAAAAAATAAAATTACCTCTTGCAGTTCCGTTATGTGCTCATAGATTTTCTCTTGATACGCAGCCTCTCTTTGTTTTTCCAAGTATCTTTCTTGAGTAGCATAGAACATAAACTTCTTTCGAGTGATTTCTCTTAAAGTTAATATATCCCTATTTTGGAGGCAATAATTTATAGATAAAACTATATATATTCAAATACTTTTTTAAAATACTTAAAATAAATTTATGTTTTTTTTAATCACGAATATTGAAGCTTAAAGCCAATAAAAACGAATATGACCAGCGGTTGACGTTACAAGCCATGGCTATAAAGTCTTGCTAAGCCTATGGAACATCGATTTCACTACAAATTGCGCTGTAATTAAAAACAAACACTTTTTTTTGCAAATTTTCGAAATCGATAATTCGATCCATTTTACACAATTTTTTTTGTTGAATTTGCGTTAACCGATATAGTTTTTAAGTCTTATAAAATTCAGTGAATATCTAAAAAAATTATATGAAGACTTTTTAAGTTATTAAAAAAAAAATTGTTCGAAATTTTTTGTCAACGATATCTTTCGAACAAAACGATTTAAGTCAAATTGGCTGTAATGGAAGTTTACGAGCTGATTAGATTTTCAACTTTGCCGATTTAGTACTTTAAACTTTAATTAAAGAAAAAACGAAATGTTTTCGAAAATTTTCGAAATCTACTAAACCAAATCGGTTCATTATCATCACACGTCATCTAAGAGAGCTTAATATCTTTCAAATGCGGCACATTTGAAATAGTCAGAATCGACCCAGGCTTTCAAATCATTTAAATATGTTAAAAATTCGATTTTCGAAAATTGAGGTAAAATCAGTAAATTTCCGCAGCGGGAAGTTAAAAATATTACGAATTTCTTTTATGTTCGATATTACTTGTTTGACTTCTCTAGGAATCAATGTTAAAAAAATTTACTCTATTTTCGAACTTGCAGTGGTTCTGCATATTTTCGAAAGAAGTATTTTCTTAGGGAATGATGAATGAAAAAATTTTAACGAATATCATGAAAAAGCGAAATTTTTATGCAAATATTTACGTTTTCATTCGAAATTTTCTTGTGCTCCGTTGCAATGCTGCGTCCTTAATGTATACAGGATCCAGTGTTGTTACCACACATGGGGCACGTGGATTGGCCACTTCACCTTTCTGCCATTCAAGTAATTTACTTAGAAATATTTATGTAGCTGTATTGTTTTAATGCAAATAGTACTTGCCTCATTAAAGTCTTCGATTGTTAAATTTATAGTTTTAGGCCTGGCATGATCCTTTAAATCCTCCGGATTATAAAAATCTACATTGAAGAAAAATGATATGTTTGAATGGCCAATATATATTACGTTCTCATAAACAACTATTAAAATTGAAATGAAAAAAAAAAATATTTTAATTTTAATAATTGTTTATAATTAGCGGTCTATATTTTTACCACTATAGGCGTGAAAGATTTTGGTCTTCCTTTTGAACTTGGAATACATTGTTAATTTTATAGAAAGTAATTGATATAAACTGTGGGTGTGTTCCGAACAAACGAAAAGTCTTATTTAATATGCACAAATGTAATCAATTTACTGTTGTCATGGACATGACTGAAATGATTTCAAACAAAATGTAAAAAGCAACTTTACAAAGCAAGTCGAAATGGTTGCATGTAGTGCAACGTCTACGTTACTACCTTCAGTAACTATAGAAAAAATGTTTCCTAGACAATATTAAGTTAGTGAAAACATTGTTTTGCCTACACTGAAATTGTAGTTTAATCACATCCATCACAGATAACATACAGTATCTGACGCATATATGTAGTCTATTTTAGATCTTTATGTGATGAAACACTCAAGTACGAAAACTTTTTGATTCGTAGCCAGCGTTACCATTATTTTTTATAAAAACTTTTGTATTAAAAATAACTTAACTTTTCAACAAAAAATTTTTTTACACAAGTGTACAAATAATTAAAAAAAACACAAATATATATATTTTGAATTAATTTTTATTCAAAATAAGAAAGAAAGTTGAACAACAACAACATTCTTCCCTCGATTTCGAGCAGATCCTCAGTTTTTTTAGCGTTTGTTAGATCCTCCGATGAGTCTGTAGCGTATTGTAAGCTATTTTCTCCACTTGCATTGCTGCTTAAAACTAATAACACCAAAAACTAAAAATAGTCCATTATTCTCACCATTTCTCTTTAAATATTTATCCATGCTTTTTTGAAATAGAAAATTTTTTTAGCAACAAAAAACAGGCATAAAAGACTAAAGAGGGAATGGACACATTTAATACTGAAAAATTATAAAATCGTTTACATTACATGGCAACATGGAATATTTTCGTCATATTGTATCTGTAAATTAAAAATTAATAAACAAACCTTGAAAATTTTAATAAATTTCCAAAAAACTTTCTTTTGAAGCTAAAAACTTTTTGCCATTTCAAAAACCTTGAAAAATAAGCGAAATAAGCATGTCTTCATGCTTAAGTTTTTACTGGCTCTAAGTCAATTTACAACTGTTTTTAAATAAGCACATTACTTCTTAGTGGACGTCAGTGAAGCTTGTGCAGTGGAAGCTACACAGCATGTTTCTAAATAATTTTATAAAATGATTAAAAAAGTGTTATTTCATTTCATGAGGTGTATTTTAACAATTAATTTTATTTCATTTTTCTATTCACAGAGTTTATATGTGCAAACAGTGGCAAGATTTAAAAGTTTTTAATGATCACACGGCTCTAGCAACTGGTGTGCGGTTCGGCAAGAATGCTCAATACCTTGCATCGACAAGTATGGACAGAACTTTGAAATTATATTCAATTGAATAAGTTCATATTATTTTCTTAATATTAAGATAGTAATTTTTATGACAAATAAAATGGACTAATGTTTGTCTTCTCAATAACTTTTAGTATTTATTTTAATAGCTAATAGAATTTAATAGATTTTAGAATGTTAAACAAAGTTGTATCCAAATGTAGACGTATTTGTACTTCAGATATTTTGAACTTGTTACGACGCAGCAATTTGTTTCAGTGGTCCTTCTAAATAAGCTGCCAAGGCCATTGCTTTTTGTTTCAGAAGACCCATACCAACATTCTCTTTAGCATAAAGACACAAAAGTATGCTGGCAACCTGCAATGAATATGGATTTTCTTTTAATATTAAAAAATATTTTTGAAAGATATTTACGGAATTGACAAATTAAAAAAAAAATACTATAGAATCTCCCATGACAAACGCATCTTTTGGGCGGACACTTTATGAGAAATGCAGTAAAAATTAAATAGATTTAAAATCAAATAATAAAATGTTTGTTGTATAAGGAACATTTTTAAAGAAGCTATTTGGTTTGTTTTGTTTGTATATTTCGTAATTCTCAAATATTTTTTGGGAGTTCTTTTATAAACATGTGAAATTTCTTAGCTTTTTTCCAAAATTTGGTTAGAGGTCTACTGACGATTTTGGTATAAAAACCAAATGAAATGCTACATCCAACTAAACTATATAACAAACAGTATTGTTCTTCAATATGACAAAATGTCACCAGATTTAAAACAAAATATGGAAAATTTTTAAACTCCACAATACTCAATACGACAATAAAAACCTCTTTACCTTTGTTATTGCTACGTGACCGCATTCACAGTCTAGTAATACGAATTGTAAACGATCTTCTCGGAAGGCATTACGTCCATGTTTTTCATAAGCAGCCCAAATATTACTAGCAATTGCAGCTGTTACACGAGCATCTTTATCCTTATCGCCATAACCCGAATATGCCAATAACGCACCTTCTTGACTCAGCATTCTGGACGAATATGTGCAAGATTGCATTAAACAAAATCGAAATTCAATGACTTTCCAAACTACTTACAAGGTATTCTGGACACCACCAGTATTTGCCTGACTGAGTACTTGTGTCAATGCTTTCGGTTTTAACATTTTATCAGTGTAATTACTTTTTATTTATATTTTAGTTCTATCGTTTACGTACGTATTCGTTTTACCGTTTCAAAACAATCACAAATCATATGACAATACAATCCAACAAAGAAATAAGCCGACTGTTTTGGAGGCGGCCGCACGCCGCCAGTTTTTTTACAATATCAAGAGAAAGAAATCTTTATGCCCTACTGACACTACATTTTTTCTGCATTGTTCAAATTTTGAGAAGAGTGCAAATATATTGTAATGGGAAAATTAATAAGGTGCGAAGAGTAGAACCATATTAAGTTAAATGCAAAAACGTTAAATCGTCCACTAGTGTTATCGATAAAAAAATGAGTCAATGTCAAAAAAAAATTTAAAAAATTTTAACTTAAAATTCAAGTTTGGAACTTAAAATCTTTTATATGTTGACAACTTAGTGATTTATGCACAATGTCTCCGATTTTAACCTTAATTTTTCAATATTTATTTTTCTTTAGCGTTTTTTAAATGTAAATATTACATTGTGTTTGATTATTTCTGGCTGTTGGCAATTTTGTACTAATTAAAGTACAATTGTACGAGCTTGATTATCCCTGATTTTCATTGGAAGTCTAATGTTATTGATGACAGTTTACCGAAAAAAAACTATTTGTGAAAGAATTTATTTAAAAAAACAAGTATTGAAAGAATTTATTTAATTATATTTATTTTTCAGCGATGGTCTTTTTTATGAAAAGTTTTTAACAATTATTTATTTTTCAATATTTCGCTACCAAATAAGTAGCATCGTTAGAAAATAATAATTTCTATTGACAAAAATATTTATTTAAAAAATGGTATTTTTTATGAAGTTTTTGACAATTTATGGTATAAATAACAAAAATGTTTGTAATTAATTATTGTTAAGAAAAATTTTTAACACAACTTTTTTAATGTCTGTCAGCTGTTTGGGACATTTGTAATTTTGCTTTGTTATTTTCAATGTTTATTATAAACAAACTGATTGCTTGTTCTTCATGCCCAAACTAACCCGAAGAAGAAGTACGGGCATTCTCGTGCGTGAAGAACAAGAACATTACTCTCTCATTTACCCAATTTTTGCGTAATAAAACGCTCTTGGGTAAGATTTGGCGCCCGCGGGCGCCCAATTTGGGGTAAACGAACACACCTATTGTTGCTGTTGTTAAACAATCGTTTTGGGTAGAAATCGATAAACTCACAGTGTTGCATATTTTTTTTCTGTACATAAATCAATATTTAAATTTTCCGTTAAACAAAAGTATAGAAAGAGTGGCAGCCCCTAACTTGTCAAATGGTGAAGGCACAAAATCCTGCAGCTCGAATAAGAAGCAAAATAGAAGAAAACAGAAAATAATTCCTCGTGTGGTTTTTGCTGCTACAGCTGTAGAGAGTTCGATTCAACAATAAATTAAATAATTATATATATACGATTAAATAATTATATTTTAGAATCATACTTCATTAAATAAAATAACTTAATAATAGTTCTACTGAATGTATCTCGTTATAATTCCAAAGGAACTATAAAACTTGCAATAATTGCTAAAAAGTGTTGCATGCACAAAGTTATAAAATCAGCAAAAATCTGTTGAAAAAGTTATGGAGCATCAGCAAATGCGGAAAATTTTTCGCTCTTCACATTGCGACGGACGAATATACAATTCACCAACTGCCTCTTTTCCACGCTATCCCTTTCCAATGAATTAGGCAATATATATAGTCATTATTGTCGGAAGACGTGTAAATTCCCTGAGTATTACTCCTCTTGAACAAAAAAAAAACTTAATTAAAATCATAAAAGGCATAAAATCCGGCAGCTCGAATAAGAAGCAAAATAGGAGAAAACAGAAAATATATCCTCGTGTGGTTTTTCCTGCTAGTGCTGTAGAAAGTTTGATTCAACAATAAATTAAATAATTATATTTTAGAATCATACTTCATTAAATAAAATTAACTTAATAATAGTTCTACTGAATGTATCTCGTTATAATTCCAAAGGAACTATAAAACTTGCAATAATTGCTAAAAAGTGTTGCATGCACAAAGTTATAAAATCAGCAAAAATCTGTTGAAAAAGTTATGGAGCATCAGCAAATGCGGAAAATTTTTCGCTCTTCACATTGCGACGGACGAATATAATTGCTTCTTTGTCAATATTTCAGTGAGAAAAAGTATTAAAAAAAAATAAATCTCATTGGCTTAAAAACTAATACGCTTGCAGCACACAAAATATAATTTATGAACTACTCGTACAATTCACCAACTGCCTCTTCCACGCTATTCCTTTCCAATGAAGTAGGCAATATTGTCGGCAGACTTGTAAATTCCCTGAGTATAACTCCTCTTGAACAAAAAAAAAAAAAAAAAAACTTACCTAAAATTCCTTTACTGAGGTTCTATCGCGCCAAGGTGCATGTACGTACCAAAAAGGTGCAAGACGTGATCTGGCTCGCTGATTAAAATTCACAAACTTTGACTTTGACGGCACAAAAATACGTTACAATTTCTTGTATCAGCTGACGTGCGAATTTGCTAGTGAGTTTACCTGGTAATGAATTTGCCTTGGACGCCTTGTTCGCAACAAATAATTCGTCGTTCGACCAATTGTGTTCCTAGCATTATGAAATCAGCAAAATCGTTTGAAAACCTTAAAATATACCGCATCGGCAAAATTCAGCAAATGCTGAAAGTTGTTCGCTCTATTTATTTTTTTTTCTTTATTATTTCAATATTTCCTTAACCATCGGTTTTAATTTTTTAATTTAAATTTTTAATGTTCCGTAAAATTTTTTCTTTAAAAAAAAAAAAATTCATTATTATTATTGTTAATTTAAAAAAAAATCTTGTTTCACTTACTGAAGATGTGTTTTTTTGTAATTATTAAATTTCGTCTTAAAACTTTTAATAAAAAACAAAAGCGTGTCATTGTGATATTTACTACTTTTTAGCTTATTTTTTTAGTTTTTGAATTGTTTATTAATAAAATTATAAATTTTCTAAAATATAGGACTTACAAGTTTACAAGTGTATTTTTAGCTTCTTTCTTTTGTTTATCTTTCCATTCAATTTACTTAACGTTATGCAATTTATATAACGCCATTTTGAACATTTTGATTATGAATGTTACAAATTAAATTATTATTATTATTATTATATTATCATCATTATTCTAAGAATTTATATGTATTGTTTCAATAGGGAAAGCATTAAAAATTTGATCCATATTTAAGTACTAAGCAATCGAAAAAAACAAAAATTAGTATAACACATGCATTGATTTCAAATTACATAAATTATCATCATTAATATGCAACTCTAATATGTATGTAAGTACGTGAAACAATAATCTAAATGTGGTCCACAAATAAAATTTTAATATATATTTGAACTAAGAAATTGATAGAAAATAAAAATGGGGGATTCATAAATATATATGTAGATTCTTCTTTTTGGTATGAACCATTAACGATTTAAATTGTAAAGCCACTTTTTTATTTTAACTAAGAATATTTGCCAATACAATTGATTGATACCTGTCGAATATCGAATTTTCGTAATTGCAAAATGTTTGCTTAACTTTTCATATTTTTAGGTACTTTTAATAAATTAGCCCTTCGCATGACCATTCAGAACCAATTGTTTATTTGAAACTCCATTTGCTTGTTTCGTTTTGTAGCCGGAACATTCCTCTATAATAGAATAATAGAAAAACAAAATAATAATAATACGAAATATCGAATAAATTTGGAAAACATGTAGTATGCAAATTACAATAAAAGAAATGTGATTTTCGTTTGTGTACTTTCTAAAAAAAGCATAAACATGAATATCTTAAATAAATAGCACATTTTATTATACATATCGTCACCTCAAATGCTAAAGGGCCTAATCCTCACTTTTAAAAGTTTTTCAGGAGAAAATAAAAATAAAAAAATAAAATGAAAAGTGTTGTGGTTGCAAATATTATTCTTGCTCAATATCATCCAAATATAATGATGACTTTAGTTTTCTACACAAATGCTCAATATCATTCAAATATAATGATGAGTTTATTTTTCTACACATTTTTTTGATAATTTTTGGCATATTTTTGATTTGTTAAAAACAATCGAGAATGTTCTGTAAACCGAATCGGCAAACATTTTAGGTTTTTAAAACAAATACAAAAACTTAGGTGTTCTGTAAACCGAATTCGCATACTTTTATTCGGTTTAAAATCGAGTAGTTAAGTCCGGCCGAAATTAAATCGAATGTACTATTTTCCTAATAAATAACTGATGAAACATAAAAAAAACAATTATCAATTTTTACTTGCAATCTTTCTTCTTTCAATCTTAAATTAAGTCAAATTATATACTCTGTAATAGATTTTAACACATAATAATCAATTTAAAAAACACTCCAATATTTCTCCATGTTCTTGTTAAAGTATGCAGACAAAGTAGATGGATGAATAAAAGCACATTTTCACTAAATTCATTAGATATATCATTAAAGAATCACATTTAAATAAGAATAAACATTATTTTGAACAAATTTTCAGTAGCTTTATTGACGTTTTGATATATTGACGAGTAAAAATCTTATTCGAAAGCAAGTTCGAATGTTGGAAATCGTGTGATTTTTAGAACACCAAATTAGCATTTATTCGGTTTTGAGAATTCACTCGTTAAATCGACTCGGTTTACAGAAAAGGGGGGAATAATTTGTTGTTACGACGTCTTGAATTTCTATAATAAAATCGTTATTTCTAAAAATAGAAAGCTATATATTTTTTATTGTACAAATTTATATTTGAGCCAAAAATATTACAACAAGACCACAACGTGCACATGATTTCTAATATGATAGTTCGTTGCTTATTTTATAAAGAAATATCCAATTACCTGCATTCTATACTACCATTCCTCTAGCAGTAGTTTTAAGAAAATTCTGCCGACTCTAATAAAATCTTATGTTTTTATTGGATTAATATCTGCAGACGAAATTGACACATTTTTATATATGATTAGTACCATTTAAGTTCATTTGTAAAAGAATTTCAGAGAAACTTTTTAAAAGACCAGGGTTCAAATTCCGGCACTCGATATCGATCGAGATTCTTCTACATTTTAATAGAATTTTGTTTGAAAATTCTATTCGAATTGAATGCCGTGATTTGGATCCTGATTCCAGTTTTTTGTTTTTTATGAAAATGAATTTAATTTGGCACATCTTAACCTTACAAAACAATAAATGCTTTTATTAGCTGGCGGTGCATACAAACCAACTGCATTTGCTGCGATATTAGAAAATTGCAGATAAAATTTACCATTGTGTTGACACAATGTGATTTCTGCCCCACTGCTCTGAATGTCAAAGTGAAGAAATTCAAGTAAGCGCGGGTAAACGGCGGTAGTCACTATGACTAGTCAAATGCCTCGAATCCCAACTGTCTCGTCATCAAATTGAGATAGAGTCATAGAGGCGCCTATTTCTATTCCTACACCTCTTCGGGGTGCCCGCTAGTAACGTTAGTCTCAATCTAACGATGAAATAGGTAGGCTTAAGGGTTATTGGGTTGCCAGCCCAATTATATATAATATTGTTGGCCCAAATTTAAGAAACAGAACAAATGAAAATCCAACAACCAACAAAATTTCCTACCCGCCCAAATTCTTAATCCACCCGAATTATCCCAACCATGTTTTTGCTGTGATCGAATCTTCAAAAGCAAAAAAGAATTAATAAATTGTGAGCGATTTACACTAAATGTTGTTGGAAGGAGAAGATTTCGTACCGACAGGCTTGTGATTTCTCGATTCATAATTGTGTGAGCTGGAATCAATAGACAACAGCAAATATAATATTCACATACAGAAAAAAACGTTTTTGATATTGAAATACGAAAATCATTGATTCAACAAAAAATTTTCTTGAATTTTCTGTGATGACGATTTTTGCATATTTGATAAACAAAATTGTAGGGTTGAAAATATTTCCATTTTAATTCAATAAATAAATATTTTTAAACTAAAGAAAAAAATTGTTGATTTAAATTTTATTTCCTACAACGATTCTTGTTGTTTTGTAAACTTTTTTAATTAAAACAAAACTTTTATAGATTCAACGAGGAATGAATTTTATGTTCTAGCTTTTTTAAGTTGAAATTTTGATAAACATTCTCTTTCAATGAAATACTAAGTGTTGTTGACTTTTCGTGTCATATTCAACAAGATAGATCTTTGAAAAAAATTTTGGTATATTTTTATCTGTGCAGTTTTCAGCTATATAACGTCTATTCAAAAATATCTTCCCATAAAAATTCAAGTATGTGATGAAAATCGTTTTTGGCGTTAAAACGTTTTGAAATCGACAAATAGTGTGATGAATTTGTATTAGACGATTTGTTGTGACGATTTCATATTCCATCTTGTTTCATTGAAAAAAAGACGTTTTTAACATGTGACGCATTTCGATAGTGCCAGTTTAAATTCGTTTTCAAATCGTTTAATTTTACTTGAACAAAATGTTAAGAAATATACAAAAAAAGTAAAAAAAATAAATAAAAAATGATTATAAATCCGTCCTTATTTAATCGAAAATATTCAACAAATCTATTTAAATAAATACTAGTTAATATAGAAGTGAAATTTAAAAATTTAAATACCCACATTTCATCTGGCATATTTAAGGGATCCGATTTATCTCTTAAACGTTTTCTTAGAATATTTTCGCTATTCATCCTATTATTTTCTTCCAAGAGAATTAGCGAAACCGCAGCAAAAAAGCCATTTTATAAATAAAAATGATAAAATATGTTGATACAAATTTTATTTTGATATTTTGTTTAAATATTTTACAAACGTCACTCACATACAAATATTTTTACATATTTTACAGTTCTTTTATTAGATTTTATACAGTAGTATTGAGAGAAGATGTGTGGAAACGAAACAAAAATGGAATATGAAATCGATCGAAATTCATCACACTACTGTCGATTTACTTTTCAAATCGATCGATTTCCATCACATACCTGATTATGTTTAATGTCATTTACAGAAAATTTTTGTCTCCTCGATTACATTTCGGTTGATTTCGATGTCGAAGACTACTAACTATGCTCTGTAAGGTAAATTTTTCTTAAATGTTTTCGAGTTCGACTGTTAGTTAGTGTTTCTGTATAATGGAAAGAAAGAAATTCTAACAAATTTAACATAATTTCGTTTTTGGTGGCGATGGTCGAAGTAGTCTGCACGTTGACTAAATAACGAAAAATTTTCCCTGGGTTCAACCCCAGTTTCAGACTCATAAAAACATATCTCATTTGTGATGTGCGTTTGTGTGGCTCTGTGTCAGTTGTTGTCGGAAGGTTTCAGTGGCGAAGGCATAGTCACTGGTCACTGAAGAGTAACGGCTTCAGCTGTATCCAATCCACAGGCACATCAGAATGCCCTCCATCGTCGGTATTATGTAGCATCGGCGAAGTAAAATAATTACTAAAAATGGCTACTAAAAACGAAGCTTCAAAATTTAATACGTCTCCTTGACATCAGAGACGTTACAACACTGCTATAAAAACAAATAACGTGCAAAAAGCAGTGTTGTAAGATAGTGAAGCTTCACCTCCTATCATTTCTCCTACAATCCCTCTTCTCTAGTTCCACCACAATGCTGGTCCAGGATAAAAAAGGCATTGTTCTCCCAATGCTATATAAAAGCCTTCATTCAATGCAAAAATAATGAATTTATTTTAATAATATGAAATACTCAAGTATGCAAAATTTCGGGTTTAAATATTCATGCTTAAACTTTTAGAAAATTCCTTCAAAAACGAAAATCTTTCTATTAACGAGCAATCTCTGAGTCAATTGATATGGTAATTCATATCTAAATTTTTAAAATGAAACTATTATACGAGTATAAAAAAAATGAATATATTAAAAACCAAATCTAAGAATTGGTTCCGAAGTGGTTCTTCGAATATAATGTATGTTTATGTATATTAATACTCAACTTACACAGGGGCGAAATTACGGTACTCGATTTGAACCAAAATTCCAAATACAATAATATTCAAATGTTTAGAAATTTCGTTTGATATCGAATGCCATAATTATGGGCCCATGCTTCAACACGTTTAAGTAGTTTTTGAAACCAAAGCACTTCAATTAATGAAATTTGCTTTTTTTTGTTGCTTGAATTGCCTTTGTTTTGAGCTCAAAACCCTACTTGCATATCTTAACATATAACAATCTACAACAGCAATATTTTAGTTTATAACAATATGACTTAATTAGTAATATCATTATTTTGGTTGATAATGTTTTTGTTTTTGGTTTATCGTTTACAATTAACAATTAATTAATTAATTATTCTCCTGTAATTACGGGCACTGATTAAAATGATTACACTTTTCCTTACCATGTAATGAATGGCAAAACTTTTTTGTTATACTCCAATCTTCTTTCAACGATAAATTGAACATGGAGTAGTCAGCGTCGCCGGTAACCTCTTTGATTATATTTAAGAACTTTGGCAAACATTTCATTAAAGCCTCTCCGGATAATGAAGAATATGTTTCTAAGAGTACCAAACCCTTACATCTAAAAATTAAATAGGAGATTGTAATTATATTATTATTATATATATTACATATCGTTGGTATCGTGGCAGAAGGCCCTAATTCGCATTTCTTCTAAATTGCCTTTTTTAGTGATTCCCATTCATTTCACACAAATACACCTTAACACGAAAATTTAGTGCAATAGTTGGAAAAATAACGATTTTACAAGTATTTGTAATAATAACAGTTTATGTTATGTTTTTTTTTTCTTCTACTTTAAAGTAAAATTTATGTTTGTTAGGGCCTTTCCACATGATACCAACGATATGTAAGGGTTGTAGTAAAGCTTAGTACACTATAGGATATTAAATAAATCAACTCTAAATGATGAAATTTTTTTCGCAACCTTTGCAATAATCCCAGCTACGTGCGCTTCTCTTATCCAATTCCGCCCATTATTGAATTTTGAAAATTGCCCCCATAGTTAAAAAAATGCATTAACCGTTTTCGTACTTTTTTGTCCCCTTTAAAAAATTTGGTTCTAAAATCATTTTCTGGCTAGTTGCCGGGCCCCATAATAAAAGAATATCAATGTACATAAAAAAATATTTATTTAACAAAATACCAAAAAAGGGACAAATTTTACCCATTGTATCGTCACCTACAATGCAAAAGGGCCAATCATCACAATTTTACAGAAGAGACAAAAAAAAAAACTCGATAAAATGAAAAGTGTTGTGGTTACAAATAGGTTTTTTTTCGCAATATCATCCAAATAAAATGTTAAAATTTATGTCTCAAGAAGAGTAAGTTGGTAGCATTTTTCCATTGTTTCATTATTTGTCAACAGCAAGAAAGCTTAGTATAAACTGTCTTTTGAATTTCTTTAATAAAATCGTTATTTTTAAAAATGGAAAGCTAACAATTTGTGAAGACGTGTGTGTTGATGCGCTATACCAATATCCATTAAAAACTAAATTTTGAGTTTTTTGGTAGTTACGCCGTTTTGCATTTCAGGCGACGATAGGTATGTTAGAATTTCCAAAGAATGTCAAATTTTAATTCTATTTATATGTCTATTACTTTACCCAAAAAAAATTCAGTTTTTATTCTTTTATCACCGAAAAGGTACAAATATCAAAAAAGTACCAGATATTTGTGCACTTAATTTTTCTGTGGATTAAGATAAATTTTGGATGCCCCGGTAGCCTAGTGAGTAGTGCGCTAGTTTATCAGTTTCTTCACAACAGGTATCACAATGGGATCATAACGAAATTGGACCCAAGTGGGCTGGGACCTTTCTTGACTTTTACATCCAGCAACCTACCGACCTAACCTAGCATAACTTAATCTATATTGGTTCCAGGAGATATTCAATTACTGTCGGGGATGGGCGTCAGCGAGCTGAGTGAGTTTATTAGGAACAGTTACTGGTTGTCGCGTTAGCATCGTCGCTTAGTCGGTGTCTTCGGTTCTTACTGGAGTTTTCCTTCCACTCTGTCGCATTCCCGTCCAGCGATGCATCTTTCCTAACCTATTCTATTCTGTTCTATCCCCTTCTCCTTAACAGGGATTGAATTGGACCCCAGTGGGCTGGGCTCTTATTTTCACCAGCTACCTAACCTAAGCTCGATTACTAATTTTTGCCCGCTTTAACACCCTAACTATTTGAAATATTCTTAATGGATCTACACAGCGGGAGAGGAAGCTGCCTAGCAAATTTCAAGTCTCTACCTTCTGGCGTTTCGGCTGGCCGATGCTGATGTAGTCACGTCACGTTATTTTTTCATATATTTATATACATATAGACTTACCTCGGATGACTAGGTTCTTTATATATATCCAATTGGAAATATTGATTATTCACTAAAAAGCATCTGCGTTTTTTATAAATTGTAAAGTGAGCGTCGTCACGCTGAGCCAAAAGATTAACGTAGTCGCGCTGAGTTAGTTGCGTTTTTACTTCAATACGAGACTGACCGTGTACATTGGGACGACGAATAGTGTGTATGTAACTGTAGTAATTATTTTGGCCACGTTTACGCAAACGTGCTTGCACTTTAGGTCCCGATGACTGCAAATAATGATGTTCAACTTCGAAATCTTGAAAAGGTGGAAATTCCGAGTCGGGCGGCAATGAAGCAACTAATGAAAATAATAATTTAAAAGATATGGAAAAACGATTTCATTTCTTTTGTTTTGTTTGTAGCACATACCCAGGAACTTGAGCTTTCTTGAAGTTGCTAACAACCGATCGCCGATATCAATACCAAGTTTTTGGCAAACAGACTCAATCATGCGATTCATTTTTGTTTCGAAATTTGTCGAATTATCGATAACATCAAAATATGGATGACCAACCCAGGCAGCTGCCGCCTTATAGTCAAGTTCACGAGCCAAACCGACACCTTCAGAACGACATGCATGTTCCTAAAATTAAAACAATTTTACATTATTAGCCCCTCTTGCAACTATATTTTTAATAAAGCGTTTACGAAATAAATAAATCACTGAAAATACGTTGTAGCAATAATTAGCGACGTTCTTCTAACTACAAGAGAATAATTTTTGTATTATTACCTCGAAATATTTTTTCAATCTCTTAAAAAAGAATGAATTAAAATTAAACATTTAATAGAATCTGTTTTAGCATGAAAGTATTTATCATGAATATTTTGTGTTGAGCGGAAACCTCATATCTGCCAAAAAAAAAAAATTTTTTAGGCGATATTTTCCTACAATTTCTACAATCCTATCAAGTATTCTTCAATATGTGTGGATGTGTGCATGTACGAGTAGCTACATATGTAGCATGCTGTACTTAACTAGGTGGCATCACTACGTCAGGTGATTATTTTTTTCTCTGCTTGAGGTTGTGACATAAAATGTCAAAATTCTAACAAAAAGTGATAAGAAATTTAATTTGCGTAATTTTATTGCAATCGGTATTTCCTTGAAAAAAAAATATATTATTTTTGCTTAAATATTGCGAGTGAAAATTTTTTCTGACATTTTATATCGCAAAGCGCAAACACTCGAACGCCTGTAAAAGTATAGTGCTGCCACCTTATTAATTGCCTCATGATACGTAGGAAACTCTTAAATATCAGGGTATTCGATTTATCGGTTTTTGTAACGGTTAATAATTGGTGAATTTTCCCAGCGAATTCTGTCAAATCAGTCTTTTAAAATTTCTTCATATTTGTACTACAGAAATGTGTTCAGGGTAGCGAAAACACCACAGGAAACTAACTCGTCGCTATATGGGGCCTCCTTTGACGTTTTCTTCAAAGAGGTGGACAAAATAATGGGTGTCCCAAATATTATCTACAGCAAGTTTATTATAAGATAATAAAAATCTACATTCATACAATTCTACAATTATTTCATATGTTCGAAATATCTAGTTCAGATATCTCGAAAATTTAATTAAAAGGCTAAAATTTAAAAAAAAAAAAAATTTAATTGCGTTTTCTTTTCCAAAAAAAAAAAAAAGCATCACAAGTGTTACATGCGATTTGCCTACATTTTTATATGATCACCACATTTGCCACATTCGTAATATATTCAGGTCAGTTAGATATCATGATATGATGAACCGATTCGGTTCGGTAGATTTCGAATATGTGTTTTTTAACTCGCCGTAAAAGCAAGTTACATACTGATTTTACCCGAATTTTCGAACATCGAATTTTCCTGATATTTTCCTGGGATCGATTCTGACTATTTTCACGATGATGTCATTATAGTTTATTGCTGTATGTTTGTGTCTATGTGCATTCGAAGGATATTGAACTCACTTAGATTGTGCAATTATTCAAAGAAAAAAATTATTCGTTCTGCGGAAAATATTGTTGTTGTTCGTGATAGTGTGGCAATGAGGACGGACAAGCATTTACCGTGAATGGTGTTCGCTATCACGAGATGATAACGGACATCTTGCCATCAGAAATTAAGGATATGGGCCAACAGCCAACCACACAATGGCTCTTTTGCGCGAGAAATTTAATGGCCGTGTTATTTTACGTCGTGGAACAATTCAGAAGCTAAAGGATAAGATAATTTCGTCGTAGATTTCCTAATCGTGTCCCGGCAACTGGACAAACATTACGCCGCCTCGAACAGACTGGAACCACAACAGATCGTTCTGTCGACAATATCGCGGCTGTGGCTGCTGAGAACAAAGAAACATCAACCACACAACGTGCCAAGTCAGTATACCAAAGGTATCACCGCATAAACGACAACAATAGGACGTCACCAGGCGAACCCTACAATGAATTTTAGTGAAAGATTTACACATGTTCCCATACAAAGTGCAAACAGTGTATCAGTTAATGCATGCTGACCGTTAGTCGCGTGTGAATTACTGTAGAGCCATCCTGGTCTCATAATCTCCCGTTTGGCGATTTGGCATGGCCAGCAAGATTTAACCATCCCAGACTTCTTTCTTTGGGGCTACCTGAAGTCGCTAGTTTATGCCAACAAGTCCCAGACAATCGAAGCCCTTAAGGAGAATATTCGACATGAATGCGAGCGAACAGTTTCACCAGAAATATTGCAGAAAGTTATAGAAAATGCGAAAAAAATGGGTACAAAAGTGTATCAACACTAAGGGCAGCCCGTTGGCTGATATCATATTTTACAATGAACAGAAACAATTATACAGGTCAAAATAAAGATTTCCACCACTCAAAACAATTTGTTTTTATTTAGTAAAAAATATTCCAAAACAAAATTGTATGATTAATTTTGCGCCACCTTGTAGTACAATATTTAAATTACATTAATCGAATCAAAAGAACTTTGGTGTGAACAGCTGTGCAAATATAAATTATTACAAATGAAAATTTATAACCGTTGACAATGTGTCATTTTGCGTTTGGGGTAAATAAATATGCGTTTGGTTTAAATCCATTTGTGTTTGGGTGAAACTATATTCTTGTAAATGGCATAAAATAAGATAAGTTTGTCGTACACTTACCTCAGTTGAATAAAAATCTTCTGCACCATTGGCAGCTGATACCAAGTGCAATATCTGATTATATCGATTATCGCGCATTTCTATCGGGTTCCACTTATTTGATGACATCATTTTCTCCCACTTCTCTTTTGAAATATCTTTAAAGAGAAATATATATATATATAGTATATATGTATATAAATGTTCATACATCGTATGTTTTAAGGACAAATTTTAGTTCAATACATACAAGCACTTGCGTCCATAACACCTCGATCACATATAATCAGACAGTTACGCGTACTTGACTTTCCCAATTCAAAATACGTATTCTCAATTTGAATCATGGTACGTATTAAGTTTTCTTGAAACTTATAAGCTACAAAGAGATGACAAACACAAAATCAATTAGATGTATTTATATAAAAATATGTACATACGAGTACATAAGTATGTATGTATAAAAAAATAAACAAACAAAAGTTAAAATTAATTTAGGAAAACAAATATTTTTTAATAAAACTTTTGCAAGCAAATTAAAAGAAAAACAGATTTTTCGAATAATTTATAAATATTTAACTTTATAAGCAACATTGAATCAGTCCACATTTATTTTTTAATTAATTTTTTTCTTCGAGCAACGCTACGCGTTATTCATTTTTATATCAACTTTGTTTCTGGGAGTAAAAAATATTCAACAAAGAAAGTTTTGAACCTATGACATGACATATAGCGTTTATTTGAGAAATAGAGAGCGAGAGATAGAAAAGATAAATGATACAGAAATCTATCTATATAATATCGTTAATTTAATATTCATATTCAGGTATGTGATGGAAATTGATCGATTTGAAAAGTAAATCGTCTTTTGAAATCGACAGTAGTGTGATGAATTTCGATCGATTTCATATTCCATATACATATGTTTCATTTCCACATATCTTCTCGAAATACAACTGTATAAAATCTAATAATACAACTGTAAAATATGTAAACATATGTGTATGTGAGTGACGTTTGTAAAATATTTAAACAAAATATCAAAATAAAATTTGTATCAACATATTTTATAATTTTTATTTATAAAATGCCTTTTTTGCTGCGGTTTCGCTAATTCTCTTGGAAGAAAATAATAGGATGAATAGCGAAAATATTCTAAGAAAACGTTTAAGAGATAAATCGGATCCCTTAAATATGCCAGAGGAAATGTGGGTATTTAAATTTTTAAATTTCACTTCTATATTAACTAGTATTTATTTAAATAGATTTGTTGAATATTTTCGATTAAATAAGGACGGATTTATAATCATTTTTTATTTATTTTTTTTACTTTTTTTTGTATATTTCTTAACATTTTGTTCAAGTAAAATTAAACGATTTGAAAACGAATTTAAACTGGCACTATCGAAATGCGTCACATGTTAAAAACATCTTTTTTTCAATAAAACAAGATGGAATATGAAATCGTCACAACAAATCGTCAAATACAAATTCATCACACTATTTGTCGATTTCAAAACGTTTTAACGCCAAAAACGGTTTTCATCACATACCTGATTATTTCTATTTTAAATCGAGTTTGTTGCATATTTCTTCTTATACTTCGACTGAAAACTGACTAGCGAATTTAATAAAACACTAGCGGGTATGGTCAGAAACTCGCATATCGCATAATATGTATGTTTTTTTACTTTTCTGGTAAAGTTTGCTAAATGGAGAGTAAAGTATAATTTATCTCAATAAGAGACAAAAATGTACAAAAGTACGGGAATGCTAAAACCACATAATGAAACGCCAATGTATATGACGTATAATACAAATCTACACACCTGCATTCATACATGAAAACACAATAATTTGTTTTTTTCTTGGACCAGCACTCAGGAGATGGTCCCTACACATGCGCTGCATTGTGCCGGAACTAGGAAATAAGGTTTTAGAAGAAAGGATAGGGGGAGTAGTGTTTATTGAGATTTGATTTAATCCTGCCCACGGCATAAGTGACAGGAAAGACCTCTGCTGGTAGTCCATTTCACATACGTGCCGTTCGGCGAAAAAACGAATTTTTTCTGTAATGCGTAGTCGACCACAAATGGATGCGCTCTTAATGATGAACGCGTCCTGTGCGTGATTGACCGGGTTTCTGAAACAAGTTCCCTGATTTGATTAGAACACATCTCATTATAGTAACAATAGAACAACGAAACGCATTTGCGACGATGCGCAAGATAGTCAATAGAGTTGGCTACCCTACTGTCCCCTATGAGTTTCTTCGCCTTTTTCCTGTACACGGTCGAGTAAATTCAAAATACTCTTTGAAGCACCGGGGCATACATGAGAGTTGTCTTCCATCTTCGGTCGGATGTAAGCGGTACAAATAGTGAGGAGATCAGAGGGGTGAAGTATGTCTTACACCGTCTTAAAAAACCGAGGCACTAGAATGCTTCCTTTGAGACCTGAAAAATGTGCTCAGTCCATCGATCATCGCACTGCATTTTCATTCCAAGAACATCAAGAGCTTCTGTTGTGTTACCGCCCATAATTATAGGTGAGGTAGCGCAATCGGGCATGCGTCGATGCGTAAGCATACAGCATTGGGTCATTGAAATCAACCATGTTCGCGTGACCCTATTGTCCTTCCTATTTTTGGGTTTGTTTTCATTATTAACTGTACATATGTACATGTTTGTTTTTGTTTTTGCTTCAAGTAGCAAGCTGTTTTGTTTGCTTCGTCAAATATTTATTGTGTATATAATGAATTATACTGTTATGGGCCCCGGCCTTTATTATGCATTGTTAAATAGTGCCTTAAATCGAACGTCATTGTTACATATGCATGTGTGTATGTAATTATTTAAAATCGACTAATGATGGAAAACATACAGGCAACCAATGTTCTGTTTTTGAATTTTAAAGCTTTGGGTTTTTGTTGATAATGAAACGTGTGATGTATTATTATGCGTATTCAGCAAGCAATAAAGTGTAATGCATATGTACATATGTATGTAAATATTGTATGTACATTAGGGTGGGGCGATTAGTATGGAAGGAAGAAAATCTTAATGGGCGCTTCGCGTTTCTGATTCTTGGGATTGTACTAAGCAAAAAAGTCCACTAGACCATACGTCTACGGTGAAAATCGAGCTGGCGCATTTTGACTTGATCAGACTTTTGTCACGTTTTTTTGGATATTTTGGCCTCTAACAGCCAAACCATTGAGATTTTCGATCCAATACTTAGACAAAAATTGTAGCCAAGACAATAGTTAAGAACTCTCTAGTACATCGCAAAAGCATTGGAACGCTCCTTCAGGCAGTTTTGGCCTTGTGAAAGTGCAAATTTTTCGTGAAAATATTGATAAATTACCATTTTCAGTTGTTCATAGCGCAGAATCATAAAAATGTTCTATTTCTTACTTTTTATTCTATTTTTTTACTTCTTCTATTTATTTTATTTCTTATTTTTTATTCTTCTATTGTTTTCAGTTCATTTGATGCATTTTTGTTAGTTTACTGTAAAAAAACATATTTTTGGATAAAAAAAGTGGAAAAAGTAAGAAATAGAACATTTTTATGATTTTGCGCTATGAACAACTGAAAATGGTAATTTATCAATATTTTCACGAAAAATGTGCACTTTCACAAGGCCGAAACTGCCTGAAGGAGCGTTCCAATGCTTTTGCGATGTACTAGAGAGTTCTTAACTATTGTCTTGGCTACAATTTTTGTCTTAGTATTGGATCGAAAATCTCAATGGTTTGGCTGTTATAGGCCAAAATATCCAAAAAAACGTGACAAAAGTCTGATCAAGTCAAAATGCGCCAGCTCGATTTTCACCGTAGACGTATGGTCTAGTGGACTTTTTTGCTTAGTACAATCCCAAGAATCAGAAACGCGAAGTGCCCATTAAGATTTACAATTCGCCCCACCCTAATGTACATATATCCAGAAATATGAAATGATGTTAAATGCACAAAGCGAAAAAAAGTTTTTTTTTTGAATATTAAAAAAAATTTCATAAACATTGAAATAAAAAAAAAATTGGGCTCACCTTCGCTACCATTAGGCTTGGACGCAGCGTTGGCCAAACAACGCGGACAAGATGCCGTCATATCAATGAGACTATGTTCCGGAGCGGCGAAGGGTAGATTTTTATATTTAAATGTGGTGGCTGTCGGTGGAGCTAAATACTCAAACATAAAGTTATCGGTCATTCGATTTTTTAATTAGCACCAGTAGTGACAAAACAAAATAAACTTTATATTATATTTTTACAAACACACAATTCCCATATTTTTGTTTCCAATATATAAATATGGGATTTTATGATTATATAAAAAAGACGGAACGATATTTAAATCATAGAGTTGTAGTATATGATTTAAATGATAGGAAATAATCACGCGCGTTGTGTGAGACACATACATACACTAACCAAGCAAAAAAAAGCGTGAACGCATTCGCTATAAATTAGTATTTCCAAGACTTTTTAAGCCCTTAAGCGTATGTTACACGATCAATGTTCAGCTTCAATATTTATCATTGTGTGCGTTATTTTAGACAAATAGACGCACTTATTTTTTGTAAAATAACGCACACTTATACAAACATTGATTGTGTAGCATGCGCTTAAGGGCTTATACATAGAAGTGTAAGTGTGACTATTGTTATAAAATAACGCACACAATGACAAATATTGAAGCTAAACATTGATCGTGTAACATGCGCTTATGGATTTTCTCAGACTTAGAACTGTAAAAAAATTCGAATTAAGGAGGGGACCAAAATGTATGGAATTTTTACGAAGTAAAGAATTCTTCTCAAGGAACCAGTCGTTTATTTCGAATTGTTGAGGTTATGGCATTAACGTGGTACGAATTATCGCGCTTTGACTGTAACAATTAAGATAAACAAATCACTGTAAGAAAATTAGTGTCGCAATAAAAGAAACAGAACGCTAAACTCTCGCTCGCATTGAAAAGATACATGAAAAGAAGTACCACGAAAACACAGTATTTTTTCTTAATTGGAGACATGATTTTTTTTTTTGCTGTATATTCAATAATTCTGAATTAGTGTTTGTCGATTTGTTATATAAAGAAATTAAGTTTCTGAAGGCCAATGTAATATGACATGTAGACCAGCTTAATCAACCAACATACACGAGTATAAATTAAAAATCGTAATGCTTTTCGACTCGCATTCAATAAAGAAAATATAAATAAATACAGTCGTGTGTAAAAATTATTTCTGTTAAATATGTGATTTGTATGTAAACTTTTTTTAAAACAATTAAAAAAATTACAAATAATTTATGAAGAAACATTGTGTTTGAAACATTGGAATTATCTTTTTCGGCCAATAATTCTATATATACATATATATTTTTTTTTAATTGGGACCAGCACTCAGAAGATGACCCCAACACATGCGATGCATTGTGCTGGAACTATAGGAAAGGCATAATTAGAGAAAGGACAGAAGGTGAAGCTTAATTAATTATTTTACAGCTCTGCTTTTGCACGTTCTTTGTTTATAGCAGTGTTAAAGCTTCGGTTTAGTAGCCATTTTTATTATTATTTTACTTCGCCGGTGCTACACAATACCAACGAAGGAGGCCGTTCTGATGTGCCTGTGGATTGGATAGAACTGAAGACGTTACTGTTCATTCACCACTGAAACCTTGCGACAACAACTGACATAAAGACACACAAATGCACATCAGGAAAATGCGAGATGATTTTTTTTAATAATTTTAGTCTGAAACTGATGTTGAACACAGGTCTGTTGTTGGTTTTGTAGTCAACGTGAAGACTACTTCAGCCATCGCCACCCTCAAACGAGGAAAATTATAGAATAGATAAGTATAGATAAGTATAGATAGATAAGTATATATAGAATAGAGAGTAGAAATAGCCAGTGTCCACGCTTGAATCGAACCCGCACCTCCATATTCATGTATGTTTCCACTATAATAACTGATTTTGATATTAAAAAACTATATTTGTCGAAATATGTAAATAAAATAAATATTTACTTATACTTTTTATGCAATTCCTCAAGAAAAATCAAGTGAATAAATTAAAGGAAAAAGTGAAAAAATCATGCACGATAAGGGGAATTTTATTTTAACAAGAAATTATTCCCGGGGAATTTGTTCAGGAGTGCAAAATTAGGGAAATAAGAAATATTTCGAGGGAAAACGTATTCACGATAGGGGTGATTATGAATTTGCCTCGTTTTAATAAACTTTAGTTGCTTTTCAATTTACTATTCACTAAAAAAATGCAATAAATATGAAATAAATTATTTCATTTTGCTTTACGTGAGTTTGTCTTTAAATTTGCTTACAAAAATTACATTCTATTACTTTAAAAAATTTAGCAATAACAGTGACTGTAAGACTACTTACCTTCTTTCTCTGTAAGATCAGAAAATTTAACTCCGCCACTAAATGAAAAATAACACAATAGAAACGTATTTAAATATCATTTTTTTAAGCACAACTTTCGACGAATATTTGAATATTTTTATAAGTGCAAAAGTTAATACCTGAGAAGTACGGTTGCAGTTTCAGGCACTCGGAAAACCTGAAAAGATTTAAAAATTAATAGTTATTTAATAGTTTACAATTATATTTACTCATATATATAAATTGTTTTAATTTAAAAATTTTCCAAAAAGTATTTTGCGCACTTGATCAACAAGAGTGTATTAACGAAATCTTGGAAATTTTCACTTTTTCCCAGAAATTAAATAACAACATTAGCGGAACTGCGTTACGAAGATTTACAATTTTGCAAATTTGTCAGGATTTTCTGCGACAACGTGTCAGTTTCTAAGTTTCAATTTGAACTCAAATTGAGATTTCTCGCGAAGACACTTTCGTAAGTCCCCGTCCAAACTTTTGAGTTTGTAGATGAGAAGGGGAAGAGAAGTGGAAGTAGGTACTCTGTTTCATGTACATGCAGTTTTTGTTGAATTTATTAGTCCCGTCCATACTGTGAAGCATATGCTGCAAAACTTTTGAGGTTGCTGATGAGAAGGGGTAGAGGAGTGGAATTATGTACTCTGTTTCATGTACATGCAGTTTTTGTTGAATTTCTTATTTGCATCTTTTGACATGAGGTGTATTTTACGTTTCATTTTATTTCTTTTCGTTTGGTATACTGTTAACATCTATCATAATAATAGCTACCCTGTTTTTTTGTTAATTTTTTGTGAAATATAATCAAAAACTTAAAAAAAAATATAAAATTATATAAAAATTATGATATAATTTTTCTTCTTAGCGTCCATTTTGCTTCAAATTATACCTTGTGCTTCAAATGTCTATCCAAAAAAAAATATTCACACCTTCTATCACAGGGTAGTTATTTTATATTTACATTCGGTATTGAGAAATGTAAAAAAAAATTTAAAAAAGAAGATAGAAGGGAGGAATATAAAATACTAAACATGAAGCAAAAGATTCATGTATGGACGGACACTGCTGCACTTTCAAAAGAGAATTCAAAAAACTTTTGCAGCATATGCTTCACAATATGGACGGGGACTTATTTGCATCTTTTGACATGAGGTGTATTTGACGTTTCATTTTATTTCTTTTCGTTTGGTATACTGTTAAAGGGTTCTTTAGACGATAAGATTTGTCGTACGTAAAATGAGAGAGAAAATAAAATGAAATTCCATCCGTATTTCAAAGAAAGAGAGTAAAAATCGAACGGTTGTTTTCTGGCGTTTACACAATTGGTATGGATAAAATCAAGTAAGACGAAAACATTTTCATTTAATTTAACTACACCTGTTTGCTTGTTTTCCCCAGGGATAGAGTTCTAATGCCATTGATTTTTTTTTTTAATAAGCTTGAAAAATATTTTTATAACTTTCGAATATGTTATTTTCGTGGTCAAAATTTTTAGTGTACTTTTGGAAAAAATACGTATATTTTTATAAAATTGTGCTGTCGTGGTCTAAAATGTACATTTTGATTTTATAATTAGTATAAATTTATGAAACCAGTTTTCCTTCCCTAGCTTTCTCACATTTGTTTACATAAAAATGCATCCCTGATCTAATGGTGTGTGTTGGTTTTTGAAAAATTTTAAAAAATCAAGAGAGCCATACGACTGTCAAATTTTCATCCGTATTTTCTCTTAAAATCTTATAGTTTCATTACATATTACGTTTAGACGATCCGACTTGTGCTCTTCTACACAAAAATTTGGCATGTCGTACGACTTGTGGGACAATGTAAAGAACCCTTTACATCTATCATAATAATAGCTACCCTGTTTTAGTCTACACGTGTTACGTATGTTAATTTTATGTGGTTTGTTTTTCAAAAATTTAAAAAAAAATATAAAATTATATAAAAATTATTATAAAATTTTTCTTCTTAGCGTCCATTTTGCTTCAAATTATACCTTGTGCTTCAAATGTCTATCCAAAAAAAAATATTCACACCTATCACAGGGTAGTTATTTTATATTTACATTCGGTATTGAGATGTGTCAAAAAAAATTAAAAAAAGAAGATAGAATCGAGGAATAAAATATACTAAACATGAAGCAAAAGATTCATGTATGGACACGGCTGCAGTTTCAAAAGAGAATTCAAAAAACTTTTGCAGCAAAAACTCAACAGTATGGACGGGGACTAATGAAATGTCGCCGCCGTAGACCTTGGGTTGTTTTGATTTTATACAAAAAAAAAAACACGGCTGTTTTGCATTTCAAAGATTTGCAGTGATCGTTCTGCAACGATTTTTTGTGTTGCAAATTGGCATACCGGCAGTTTACAACGAAGAGTCAGTTCCGCTAATATCTATCCACTGTAAAAATTTTATATTATTCAGCTTACACTTTCATCTCAAAAAAAAATCTTGATATATTCGGATCCACTTAAATTATAACGACAAACACTTTTTGGTCTCTACTGATTATATCGTTTTGTTGATCAAGTCCGAATACATATGTATGTAGTTTGTAATAGATTAAAAAAGACAATTGGTTATCGTTTTCAATTTACCTTCCATCCCAGATTTTCAAAAAATGTGCACAAACGCGACTGGCCAGTTGTTTTTCCACCACAAGGACCTAAAATACAAGTAATAATTTTTTTAATCTTTATTTTTTATATATTAACTGAATTTATTTTGGGAATATCTCTTTATATATGATTCTAATTGTGCTTTTTCCTTTAAAAAAAATATACATGCCAAATTTATTATTACATACTTTCTGATATTCTCATAAAGTATTTTTTACAAAAGTAAACTCAATAACTGAGGAGGAAAGCAAATCCATATAGTACTATTTCGCTAATGCTTACTTAGCTCATCAGTGGATTTTTCCTAATTTTTGACAACAAACCCAAGATCTATATGTTTAAAATTCAATTAATCAATCGAGAATTGAAGTTGAATATCAAACACAAAACCAAAAATCTATAAACAAAAACATAACTTTAAGTTTACTTTTTTATAACACACACATATTTCTATTTTTATTTATTTTTTTTTTTATATTTTTTATAATATCTTCTCACGGTTTTTTTTTAATATTTTATACACTTTATCTTTCCAACTAATACAAAAGAATTTTTACAAATCAAAAAAATATATACTAACTTATTTATATAAGATTTAATAGGCAAATAGTATATAGAAATAGATGTAGAAAATATAGAACTGATTGGTTCCATAATATCGAAGAAAAAAAAATAAAATTTTAAGCTCGAAAATAAAGTATTAGTAATAATAATGAACCAGCGAACATATATATATACACATATGTTACTACTCTTCAAAAAGTCCAAATAGACAACACTTATTAATAAAAACTGCTAACGAGATGGCTATAGAAAATGATTTTATTGGTATATATTAGGTCTGTACGTTTACTTTCTGGTAAAGTTCGGTAAAATGAGAGTAAGCTATAATTACTCTCAATAAGAGAGCAAAATGTACAAAAGTAAGAAAACGAAAAAAAACCATAAAATTTACCAGAAAAAAAGAAATGTCAATTTTTTACAGCTCTGTTTATATCGGAGATGACGTTTGACAATTTTAAAATTGTACTTTTTTGACCCCAAATGTACTAAAAACATAAAAGTTGTGTTAAGTTTTACTATTATGAACTATTAGTAAAAGAAAGATAAAATAAAATGAATTCTTGAATATTGAGAATTTGTTTCGAAATCAATCAAATTAAAGTAATACTGAAGGAGTTCCTATTACTCGAGAGAGCACATCTTTGGGAGACAACCAACATGTTGTTGAATAGTTAAAAATTAATGCAGTTCATTACAAAAGTATTCTTGAATTTTCGCAAATTCATCCATTTTACAGAAAGGATAATTTTACTCGTTTGTAAACTTATAATTCGGACCATAGTTTTTAAAGCTCCGTACGACTGAGTTTAGACGAGAAAACATTTAGTTTGGTAGCATGTTACGGGTGTGGAAGAGAGCATCGTTTTTGTGTTCGGTACTCGGCGACACGTTTTAACAACGACATATGTTGTCTTTGCTGATGGATAGAATTAATTTTTATGCGAATCCCTGAATAGTTTGTTTTAATATTTGTATATTTTAAATAATTGTGGGCAATTATATTAAGAAAAAATTCACAGATGATGGCCCACTCCAAGGTTCTGATGGATATTTCTATTTTATATTATATTACATTTCTTTTTTTTATATACATATGTACATATAAGAATATTGAAATAAAATCAACGTAAAGAATTGAAATAAATAGTGTTTCATTTTAATTGGGATATCCGTCTACAGTGATATATATGCATCAACGCTGACTATCACATGCACACAGAAGTTTCGGTAATTTTTCACATATTGCCCTTAAGAAAATGATATAAACTTTGTTCTACGCAATGACCGATAATTCTGTCAGCAATGACGGTCATATCACCGGTCAAATGACCGTCAATGTTCTTGTAGGGCAGCTAAACTTATGAGCTATTTCGCTGGTCACTTCATTCAACAGGCCAAACGTCAAAGTTTGTGAAAAAGTTGTGAAAAGTGGTTGTGAATAATTTAATAATTAAATATTATATTAAAAAAAATCGAAAATATATTTTTGCTATAATTAATTTAAATTACTGAACAACGTATAATCATATGAATATACTTTGGAACTTAATATTTAGTGGAGTAAAGTAGTACTTTTGCAATGCAAAGTGTACTGAAAAAAGTACAATTGTACGAGCTTGATTATCCCTGATTTTCATTGGAAGTCTAATGTTATTGATGACAGTTTACCGAAAAAAAACTATTTGTGAAAGAATTTATTTAAAAAAACAAGTATTGAAAGAATTTATTTAATTATATTTATTTTTCAGCGATGGTCTTTTTTATGAAAAGTTTTTAACAATTATTTATTTTTCAATATTTCGCTACCAAATAGGTAGCATCTTTAGGAAATAATAATTTGTATTTACAAAAATATTTATTTAAAAAAATGGTATTTTTTATGAAAAGTTTTTAACAATTTATGGTATAAATAACAAAAATGTTTGTAATTAATTATTGTTAAGAAAAATTTTTAACACACAACTTTTTTAATGTCTGTCAGCTGTTTGCGACATTTGTAATTTTTCTTTGTTATTTTCAATGTTTATTATAAACAAACTGATTGCTTGTTCTTCATGCCCAAACTAGCCCGAAGAAGAAGTACGGGCATTCTCGTGCGTGAAGAACAAGAACATTACACTCTCAAAACCTCTCCTCAGGATGCTCAGCTCGTGGGATACGCGGATGATATAGCGGCGGTGATCTTGGCGCGGGATATGGATGACGCCAGGGGGAAGCTGAACCGGGTCATGATTAGGACCCGGATGTGGCTTGAGGACCACGGCTTGGAATTGGCCGGGGAGAAGACCGAGGTGATGTTGATGACGCGGGCACACATACCACTCGGCGTCGGCATGCGGATAGGGGATGTGTCTCTGGTTACCCAGAGTGCCATAAGGTATTTGGGCGACAGACTCGACTGTAGGCTGACTTACTGGGCCCAAATACGGCATGTGGCGACTAGGGCGGCGAAGATGACTGGCATGTTAAGCAGACTCATGGCGAATGTCGGAGGCCGACACAGAGCAAGAGGAGGCTGATTATGGCGGTCACGAAGTCGATCTTGCTGCATGGGAGCGAGATTTGGGGAAATGTACTGGGTGAGAGAACCAAACGCAGGGTGCTCGAGGCGGTACAGCGGACGGCGGCCCTTCGGCTTACCACACGGTCTCGGGCGCTGCGGTCCTGGTGATATGTGGGGAAATACCCATAGACCTCTTGGCGCGCGAGCGGTGGGAGGCTTGGAAATCGAGGGGGGAGGGCACTGGTGTTGGTGCTATTGGTCTGAGACCCCAAACTGTCCGGCGATGGCAGGACAGGTGGACCACGGACACGGTCGGCAGGTGGACGGCGAGGCTCATTCCCTACGTGGAAGTATGGATTCGGAGAAAATTTGGGGAAGTTAACTACTTCCTGACACAATTCCTCTCGGGCCACGGATACTTCCGAAAGTACCTGTACCGGATGGGCAGGGCAGATGGTCCCGACTGCATTTACTGTGGTATTACGGATGATGATGCAGAACACACTTTCTTCGACTGCACCAGGTGGCATACTGAGAGAGGTGCAATGGCGCAGCGGGTAGGCGGGTTCGCTCCTGCCACTGTGATAGGGAAGATGCTCGATTGTGAGGACAATTGGGACGCTGTGGCGCAGTACGTGGGATACGTTCTGCTGCTGCATAGCGGGGCCCCCTCTGACGGGGACTAGGCGATACGGGCCATGGCGCCGGCTGCGGACTTGGTGGACCCAGACGTGGGTGAGTGAGAGTGGCCCTGATTGGGACGTGGCTCTGGGTCTTCCCGAAGTAATGCGGAAAGCAGTCCTGTTGAGGAATCTACCCAGAGGAGGAGGAGGGATTTTTTTAGTGGCAACACTACTCGACGCAGAAGACGACGGTCTCTGTAAGTGCGAAAGCATTTTCAACCCTACCTCACACGCCAAAAAAAAAAAAAAAAAAAAAAAAAAAAAAAAAGAGTTCAGAGACGAGACTTGAAGCTTTTCATCAATAGTGATGGAACATATGGAAAAAGTGAAACGAGTTTGTATATAATATAAAAACCCCACACAGTTTGATACCAGGTGATTTCGTCCCTACAACAACAGCATTTTTTGTTTGCAAATACAGCAATTTTATTCAAGTTGTCAAAACAGGTTACGTATTAACATTCTTTGAGTAGAACACAACTTTGACAACTGAACAGATAGCAGATTAGGAGAATTTTAGCTAATGCACTCAGCTGATATGAATTCGCCTTTATTACAAATTTTGTTTTTTTGCATTCAAGGCAAATTCATTGCCAGGTAAACTCACTAGCAAATTCGCCCGTCAGCTGATACAAGAATTAGTAACGTATTTCTGTACCGAACGTCAAAGTTTGTTTACCTTTGTCAGAAAGTGAAGAAAAGTGGTTTATAACAAATTAATAATATAATACTATAATAATAAAAATGCAAAATATATTACTTTTTGTAATAATTAAATTAATTTTAACTCCTATTACACTAATTTAACAAGTTCTTTTTAGGATATGTTATATTTAACAAAACACAGTATACAAAAAATTTGACGTTTGGACGAAAAGCGAATTGAGGAATTCGCCTTGCTACAACCTTGTATGAATAGACCTTGCTTGCAATAATGTATTTGTTGCCGTAGTAATGCCACCAGTCATTCCATCATAGTTCAGCTGTATGCATTCGTCGTGACATAAACTATTATTAACTGAGGCATTCATTGTATTAATAAACCTTGATTTTATATTTATTTGAAATTGGGAATTTGAAAAATAACCAATTATGGTGGTTAACAACGATGAAGTTACAGAATATATTCCAGAGGAACTAAAACCAGCACCTGGAGAAGAACTCGGAGAACTTTTGCAACAAATGGAGGACTATACACCAACAGTTCCTGATGCTTTAGCAGAGAAATATCTTCATAGTGCTGGCTTTGAGGCTGTGGATCCACGGATTGTACGCATTATATCCGTAACGGCACAAAAATTTATTTCCGATATTGCGAATGATGCCTTGCAGCATTGTAAGTCGCGGAGCAATAGTCAACCCTCAGGAAGCCATGGCTCAAACAAGGTATCAAAACGCTTTCATTGTGCATCATATATATACCAACCGTATATTGCAATTTTAAATTAACATTCTTATATATATTTCAGGATAAAAAGACAAATAAAGACCGTAAATATACACTTGCTATTGAGGATTTGACTCCAGTTTTGGCAGATCACGGCATAACTATGAGAAAACCGCAATATTTTGTTTAAGACTTATTAAGAAGAAAACGATAATCGTTGTTTAAAATCTATTTTTTAGTAATATGGAACTAAAATAAAATAATATATATAAAATATCCCTTAATGTGCACATTTTCAATGTTTTCATAAGTTATCTACATTTTATAGTAAAAACGATCGTTTGTGGTTGAATTAGTTTTCTATGCATGGAAGTCGGGGAATAAATCAAGTTTAGCGCCCCTCCCAAGAAATGAAAAAGGTGATCAAAACTAGTTTACGGACGCTCCACTAAATGGAAAAAAATACATATGGCGGATGTCTCGGTCGTCTAGTGAGTTATGTGCTAGTTTATCAGTTGGGGGTTCTAGGTTCGATTTCTAGCAGAGACTCTCGTCTGCATCACTACAACACGTGAACGTTTTTTCACAACAGGTATCACAATGGAACCATAATACATATATTGGACCCAAGTGCGCTGGGACCTTTCATCCAGCAACCTGCCGACCTAACCTAACCTATGGACCTCCGAAGTTTTCCTATAGTTTGAAACTCCGAAGCTAAGGCTTCATGCACATTTTTTATTTGATATTTTTTTTTTTATATTCCAATGTTCTATCAGGTAGCATATTTTCTGGAAGGCCCGCTGAACTTGCTTTAAGCCGAAGTTAGTCTCGTTTTTGGATAGCACAAAAAACAAAAACTTGGGTATTCAAAATAAAATGAACTAATTCTTTTTATTTACATTTGGAAACAAATAGCTGACCACATTTAGCCTGTAGGAAACCCCTATTGACGTAATTAAAATATAAAATATTGGTCATAAAACGAAATAGAAAAACTTTTTTGTCTGAACATTATATACAAAAATTATGAAGAAAATCTTAAAAATTTGTCATTTGCCATTCGAATTATAATTTTCGGACCATAAAAAGTTTAAAAATCCCAATTACTGTTTCAAAAATATTTTGACTATACGAACGTACAATAATTAGAATCGCAATGTCCTTCAAATATTCTCAAAAAAGAAAAAATATACAGAAGTATATTTCGATATTAAATGAATTTTCTTTGGGAATACCATATATGATTATTTTTATAAACAAAAACCAATTTTCCTGGAGAAGCTACACAAAAGAGTAACGAAATATGGAATAAAAATAAATATTACATACAGTGAATCAAAGTAATATTGGGACAAAGCTAAAATGATTTATGTGGAGATAATTCAGCACTATGTTAACTGATTTTAATGCAAAATTTTCATGCTTTTGTGTATCTAACACTGTGCTAGTTGCCATCTCAAAAGATTATGATTCTTAAGTTTGTCAAAATTAATTTATAAATAATTATTCACAATAAGTTAAAAATGCAGTACAAAGTAATAATGGGACAGCTGCCATCACTATATAATCTAGGCTTTATAACGGAACATTTTGCAAAAATTTTTTGTTTAAAAGTTGCTAGAGTGTATTACAGATTAATTTTTGATAAGTTTTTAAAGAAAATTAAAATATGGCGCCACGGGGTTCACAAACATCGCCTCAAATCAGAAAACTGATATTAGAACATTCGAAATCAGGAAAAACCGTGAGAAATATTGCGGAAATAGTAAATAAACCAAAATCTACAGTGTTTAACATCATAAAGCGATATGGAGGTACAGAAACTTTTCAAAATGTAGCAAAACCAAGCAAAAGAAAAATATTTTCCGACGCGGATGAACGATGGCTTATGCGACAAATCAAACAAAAACCCTACTTAAGCGCTCCCAGACTTGCTGCTGAAGCGGAAATACATCTAGCAAAGAAAGCTAATCCCGAAACGGTAAGAAATGTGTTAAGGAAACACAATTATAATGGCCGGGTAGCTAGGAGAAAACCTTTTATTAATAAGGTTAATAAGCTTAAACGAGTGCGCTTTGCTAAAGACCACAGAAACAAGGATTTATCATTCTGGAATAAGGTAATATTCACTGACGAAAGCAAATATAACATATTCAGATCGGATGGAAGGTCATTCGTTTGGAGAAGACCAAATGAAGAACTGTCAGAAAAAAATTTGAGACCTACTGTTAAACATGGCTTGGGGTCAGTTATGGTGTGGGGTGCAATATCAGCAGCTGGTCCCGGTAACCTTCACATTATTGAAGGAATTATGGATCATAAATATTATATCAACATCCTGCGTGCTAATCTTGCAGAAACAGCAGAGAAATTGGGACTGGCGAATGATTATTACTTCTACCAAGACAATGACCCCAAGCATAAGGCTCACAATGTAAGGTGTTGGTTGCTTTACAATTGCCCACATGTGCTCGAAACGCCTCCGCAATCACCCGATCTCAATCCGATAGAGCACGTATGGGCCTATTTAGAAGAAAAATTAAGAAATTACCAAATAAGTTGCAAATCGGACCTAATTAGTGCTCTGAAAGAGGAATGGGGTAGAACCCCATAATTCTGTCAAAAACTTGTGAAATCTATGCCGTATCGATTGAAGGCTGTAATAGAGAAAAAAGGCCTTCCAACTAAATATTAAACATTATATATTTAATACTTAACTTGTTACTTTATTACATTGTCCCATTATTACTTTGACAGGATTTTCTGTGTTGTTTTAGTTTTTTTGTTTTTATATCCCAGTGACGGTAGTCAATGTATTTTTTATTTATGTTCTTAATAAATAATAAAAATAAAAGTATAAATATAATTTTATTTTCTTCTTAAACCAATAAATTCAAAAAAATAATTCGAAAGTTTGTTTCAAAATCAATCAAATTAAAGTAATACGAGACAACCAATGAATAGTTAAAAATTAATGCGGTTCATTACAAAAGTATTCTTGAATTTTCGCAAATTCATCAATTTTACAGAAACGATAATTTTACTCGTTTGTAAACTTATAATTCGGACTAGAGTTTTTGAAGCTCCGTACGACTGAGTTTAGACGAGAAAACATTTAGTTTGGTAGCATGTTACGGATGTGGAAGAGAGCATCGGCACTCGGCGACACGTTTCAACAACGACATATGTTGTTTTTGCCGATGGATAGAATTAATTTTTATGCGAATCCCTGAATAGTTTGTTTTAATATTTGTATATTTTAAATAATTGTGGGCAATTATAAATATTAAGAAAAAATTCACAGATGATGGCCCACTCCAAGGTTTTGATGGATATTTCTATTTTATATTATATTACATATCTTCTTTATATACATATGTATGTACATATATATTAGAATATTGAAATAAAATCAATATAAAGAATTGAAATAAATAGTGTTTCATTTCAATTGTGATATCCGTTAACAGTGACCGATATATCCGTTAACGCTAACTAGTCAGCAGTGGTCGATATATTCGTCCATGCTGACCGGTCAACACAGACCGATTTATCCATCAACGCTGACTATCATATGCACACAGAAGTTTCGGTAATTTTTCTCATATTGCCATTGAAAAAATTATAGAAACTTTGTTCTACGCAATTACCTATAATTCTGTCAGCAATGACGGTCATATCACCGGTCAAATGACCGTCAATGTTCTTGTAGGGCAGCTAAACTTATAAGCTATTTCGCTGGTCACTTCATTCAAAGTGGTTGTGAATAATTTAATAATTAAATATTATATTAAGAAAAATCGAAAATATATTTTTGCTATAATTAATTTAAATTACTGAACAACGTATAATCATATGAATATACTTTGGTACTTAATATTTAGTGGAGTAAAGTAGTACTTTTGCAATGCAAAGTGTACTGAAAAAAAGTCTAATGTTATTGATGACAGTTTACCGAAAAAAAACTATTTGTGAAAGAATTTATTTAAAAAAACAAGTATTGAAAGAATTTATTTAATTATATTTATTTTTCAGCGATGGTCTTTTTTATGAAAAGTTTTTAACAATTATTTATTTTTCAATATTTCGCTATAGGTAGCATCTTTAGGAAATAATAATTTGTATTAACAAAAATATTTATTTAAAAAAATGGTATTTTTTATGAAAAGTTTTTAACAATTTATGGTATAAATAACAAAAATGTTTGTAATTAATTATTGTTAAGAAAAATTTTTAACACACAACTTTTTTAATGTCTGTCAGCTGTTTGCGACATTTGTAATTTTTCTTTGTTATTTTCAATGTTTATTATAAACAAACTGATTGCTTGTTCTTCATGCCCAAACTAGCCCGAAGAAGAAGTACGGGCATTCTCGTGCGTGAAGAACAAGAACATTACACTCTCAAAACCTCTCCTCAGGATGCTCAGCTCGTGGGATACGCGGATGATATAGCGGCGGTGATCTTGGCGCGGGATATGGATGACGCCAGGGGGAAGCTGAACCGGGTCATGATTAGGACCCGGATGTGGCTTGAGGACCACGGCTTGGAATTGGCCGGGGAGAAGACCGAGGTGATGTTGATGACGCGGGCACACATACCACTCGGCGTCGGCATGCGGATAGGGGATGTGTCTCTGGTTACCCAGAGTGCCATAAGGTATTTGGGCGACAGACTCGACTGTAGGCTGACTTACTGGGCCCAAATACGGCATGTGGCGACTAGGGCGGCGAAGATGACTGGCATGTTAAGCAGACTCATGGCGAATGTCGGAGGCCGACACAGAGCAAGAGGAGGCTGATTATGGCGGTCACGAAGTCGATCTTGCTGCATGGGAGCGAGATTTGGGGAAATGTACTGGGTGAGAGAACCAAACGCAGGGTGCTCGAGGCGGTACAGCGGACGGCGGCCCTTCGGCTTACCACACGGTCTCGGGCGCTGCGGTCCTGGTGATATGTGGGGAAATACCCATAGACCTCTTGGCGCGCGAGCGGTGGGAGGCTTGGAAATCGAGGGGGAGGGCCCTGGTGTTGGTGCTATTGGTCTGAGACCCCAAACTGTCCGGCGATGGCAGGACCTGTGGACCACGGACACGGTCGGCAGGTGGACGGCGAGACTCATTCCCTACGTGGAAGTATGGATTCGGAGGAAATTTGGGGAAGTTAACTACTTCCTGACACAATTCCTCTCGGGCCACGGATACTTCCGAAAGTACCTGTACCGGATGGGCAGGGCAGATGGTCCCGACTGCATTTACTGTGGTATTACGGATGATGATGCAGAACACACTTTCTTCGACTGCACAAGGTGGCATACTGAGAGAGGTGCAATGGCGCAGCGGGTTGGCGGGTTCGCTCCTGCCACTGTGATAGGGAAGATGCTCGATTGTGAGGACAATTGGGACGCTGTGGCGCAGTACGTGGGATACGTTCTGCTGCTGCATAGCGGGGCCCCCTCTGACGGGGACTAGGCGATACGGGCCATGGCGCCGGCTGCGGACTTGGTGGACCCAGACGTGGGTGAGTGAGAGTGGCCCTGATTGGGACGTGGCTCTGGGTCTTCCCGAAGTAATGCGGAAAGCAGTCCTGGGGAGGAATCTACCCAGAGGAGGAGGAGGGATTTTTTTTAGTGGCAACACCACTCGACGCAGAAGACGACGGTCTCTGTAAGTGCGAAAGCATTTTCAACCCTACCTCACACGCCAAAAAAAAAAAAAAAAAAAAAAAAAAAAGAGTTCAGAGACGAGACTTGAAGCTTTTCATCAATAGTGATGGAACATATGGAAAAAGTGAAACGAGTTTGTATATAATATAAAAACCCCACACAGTTTGATACCAGGTGATTTCGTCCCTACAACAACAGCATTTTTTGTTTGCAAATACAGCAATTTTATTCAAGTTGTCAAAACAGGTTACGTATTAACATTCTTTGAGTAGAACACAACTTTGACAACTGAACAGATAGCAGATTAGGAGAATTTTAGCTAATGCACTCAGCTGATATGAATTCGCCTTTATTACAAATTTTGTTTTTTTGCATTCAAGGCAAATTCATTGCCAGGTAAACTCACTAGCAAATTCGCCCGTCAGCTGATACAAGAATTAGTAACGTCTTTCTGTACCGAACGTCAAAGTTTGTTTACCTTTGTGAGAAAGTGAAGAAAAGTGGTTTATAACAAATTAATAATATAATACTATAATAATAAAAATGCAAAATATATTACTTTTTGTAATAATTAAATTAATTTTAACTCCTATTACACTAATTTAACAAGTTCTTTTTAGGATATTTTATATTTAACAAAACACAGTATACAAAAAATTTGTCGTTTGGACGAAAAGCGAATTGAGGAATTCGCCTTGCTACAACCTTGTATGAATATACCTTGCTTGCAATAATGTATTTGTTGCCGTAGTAATGCCACCAGTCATTCCATCATAGTTCAGCTGTATGGATTCGTCGTGACATAAACTATTATTAACTGAGGCATTCATTGTATTAATAAACCTTGATTTTATATTTATTTGAAATTGGCAATTTGAAAAATAACCAATTATGGTGGTTAACAACGATGAAGTTACAGAATATATTCCAGAGGAACTAAAACCAGCACCTGGAGAACTCGGAGAACTTTTGCAACAAATGGAGGACTATACACCAACAGTTCCTGATGCTTTAGCAGAGAAATATCTTCATAGTGCCGGCTTTGAGGCTGTGGATCCACGGATTGTACGCATTATATCCGTAACAGCACAAAAACTTATTTTCGATATTGCGAATAATGCCTTGCAGCATTGTAAGACGCGGAGCAATAGTCAACCCTCAGGAAGCCATGGCTCAAACAAGGTATCAAAATGCTTTCATTGTGCATCATATATATACCAACCGTATATTGCAATTTTAAATTAACATTCGTATATATATTTCAGGATAAAAAGACAAATGAAGACCGTAAATATACACTTGCTATTGAGGATTTGACTCCAGTTTTGGCAGATTACGGCATAACTATGAGAAAACCGCAATATTTTGTTTAAGACTTATTAAGAAGAAAACGATAATCGTTTAAAATTTATTTTTTAGTAATATGGAACTAAAATAAAATAATATATATAAAATATCCCTTAATGTGCACATTTTCAATGTTTTCATAAGTTATCTACATTTTATAGTAAAAACGATCGTTTGTGGTTGAATTAGTTTTCTATGCATGGAAGTCGGGGAATAAATCAAGTTTAGCGCCCCTCCCAAGAAATGAAAAAGGTGATCAAAACTAGTTTACGGACGCTCCACTAAATGGAAAAAAATACATATGGCGGATGTCTCGGTCGTCTAGTGAGTTATGTGCTAGTTTATCAGTTGGGGGTTCTAGGTTCGATTTCTAGCAGAGACTCTCGTCTGTATCACTACAACACGTGAACGTTTTTTCACAACAGGTATCACAATGGAACCATAATACATATATTGGACCCAAGTGCGCTGGGACCTTTCATCCTTTACCTTTACATCCAGCAACCTGTCGACCTAACCTAACCTATGGACCTCCGAAGTTTTCCTATAGTTTGAAACTCCGAAGCTAAGGCTTCATGCACATTTTTTATTTGATATTTTTTTCTTATATTGCAATGTTCTATTAGGTAGCATATTTTCTGGAAGGGCCGCTGAACTTGTTTTAAGCCGAAGTTAGTCTCGTTTTTGGATAGCACAAAAAACAAAAACTTGGGTATTCAAAATAAAATGAACTAATTCTTTTTATTTACATTAGGAAACAAATAGCTGACCACATTTAGCCTGTAGGAAACCCCTATTGACGTAATTAAAATATAAAATATTGGTCATAAAACGAAATAGAAAAACTTTTTGTCTGAACATTATATACAAAAATTATGAAGAAAATCTTAAAAATTTGTCATTTGCCATTCGAATTATAATTTTCGGACCATAAAAAGTTTAAAAATCCCAATTACTGTTTCAAAAATATTTTGACTATACGAACGTACAATAATTAGAATCGCAATGTCCTTCAAATATTCTCAAAAAAGAAAAAATATACAGAAGTATATTTCGATATTAAATGAATTTTCTTTGGGAATACCATATATGATTATTTTTATAAACAAAAACCAATTTTCCTGGAGAAGCTACACAAAAGAGTAACGAAATATGGAATAAAAATAAATATTACATATGTATATCAAAAGAACCTGCAGCTTAAATAATTAGTGTAATTAATATAAAAAGAGGTCAAAAAACTAGAAGAATTCTATGATTTTTCCCGAAAAAATATATGAAATTGTTATTACATACCTAATGAAATTCTCATAAATATGCTTTCCTGCTTCATAATAAATTTCATTGCCTTTATTTTTTTAAAAAATACTAGAGAATATCATAAGCACAGATGTAACAGATGTTATAATCTGTGATCATAAGGTATGTAATAATAGGTCTGTACGTTTACTTTTTGGGTAAAGTACGGTAAAATGAGAGTAAGCTATAATTACTCTCAATAAGAGAGCAAAATGTACAAAAGTAAGAAAACGAAAAAACCATAAAATTTACCAGAAAAAAAGAAATGCAATTTTTTACAGCTCTGTTTATATCGGAGATGATATTTGACAATTTTAAAATTGTACTTTTTTGACCCCAAATGTACTAAAAACATAAAAGTTGTGTTAAGTTTTACTATTATTAACTGTTAGTAGCAGAAAGATAAAATGAGTTCTTTTGTATATTGAGAATTTGTTTCAAAATCAATCAAATTAAAGTAATACGAGACAACCAACGTGTTTTTGAATAGTTAAAAATTAATGCGGTTCATTACAAAAGTATTCTTGAATTTTCGCAAATTCATCCATTTTACAGAAAGGATAATTTTACTCGTTTGTAAACTTATAATTCGGACCATAGTTTTTAAAGCTCCGTACGACTGAGTTTAGACGAGAAAACATTTAGTTTGGTAGCATGTTACGGGTGTGGAAGAGAGCATCGTTTTTGTGTTCGGTACTCGGCGACACGTTTTAACAACGACATATGTTGTCTTTGCTGATGGATAGAATTAATTTTTATGCGAATCCCTGAATAGTTTGTTTTAATATTTGTATATTTTAAATAATTGTGGGCAATTATAAATATTAAGAAAAAATTCACAGATGATGGCCCACTCCAAGGCTTTGATGGATATTTCTATTTTATATTATATTACATATCTTCTTTATATACATATGTATGTACATATATATTAGAATATTGAAATAAAATCAATATAAAGAATTGAAATAAATAGTGTTTCATTTCAATTGTGATATCCGTTAACAGTGACCGATATATCCGTTAACGCTAACTAGTCAGCAGTGGTCGATATATTCGTCCATGCTGACCGGTCAACAGAGACCGATTTATCCATCAACGCTGACTATCATATGCACACAGAAGTTTCGGTAATTTTTCTCATATTGCCATTGAAAAAATTATAGAAACTTTTTTCTACGCAATTACCTATAATTCTGTCAGCAATGACGGTCATATCACCGGTCAAATGACCGTCAATGTTCTTGTAGGGCAGCTAAACTTATAAGCTATTTCGCTGGTCACTTCATTCAAAGTGGTTGTGAATAATTTAATAATTAAATATTATATTAAGAAAAATCGAAAATATATTTTTGCTATAATTAATTTAAATTACTGAACAACGTATAATCATATGAATATACTTTGGTACTTAATATTTAGTGGAGTAAAGTAGTACTTTTGCAATGCAAAGTGTACTGAAAAAAAGTCTAATGTTATTGATGACAGTTTACCGAAAAAAAACTATTTGTGAAAGAATTTATTTAAAAAAACAAGTATTGAAAGAATTTATTTAATTATATTTATTTTTCAGCGATGGTCTTTTTTATGAAAAGTTTTTAACAATTATTTATTTTTCAATATTTCGCTACCAAATAGGTAGCATCTTTAGGAAATAATAATTTGTATTAACAAAAATATTTATTTAAAAAAATGGTATTTTTTATGAAAAGTTTTTAACAATTTATGGTATAAATAACAAAAATGTTTGTAATTAATTATTGTTAAGAAAAATTTTGAACACACAACTTTTTTAATGTCTGTCAGCTGTTTGCGACATTTGTAATTTTTCTTTGTTATTTTCAATGTTTATTATAAACAAATTGATTGCTTGTTCTTCACGCCCAAACTAACCCGAAGAAAAAGTACGGGCATTCTCGTGCGTGAAGAACAAGAACATTACTCTCTCAAAACCTCTCTCATTTACCCAATTTTTGCGTAATAAAACGCTCTTGGGTAAGATTTGGCGCCCGCGGGCGACCAATTTGGGGTAAACGAACACACCTATTTTTGTGAAGAAATGTTTCGTAGTGGCAACACTCAATCTGAGAAATGTTTCTTAGTGGCAACACTCTTTCTAAAACAGCTCTTAAGTCCCCGTCCATACTGTGAAGCATATGCTGCAAAACTTTTGAGTTTGTTGATGAGAAGGGGAAGAGGAGTGGAAGTATGTACGCTGTTTCATGTACATGCAGTTTTTGTTGAATTTCTTATTTGCATCTTTTGAGATGAGGTGTATTTGACGTTTCATTTTATTTCTTTTCGTTTGGTATACTGTTAACTTCTATCATAATAATAGCAACCCTGTTTTATTGTTAATTTTTTGTGAAATATAATCAAAAATTTAAAAAAAAAAATATAAAATTATATAAAAATTATTATATAATTTTTCTTCTTAGCGTCCATTTTGCTTCAAATTATACCTTGTGCTTCAAATGTGTATCCAAAAAAAAAATATTCACACCTATCACAGGGTAGTTATTTTATATTTACATTCGGTATTCAGAAATGTCAAAAAAAATTAAAAAAAGAAGATAGAAGGGAGGAATAAAAAATACTAAACATGAAGCAAAAGATTCATGTATGGACACTGCTGCACTTTCAAAAGAGAATTCAAAAAACTTTTGCAGCATATGCTTCACAATATGGACGGGGACTAATTCAGTTGTTTGGATCATCTTTAAGTTACTCGTGATTCACAAACATCAAGTTTACCTGATCAGTTTTTGTTAAATTTTCTTTTCAACCTGCATTTACGTTCATACACGAAAATATTTAGCCGTCAAGGTTCGCTTGTTTCACAATACTACGGTTATGGAAAGAAGATAGAAAGCAACAAAAAAGAAGAGAGAAAGAAACAAACTTGAACCCCTTTCCATTCTCTCTTCCCCGTTCATCCAAATACTCAAGATTTGACGAGTCAAACTTGATGTGTGTGAATCATGAGTTATGCCGCAAAATTTTAATTAAGAAATGTTTCATAGTGGCAACACTTCGTATAATAAGTATTTCGTAGTGGTAACACGCAGTCTGAGAAATATTTCGTAGTGATAACAATGTCTCCAAAACAGCTTTTAACAGCTGGTTCAACTGGTTTTAAATCTATTTAATTTTTCTAAACCTTTCTTGCAATTAGTCAACATTTTGGTTGACAACGATTGTATGTATTTAAAATATAATAGAAATATAACATTGATAATTTGAAAGTATAATTACATAATTGTATTTGAAGATTTAATTTTTCATTTTACCTTTTAATAACAATCATTGTCAACCAAAGTGTTGACTAATTGTAAGAAAGGCTTAGAAAAATTAAATAGACTTAAAATCAAATAATTAAATGTTTGAATATTTTTTTTTTATTTATATATGTATATTCATATATTATTTTATTGAACACTGTTGGCAGACAAAAACTATAATTTTAAATGCAAATTTAGCGTATAAAAATTTCGCTTTAAAATTTTATTACTGTTTTGCCGCGAATATAAAAAAACGTAAAGTATGTATGTCTAATTACAGTGAAGATAGCAGTAGCAGTGGTTCAATAATAAAGGGTGTCCCAACAAGAACGAAGATTTAAACGAACTCCCTTCGCTGTCCATGGTCAGCTGGCTTCAGTTCCTGAGTCAATTGAACTTTGTATGCATGAAGATGCAAATCTTTCGTCAAAATTCGCTGCATAGTGGATTTGGAGACACCAATTTGCTGAGATCGGTGTCGAATTGAGGTGGATGGAGTTTGAGCGACATCATCACGTACAGCTGCAACATTTTCGGTCGATCGACCTGGTCGAAGGCGCGTTGTTATCTTTACATCACTAACAGACCCAGTTTCGGCAAATTTACCCATTAATCTCTTTACAGTTGACTCTTTTGGAGCATTATTGTGACCCCAAATTGATCGCAATTTGCGAAATGTATCCGCAAAACATTTTGGTAAAACAATTTCACAATGAGAATGCGTTGTTCATTCGTGTAGCGCTCCATTTAACCTCGTACCTTCTACTAGCAAACAATAAAAATTGTTCACATGTCAAACAATGACACTTCGAATGGCGCCAAATTTAAATCTTGCGTTATTGTTAGAACACCCTTTAAATGACAGAATTCAGTTATATATATATGTATGTATATAAGATGTAACGTTATTACTGTACGTATGTACCATGTACAATATTGCATATACTCTACATGTGTCTGCATCTAGGTAACATGGTACATACGTACAGTAATAACGTTAAATAAATGTGTACATACAAAATGGTAAAAGAGTGTGAAAGCGTGTGGAAGAATATCAAATGCAATATTGGAATTAGTCATTAATGTGTGCAATTTGTCTGAAGGGCTGTTTGTGTCAAGGTAAGAAATGGATATAGCATTGCGCCCTATCTGGAAAAGTCAGTTTTTGCTGGATTTCCAGTAATTTTTAAATGAAATTGATGAAGGTATCTTACACTTAGCGGCGCATGGGGTATCACACGAAAGGCGTTTTTAAGTTGAACAAAGTGTGAATTTTGTGAAATAGGGCCACGAAGACAGGTAGGGGACAATTGCCAGCTCTCCGAAAATGTCGTACAGATTTTAATGAAACTTAAAACATAGATGGACATATACGCAATGCACACGAGGCAATTTCGTACCAAAACGTCGGAGTATTATTTTTATAATAATCCACATGTTATGTGTGTCAGATAATAGATTTCTGGTAAAAAAAAAACCTTCTGTTCTGATAAAGCGTTCAACTGCACCGAGTAGAGATCGGTCAACCTGATTTAAGAATTCATTTTGTCAGTATATGTATATGTATACGCACACTTGCTTCAAATAAATATAAAATGATATGGTGTGATATGTATACATATTTTTTCGTACTAAAAAGAAAGCGCAAGTTGCTCATAAATATGATTTACTGAAGTAACTCTTAAAAAAGAATATTTTTATTTCATTTATTTTACTGTACCATCTATGTATGTACTTAGAACATAAACAAAGGACAATTTTGCAAGCAAACGAACTTCCGTATTCATGTATACTTAGTTTTGTCATAATCAGTTTGCTGATAATTCCAAATTTTTATTCATTTAAAAACGACTGAACAGAATAATGTTTGAATTAACTACTGTCTGTTCCTGTAATTGTGAGTGAATGCATTGTGTTTTCCATGAGATCAAAAGTGATAATCATGCTATCATTTATCATGTCATTAAAAATAAATTCAGATAGCGAAGTGCTTAAGAAATCATGAAAATGCCACTTCATACTGAACGCATTCACTTTTTTTCGTTGTTAGTTTTACGTTCTACATGAGCGATATATGTACATAAGTACGTTTGGCACGTGAAATTACCAAAATAATAATGTGTATATGGCGTTACATAACCCATGACCGACAGTTCTATTATTAACATTATTATAGAGAGATTTGGAATGCCTGGGAGTTTTAACACAATTTCGCATATATTAGTGTATTTGCTCCAATTAGGTCAGCCAGTTGACATTATTTTAGAAGTTTCATAGCAAATTGCACATTTTTAGTCCATATTATTATTCAGCAAAATTTGTGCAAAAGTTTTTATAGTAAAATAACATTCTAAAGGATATAAAAATTCGAAATAATTTGACTACAGTTCAAGTACATAAATAAATATAGTCCTCATTTACGCAAATAAAATTTCCTTAATTCAATAAAACTGTTGCTGTAAAGGTGTTTAAAAATGTACAATGCGCATATGTATGCATGTATTTACATACAGATCCATAAACAAAAAAAATAAATATAGTACTCTTCTTCGTTTAAGAAGTGGTTTACAAGCAAAAAAAGACCACATGACAACTTTTTCTGCTTGATTAATTAAAAATCACATTGTTTGAGTCATGACATCCATTGTTTGTTTAAATTAACGACAGATATTCGTGCATACATGCATATGTATCTATGTACATATATCACTAAATAAAAGTAATCCATTTCTTTTACGGAATCCCAATATACAAAAATTTTTGCGACCCGCACATTAATTTATTGTAATATTAAGTATTTATTTTAATGGATAGATATGTGTGTGTCTAGACATAAATCATACTACATACATAACAAAAATGTATATTATCAAGAATACCGACAATAGACACACTACATCAAAAGCAATTCAATGGATACAAGAAGTAACAAGTAGGGAAAAAAAGAACGACCTTGACATTGAAAAAAAAACACTGAACAAGTTTACGATGTAATGCAATACACATCAATACGAAAGTATGAAAACAGAAACGACTGTAAGATTTCTTTTAAATTTTTTTCCCTTAGGTTTAAATATTTAATCCAATTGAGGTGATTTTACAACAAATACATACATGTCTATATATAAATGAAGATATAAATAAGTATTAAAAAAAATAGTACATAATACTAACCTCCAGTAAGAACTATTCTATACATCCGCTTTTCATGGCTTTGTTCATTGTTGATTTTTTTTAACTTCATTCGAGGTATATCCACTACAGGTGTTCCCTCTGAAAGGGTATTGGAATGGCCGTCATTTTCAATAGTTTCCAATACCGCGGAATCCTTTTTGCTCTTTTCCATTTTCTGTAGAAGTTATTGTAGAAGGGAACAATTGCATGAAAGTGCAATGCCGCTCTTGATTTATTTAAATATCAAGAACTTAATTTTTCTGTCTGTTATGCGTTTCTATGCGAACAAAGTGTTACGTAGAATTGATTTTTGTTGATTTATGTATATATTTTACCAACCACGCAGAAAATTACGTTAAATTATCTTAAGAATTTTGTAATGAACTATTTTGTTTTACTTTTTGCTAAAGACCATATAAAAGAAAATACTGAATGGACACATGTTATACTAAATAAATATACTTGTAATAACTAACACACAATAGCAGATGCCTCATGTCGTTACGTGAACGCCAACAAATTTTAAATTTTGTCAGTCTTTAACTGTGGTAAAAACATTTTATAATAAAAGTTTTCTGATATTTCTCATCACAAATCCAAAAGCACTTTTCACAACGAGACATTGGTGGGGTGACTAATTTACGATCGCGGACTTTAAAGAATTATTTTCTATTTGGCCGAATTCTAAAGGAAGAATGAATTTCTTTCTTTTGAAAAATTAACTCGAATATAGGCTAAAAGAAGAACGAAAATTAACAGAAACATGTGTTTTTGTATGTTTTTAAATTTCTAAAACATACAATGCAACGACAAAAGACATATCTATCATTAAGTGTTACCAGCGAGGCATATTAATACCAGGTTGATTCGACTGAATTCACTAATTCCGGCCGAAAGTACAAATATATAAGAACAGCATTGTGACACAGAAAAATTTAAATGAAGTCAAAAAATTGGTTAATTTCCAAAACCAATGGCTATAATTGAAATAAACAAATTTTTAAATTTTAAATTGTCATACGATTGTACAAATTTTATTTTGTTATTTTATAACCACTCTTTTAGACTTGTAATATATTTTATATTGGCCTTGCGGACTCATGTATTACTGAATTTAATAAATAAATACATTTCTATGTTAAAATAATTCCATATACATATATGTTCATAACAAGGTTTGACATAATAACAAAATAAAACTTGGTCACAACTATCAGGGAAAATTATATAAAATAATATGTAATGATAAAATATATATATAAAATATATATATTCAATGGAAAAATAACTGTTGACGTTTTCGCGACTTCAATATGAGTGTGCTTTTTTTTTTTTTTTTTTTTTTTTTTGGCTTGTGAGGTAGGGTTGAAAATGCCTTCGCACTTACAGAGACCGTCGTCATCTGCGTCGAGTGGTGTTGCCACTAAAAAATTCCCTCCTCCTCCTCTAGGTAGATTCCTCGCCGGGACCGCTTTCCGCATTACTTCGGGAAGGCCCAGAGCCACGTCCCAATCAGGACCACTCTCACTCACCCACGTCTGGGTCCGCCAAGCCCGCAGCCGGCGCCATGGCCCCGGCCCGTATCGTCTGGTCCCCGTCAGAGGGGGCCCCGCTATGCAGCAGCGCATCGAGGTCCCCCTTCTTCCTCCGCAGAACGTATCCCACGTACAGCGCCACAGCGTCCCAATTGTCCTCGCAATCGAGCATGCTCCCTATCACGGTGGCAGGAGCGAACCCGCCAACCCGCTGCGCCATTGCACCTCTCTCAGTATGCCACCTGGTGCAGTCGCAGAAAGTGTGTTCTGCATCATCATCCGTAATACCACAGTAAATGCAGTCGGGACCATCTGCCCTGCCCATCCGGTACAGGTACTTTCGGAAGTATCCGTGGCCCGAGAGGAATTGTGTCAGGAAGTAGTTAACTTCCCCAAATTTCTCCCGAATCCATACTTCCACGCAGGGAATGAGCCTCGCCGTCCACCTGCCGACCGTGTCCGCGGTCCACCTGTCCTGCCATCGCCGGACAGTTAGGGGTCTTAGACCAATAGCAACCCTAAGGGCCGCTGTCGGCTGTACCGCCTCGAGCACCCTGCGTTTGGTTCTCTCACCCAGTACATTTCCCCAAATCTCGCTCCCATGCAGCAAGATCGACTTCGTGACCGCCATAATCAGCCTCCTCTTGCTCTGTGTCGGGCCTCCGACATTCGCCATGAGTCTGCTCAACATGCCAGTCATCTTCGCCGCCCTAGTCGCCACATGCTGTATTTGGGCCCAGTAAGTCAGCCTACATTCGAGTCTGACGCCCAAATACCTTATTGCACTCTGGGTAACCAGAGACACATCCCCTATCAACATCACCTCGGTCTTCTCCCCGGCCAATTCCAAGCCGTGGTCCTCAAGCCACATCCGGGTCCTAAACATGACCCGGTTCAGCTTCCCCCTGGCGTCATCCATATCCCGCGCCAAGATCACCCCCGCTATATCATCCGCTATATCATATGAGTGTGCTGACATCGTACCAATGCGAATTCATACCAGGTGATCTCGTCAGCATTTTGTTTAACAAATACAACAATTTTATTCAAACTGTGACACTACTTTACGTAGGCGAATTTGTCAATTCGCTTTTCGTCCCAACGTCAAATTTTTTGTGTACAGGTGTTTTGTTAAATTCAACATAACCTAAAAAGAACGTGTTAAATTAGTATAATATGAGTTAAAATTAAATTAATTATTATTATATTTAGCTGACGGGCGAATTTGCTAGCGAGTTTACGAGGTAATGAGTTTGCCTTGGTATTAACATGCTTTGAGTCACGGCAAATTCAATACCAGGTAAACTCACCTGCAAATTCGCCCGTCAGCTGAAACAAAAATTTTGTAAAGTATTTTTTTGCCGAATGTCAAAGTTTGTTTACTTTAGTGAGAAAGTTAAGAAAAGTGCTTGTAAATAATTTAATAATTGTAATAATATAACTATAATAATAAGAATGCAAAATATATTATTATTTTTTTAAATTTAATTTCAACTCATATTACAATAACTTAACATGGATTTTTTAAGTTATGTTATATTTAACAAAACATATATGTACAAAGAAATTTGACGTTTGAACCAAGAGGGAAATGACGAACTCGCAATTCGAAAATTAACAGAGACATGTCTTTTTATATGTTTTTAAATTTCTAAAACAGACAATGCACGACAAAAGAGACATCTATCATTAAGTGTTAACATCAAGGGATATTAATACAAGGTTGTCGCAAGGTAATTTCTTCAGTGCTCTTTGCAAGGTAAACGTGAAATTTTCTGTAGACATTTTTCGTTAAATTTAATATAACCTCAAAAGAACGTGGTAAATTAGTGTATAAGTTGAATTTAAATTAATTATTGCAAAAGGCAATTTATTTTGCAATTTCATTATGAAAATATTAAAATTTTATAATTATTAAATTATTCCTAACCAATTTTGCTCAAAAGTGAACAAAATGTTACGTTCGGCGTCAAAGAATCAGCTGTGGTGTTTTAGTTAGTAAGTTTAGCATGTATTTGACATGTTTGCATACAACCATTCACTACGTATTTTAGGTGTGTTCGTTTACTCTAAATTGGGCGCCCAATCTTAGCAAAAAGCGTTTTCTTACGCAAAAATTGGGTAAATGAGAGAGGTTTTGAGAGAGTAATATTTCTGTTCTTCACGCACGAGAACTCCTGTACTTTTTCTTCGGGCTAGTTTGGGCGTGAAGAACAAGCAATCAGCTGGTTTATAATAAACATTGAAAATAACAAAGCAAAATTACAGAAGTAAAATTAAAAGTTTCCCAGAAACGCAATGAACAAATAATAGTTAATTTTATTTCATGATTTAGTTAAAAATTATTTGGGGTTTCTTTAAATAACATGTATAAGCCAAATTCTTGTGTTTTTATGCATGTGTGTAGATTTGTAATTGTACATGGTCATATATATTAGGTCTGTTCCACGTGCATAACAAAATTGCCCGAACTCGCACAAATTTATTTTATTTATATATGATTTTAATTTTAAAATTGTGCTGTTTCCCGAAAAAATATGTGAATGTATTATTACATACTTTATGGTATTCTCATAAAGTATTTTTTTTATATAAAAGCAAACTCAAAAATTGAGGAGGAAAACATATCCTTAAAGTACTATTTCGCTAATGCTTACTTAGGTCAGCAGTGGACTTTTTCCAATTTTTGACTACAAATTCAAGATTCTTATGTTCAAAATTCAACTAATCAATCGAGAATTGAATACCGAACAAAAATTTATAAACATAAACATAACAATCCATTAGTTTACTTTTTTTATAACACATACATATTTTTTTTTTTTTTTATCTAGGACCAGCACTCAGGAGATGACTCCTACACATGCGAAGCATTGTGCTGGGATCTATAGGAAAGGGATAGTAGGAGATACGACAGGAGGTGAAGCTTAATTAATTAATTTGCAGCTCTGCTTTCGCACGTTCTTTTGTATTTATACTCGTAGCAGTGCTGAAGCTTCGGTTTAGTAGCTATTTTTATTATTATTTTACTTCGCCGGTGCTACACAATACCGACGAAGGAGGGCGTTCTGATGTGATTGTGGATTGCTATCAGCTGAAGCCGGTATTGTTCAGTGACCAGTGACTATGCCTTCGCCACTGAAACCTTCCGATAACAACTCACACCCAAAAAAGACACACTAATGCACATCAGAAAAATGCGAGATGTTTCTTTTTATTTAAAAATTTTTTTGTCTGAAACTGGGGTTGAACCCAGGTCTGTTGTTTGGTTGTGTAGTCAACGTGCAGACTACCATCCATCGTGCCATCGCCACCCTCATATATCTATTTTTAGATTTTTCTTCTCATCTCTATATATCTATATATATGTATATATGCTTTCCTCCTCAAATTTTGAGTTTGCTTTTAGAAAAAATACTTTATGAGAATATTATAAAGTATGTAATAATACATTTCACATATTTTTCTCGTAAAAAGCACAATTTATAAATTAGAATCATACAAAAAGAGATATTCTAGGGCCATATATAGTTGGTGGACTACAAGTGTAACATAAGAATTATTAAATATGTAGGCAACAAATAAGCTAGAAATAATGTTTATGAAAAAATAATAGTTATAATATTATTAGAGTGCTACTATATAAATTGGAAGTTATATTGCGATTCATTTGACAATATATATTCATAATATAGATCAGTTCAATTGCGAGAAATGCTTATCTTTAAGTGAACTACATGTAAGATGGAATGCTCTAAATTTTTCAAAAAGCATTCCAGATAACAATTTTTGTAGAATTTTTAGATAAAATTTTTAATTTTCTGTACAAAGTTGCACGAACTTTTTCTTTGGGTAAGTTCGAAATTAATCAGAAAATTTGCAAAGAAACAACAAAAGTTTTTATTTAATTAAAATTTATATATGTTTATAATTGTGCTTTTTCCCTTAAAAAATATATGTGAAATTTATTATTACATACTTTATGATATTCTCATAAAGTATTTTTTTTTTCTTTTTTTTTTACAAAATTATGCATTTGAAGCGTCGAAAATCACTAAAATAAAATTTATTTGGGCACTTTTGTTATGCACGAGGAACAGACCTATTTAGTGGAAACTTTTATGGTTTTTTTGCGTTTTCTTACTTTTTTACATTTTGGTCTCTTATTGAGATAAATTATAGCTTCATGTCATTTTAACGAAATATACCAGAAAAGTAAACGAACACAACTTTTATTTGAAATGTAGTACAACAACTCCAACGCTACCACCTTTGTTTATTGTATATGACGAATATGAGACAAAACGTACAAAATTAAATGACGTCTCGGATTAAACTTCCTCAAATACCAGCAGCTTGGTCTTAATTGTGTTAAAAATTTACTGAAAAAACTCCAGCAAAAGGCCAGTTAAAACTCTAGGCTAATAGTTAAAACGCTATTTTGTGGTCAAAAGAACAACATATATTTTTTCATAAAAATTTTATAAATTGAAAAAGTGAAATATTATTTTCTTGTCATTTGGGTGATTTTTCTTTGCTTGAAATATATTGTGCGTATGGGTTTGTGTAGATGGTTATGAAAACATTAAATTTAGCAAGAATATTCGTACTAAATTTGTTAAAACTGAAAATATTTTTTAATAAATTTGCGCAGTATACGTACTCATATTTTAGAGGAGTCTTAAATCGAGAAAATATGGATCAGGACGAAGCAGATTTAGAGGTAGTGGAACAGCCGGCAGAGGAGAATTTAGTGGAAGATGAACATAGGTATCCACTAGAATATCTAGACATATTTGAATATCCAAATATGGATCTTGGTGAACAAAGTTCAGATACTAGTGACGACGACATGAGTATTTACACTGACGAATCATCAGATTCCTCAGAAACAGAGTTTGAAAATAGGGTCTGCAATATCAGCAGTACAGAAGAAACATTTGAGAGGTCTTGTTACTCCTTTCAACCACTGAAGCTCATAAAATGTCTTTACAAAAATCGCCATCAGTTTTGTGCATATCCGATAGCGCGTAGTGGACATCGTATAACTGCGTCGCAATCTCATCTCTATTCTTTGGGCGGATATAACCCGGATAGTGGAACAAATACTCGGCAGCGCAATGCATGCATGTTATTTCAAGAGCTGTGGGCTTACAACTTTGCTACTAATCGATGGAAACTTCTTCAAAATGCAGGAAATCCAGATATGCCTAGAGAACTTGCTTCAAACGCTTTGGCCATCTATAATAATGTGTTAATTGTAAGTAAATTTTGAACAAAGTTCATATAACCAGGAATTTTAAATATATTACTCATCCTTATTCTGTGTTTCGATTACGTTCCCGAATGCAGTTACGCACGGATTGAAAAATGTTATTCTGCAAAACAACTTTATCGATTGAAATATAAGAAGAGAACAGTATGTTTAAAACTTAAATTTAGTGCATTTCATACTTACATTTTTGAACACAATCAAAAATCACAAAACTTTCCATTAGTAAAGTTACAAATTACAAAAAGGTAGTTACGATCGTAATGCAGAATACAAGCAATCGAAAAGAAACGAAACGCAGAATACCATAGTTGACAAACGGAGATAATTTAGAATCGCAACATAGAATAAGGTCTATTATTTTTTATTATTTTAATATTAGTCTTTTTTTTTATTTATTGCATTTTCAGTTTAAATTAAACCTTTTTAAAATTAAACGAAACCTTTTTCAAATTAAACGAACCCTTTTTCAAATAAAACGAAACTATTCAAAAATAAACGAACCTTTTTCCAATTAAAACAAATTTTTTTTAAATTAAGAAGAACTTTATTCAAATTCAATCAAACATTTTTCAAATTAAATTAAACCATTTAATATTTCAGAGATTTTGTTTCTCTCTTTGCATTTATGTTTTGAACCATTACTTGTTGTTTAATGATAACGGCGTTTTCGATTTTTTTTAATACATTGGCAAAACAATACAATTGGTTACGAAAATATTATTAGTATTAATTACGCATTCAAAGACAAAAGTTAAAAATGAGTGATTTTGATGAAACCGACGTTAGCAGACCAAAAGGAAGGAGAGGAAAATATGCAAAAATTTCAAAAAACGCAAAACTAATGATTATTAAATTGTATAACGAGGGGAATACCATCACATCACAGCTCGCATAACTTCCATTAATACAAACACCGCGAAAACCATAATTTGACGTTATTAAAAGAACGGTTGCGAACCTGTGAAACTTAATCGTGGGAGAAATATGCCAAAAAAGTTGACTACCCAAATTGTGGAAAGTGAACCTGGAATAACCCTTAAAAATATTCGCAATAAATTATTTGAACAATTCAATTTGTCGTTAGGTCTATCTACAATTTTCAATGGCCTGAAAGAACTCAAGATTACGCTAAAAATGGCTTCCATCGAAATGGACCGTATGAATAGTGCAACGACTATTGAAAACCGTCGAAAATATGCCTCAGAGTTTACTATGTGGTCTCCGCAATAAAAGAAAAAAATGGTATTTATAGATGAGTGCGGGTTCAATTTACATTTACGGCGTTCACAAGCACGAGAGCTCATGTTGTAGTGCCAACCGTGAGGGGAAGGAACGTAACTCTAATTGCGGCAATGAATAATGCTGGCATTGTTTACAAAAAAAATTTTTTCTCTTTCCACCGTGAATTCGGTCCGTTTCCAAGAATTTCTTCGATAACTCTTGGACAAGATTGTAAGCATCCCAGAGTTACAAAATTCATTTTTAATTATGGATAATGCCAGAATCTATAAATCACAAGAAATACGAAATATGATTGACAATAGTGGTTGTTCCTTGAAATTTTTACCACGCTATTCTCCTATGCTGAAACCGATAGAGAAGGCATTTTCTAAGTTAAAATTCCATGCCCGATCATAATTAAGTGATGTTACCATTGAACGTAGCATTGTAAGTGTAATTGAGGAAAGTATCGCACAGATTAATCAAAATGATTGTGCGAACTATGTTATGGACATGATCATCCAAAGCGGCGAGTCGGCGACCTCTCCATTAAGTGTGACTTAATCGACTTTACTTATTTTTTACTGTTATTTTTTTAAGTTTTATTCAATTTGAAAAATGTTTAATTGTATTTGAATTAAGTTCTTCTTAATATAAAAAAAGTTTGATTTTCTTTGGAAAAAGTTTCGTTTATTTTGAATAAAATTTCAATTATTTTGAAAAAAGTTTCGTTTAATTTGAAAAAGGTTTCGTTTAATTTGAAAAAGATTTAATTTAAATTGAAAATGCTATATTTTAAGTACACTTTTCTGTACATATGTAGGTATATATTTATTTAATATAAGTACATACTTAAAACATAATTTAAATGTATTTTTCAGTCACATGGTGGAACTGGCTACCCCTTCGGTGAAACATGTTCAAATGATTGTTATGTTTACACAACTGGAGAAAATCCGCAAGTTATACTTCTTAAAGTTAGTGGAGATTTACCAGCTGAACAATATGGTCCAGGAATTGTGATACATAACAATTACCTCTATACAATTGGCGGAACAACTGGTTTTGCTTATTCATGTGACGTGTATCGCTTAAATTTAAAAACTAGAGTTTGGCAAAATGTTTATATATGTCGCCCAGAAATGCGCGATGATCCTGAGGGACGATATAGACATGAAGTAGTATATGATGGTCGTCATATTTATGTTATAGGGGGTGGAACGGCGCATAACGTGTATGGTTTGCAGAGTATACCTGCATTTAATTTAGAAACAAATCATTGGGATTATTTTGAAACTTTGCCAGATCGAACTGCAGCAACTTCAGAAGATCCCGGTTATCCGAGAGCCCGAAAATGTCTGTCCTGCGTACAACATGCATTATCAAATGGCGATATAGAGGCTTTTATAACTGGCGGCTTACAGGTATTACGTCAGCGCAAAAAAAAAATTTTGTTATGTGATTGATTTCTTTTACTTTACTTCAGGGTGATTTTACAACATATTTTAATGACATTTGGAAACTAAACTTGCGAACTAAACAATGGCACAAGATACATAGCGCCACTCTACCACGGCCGCTATATTTCCATTCGGCGGCACATGCCGGGAATGGTTGCATGTATATTTTTGGTGGAATCGAATATACTGAAAAAGATGTGTTCCGTCGTAATGATCTCTTTAAAATGTGGATGACAATACCAAAGCTAAGTGATATGTGTTGGGATGCCATCACTTATTACAACCGTGATTTAAATAATTTTAGCGCAAGCAATTTACTTCGAGCAGGAATTCCAGAACGCTATGTAAATCTGTTACCAAGAATCGAAAACGACATATCGTATGAGTTACACAGCCCAAATTATAGTCCCTCTTCACCAAATTATAATCCCCCCGGATACAATTGTGTTCGAAGAGAATAGATTATCAATTAGTATTCTTGATTATTTGCCATCTATTTGCGATATATTAATATTACATGTGTTGTGTAATCATAGACAATTTCTTGCAATTCATGTAAAAAAAGCTCACGTACATATTTATATTTGTTTAATAACTTTTCAATGAAAAAATTCTTTTAAATGACATACGTATGCATCAAGTTTTTCTTCCTTAATTATACATTGCAACTATTAAAGTTAGTTTTTTTCTTTAATATAAATAAATACATACATATACACATGTATGTTCACTAATTTTGAAACTATAGATTTTATTATACCTTAATGTGAATATTTGTGAAAAAAAATGCTCCAACAGATCTAAGTATGTAGGTATTGCATTACATTTCTATGCAATTAAGTGACATGAATACTTTTTAAAATAAGTTTAATGAATATTTTAAAAATCTCAATCACTCGTAACTAATTTAATGTGTGACAGAGATTAAATATTATTGTCTCGCAGTTAATAAAAAAATGTTCTTATATTGTTTCTTAGCTGTAAACGCGTATTTCTAACATCCGTTTAAAAAAAAAGGAAAATATCATAGCTGTGCCTAAGAAAAAAAAAAGTTCTAATATTCTCAAACAATTTTAGGTTTCTATTCAGTAAAATTTAATTGAAATATCTTACCAAATAATAAGTTAATACAAATTATTATTGATTGAGGATGCTACATATTTGGTAGCGAAATATTGAAAAATGAATAATTGTTAAAAACTTCATAAAAAAGACCATCGCTTAAAAACAAATATTACCAAATTATATTTAATATTAGTTACTTTTGTTGTTTTATTTTATATTATATATTAATAATAAAATAAATATAAAATTAAAAATAATAATAAAATTTTAAAGCCGCTAAACCATTTTAAATCTGCAAAATATGTATATAGGTATATTAGGTATGTTCCGACACCTGCATGATAGTTGCAAATCGTCAAACTTTTTTTTTATTTTGGACCATCACTCAGGGAATGACTGCTATATATATGCGATGCATTGTGTTGGAACTAGAGGAAGGGTCATACTTCACATATTCGCAAAGGTCAAAGCTTCTGTTTTTAGTACATGTGGACAGTAACAATTATTCTCGTATGCATTTTCCTAGATTCTAACGGCTTAAATATATGATATTAATGACTTTACAACTACCTCCCTGTTGATACAAAGAGTACTGATGACGTGTGTAGTGGCATAGAAAATACGTATTATACTCAACTGGTGTTGAAGATTAATTGTTCTATTTCCCTTACTCTATTCAAAAATTTAATTTCTTCACAATATTGGAATAAATTAACTGTGAACTTGAACATGACAGAAAATTTTCATTAATTTGTATAATACTCGCTGTTTAATTATAATTTTGTTATATATATTTTTATTGGCCAAAAGGCTACTCATATTACAAAACGAAATAAATAAATAATACATTTCAAATATTTTTTCGGGAAAAGCACAATTTTGAAATTAAAATTATATTCTTAAAAATAGTTATTAAACTAAAAAAAAAAAATATCTATAACTTACGCAATAAATAATAAACAATTAAGAGCCTTGGTGAACAAGTTTCAATACAATTTGTGAACTGGATTCAAATTTAAAAATATGTATACAATATCTTTATTAATAACTACAACTCTTCTACTTTATTTTGTTAATTTTACTAATCAAAGTATCGACAGCTTTATGTATGCGAATAATAAGCAAAAATCCCACTAAAATAGACGGCATGGAAACAAAAGTTGCAATACCTTCGTAAATAAAACGTGGTGCAAATATTTTCCAAACCATTAAATGACGGCAATGTATGGTACACCCTAGCATAGAACAAAAAACCTAAAAAGAAAGCCATTACCACATTGTTCTTCATATTTATATGTGAATGTAGTTTATGAAACACTTTTACCTTTATTCCTTGTAACATATAAAATTGTATAGCTAATTTGAAAGCTGTTGCGATAAATGTAGTCTCCTGCTCAAACAATACCAATTCACCTCGGGTCATATCAAAGCCCACGCATTCGTTAGAGATGTCGTCTAAAGAACGCTCATTTAAAGTTGTTGTACCGCCATTGACTGTTCGCGGCAAACCGGAAATACCGGTTTTTCGTTGTTCCCGATTATAATTCGTTTTTATTAGATTTGGAAAGAGAGCAAAGATGGAAAATGTTTCAGAGCATAATAAACCGTACATGCAAAGGAATAGAATGTGACCACAGAATGTATTCAGAATAACTAAAACACCCGATATAAAGTTTGAACGTCCAATGCTGGCAGATCGTCCAACAAAAGCAGCTCGCCAATCTATTTGCGACAGTGTTGTTTGATGAGAAGTTGCAAAAAAGCAGAAATGTGCCAATAAAAACCAAGCAACCACAGCTATAAATGTTGGTTGTATACACATTTCTATACAAAGAAAAAAAAAAGAAAAAAAAAAAAAAAAAAAAAAAAAAAAAAAAGGAGTTAATTTTTGTTGTAAATATTATTAAACATATTAATAACACTAATTATTTTAAGCCTAAGGTCTTTTTATATTTATATTTTATATTTATTTCAATATTTCGCTACTCCTTTGTGTAGCTTCTTCAGGAAAATTGGTTTATGTTCATAATAAAAAATTTTTTTTAAAAATTCACAATATATGAAAAGTTCTTGTCAATGAAAATTCAATTTAAAAATATTTTTTTTTTTTTTTTTTTTCATTGACAAGAACTTTTCATATATTGTGAATTTTTAAAAAAATTTTTTTATTATAAACAAAAACCAATTTTCTTGAAGAAGCTACACAAAGGAGTAGCGAAATATTGAAATAAATATAAAATATAAATATAAAAAGACCTTAGGCTTAAAATAATTAGTGTTATTAAATAAAAAAAAAAGGTCAAAAAACTAGAAAAATTATTATTAAACATTTTCTAGCCACATCGTTTACTTACCAAAACTGGATGCAGTTCGGTAACGGCAAATTCCATGAAGTAAAAGAATAATAGCGCCTACACTAATGCAAATTATAATGCCCATGGATGATCTTGGCTCTAGTAGCACAATTAAAACCATTGTTAAAAATGTTCCAAACGATATTATAACTGATGAATAGATTGTAGCCAATCCATAAACAACAGGAATTTCATTGCCTCGCTCTCCGGCGTCACCTTCATACATTTGTTTTATTTTCTTGAATATTTCCGGTACTACACTGTCAGTGCGACTAACGGTGATAGAGGATGTACGTTTGGGCAGTAATATATAGACCATTAAGGGCGATACTGCGAATACAATAATTTGAAGAATTAAAAGTGTATAAATAATTATCGCCATTGCATCAATATGACTTCTTTGGATGTTTTTAATAGCACTGTTCGATATAAGAATATAACCGCCAGCACAAATGCAGGCTATTGTGGGACCATAGCGCGCTAGCAGAACGTTAACGCAATTTCCAGTCAAATTGCCGCACGAGCGCAAATATAATCTACTCAGCGTGGTGTATAAAACAATAATTACAACTGACAATATATACGTTCGGGCGCTTGAGGGCTTCTTAAACGAAAAGCCGTCTGCATTGCCATTGTTAATAAAATCAACACAGTTGCCCTGCTCCTCACGGCAACGAAAGAGCGTTGTTGCAAAACGTATTAAGGCAATCGCCAGAACACTGACCATGAGTAGTTTAAAGGCTGTTGTTTTGAAAAATTGTTGCAGTTTGAATTTACTCTTGTTGTCAACTCGCACACTTTTCTGCAAAAGTTCATAGACCATTAGGAAAATGATACCTACTAATAGATAAGACAATATTTTTCCTTCTTGAATGATGAAACTATTTGAGAAAAACCCACAAACCAATATTACGAGGATCAAACGCGTCGCAAAGTTACCAGGTTTCTTCACTTTTGGCCAGTTATTTGCAATTGATGGCCAGTTCTGTACAGTGTGATACACAAGCACCAAAGTACTTATTGTGCTGGTAAAAAATATAATAGCGTGTTCTTCCGTTTTGAACGTGAAACTCTTATAATATCGATATCCGAAGACACCTGCTGCAAAATTCAAAAGGTACGTGTAACTCACTTCCTTTGGTTGGAAAATTTTATAAAGTTCAATAGTTCTTGTATTGTTGATTAGAATGAAAGCGAAGAAGATTGGTAAAAATGTAGCCAGCAATCCCTGTGACATTTGTGTGGCATCAAACTTAACCCATATTTCGCGGCAAGTTTCCAATATATCTCTTAGATTTTTATGTAAATCTCCAGTAAACGATTTTAAAGCAATTTTATTGTATATCGTTTTTACTCGATGCGCTAATAAAATGAATTCAGTTTCCAAGTTGTCCATTCGCTCCACATTAAATATGCGTTTATTTTCTAAGGCGTAATTGAAAAAGTAATTATAGATCTGCTGGGCATTGTGCCATGCATGCAGTATTACTGTTTGGACTTTATTCAGATGCGGAATAGGAACATCGGGTATGAGATTAAAATTTATTAATCCTAAATTAGAGTATGGTATTGGTATTCCAAGAATGGCCGAAAGTGTTGGTACAAAATCAATCTTAAAATAAATAAACAAAGAAAAACAAAATAATATGTATATGAAATAGTATTATATATTACTGTTGGTCATTAACAGAAAGGCAAAGGAACCAAAAAACCAAAAGTTTCTAAATTTAACACAACGTTAATGTGATCGATAATTATCTCAATAGTGTTAGTGCACTACAAGATGTTACTATATTTATCAATAGGCTGTAGGTATAATAAATGCACTAAATATATAAGACCAAGTAAATTGTTGTCATATTTTAAATCAATTGCAAAAATTTAAACAATTTACCGCCTAATCACACCATCTCTCTTTCTTATGCTTTATGAATGAAACATGTATTAGAAGCTTTTATACAAATTTCTGTACGTATTGGTTTCAAATTCAAACATTCGATAATTGTCTAAATCATGATATTTATCGCAGTGCACGACGATTTACGCAAATGTATACAATTTGCGTACTGCTATCACTCCCAGATATGAAACACGTTCCTTAATAAATTATCATATATGTATGTATGTATACATATTTATCTTATCTAATATACGTACATACGTATTTATTTAGTAAACATACTTGCTGCAGTGTTGTGTTATCAGAATTAAATTCATTTTTGAAGAATTTCCCCCGTTTTGTGTAAGCAAATAAAAGGGCGTTTGTTTCATCATCTGTGCCACCACCATGATCTCCGGAGGCGGTCATGCCATGATCGCCCATCACAAATAGTGTTGTTTTATCATCCATTTCTGCCACAACATTTCTGCATTCATTTGTTAAAAAAACAATTAATCATTAAAAAAATGTATGTATATTCTTATGTGCAGAAAATTACCTAATAACATCATTCATTTCATTTAATTTGCGTGACATCTCCTCGTGAAATGGTCCATGCTTGTGCCCACAATGGTCGACACCCAAAAAATGAGCAATTAACACTTGCCAGTCAGTCTTTTGCATTTCTTTAGGCAAGTGCTGTTCTATTTTGCGATCCACAGTATCTAAATCAAAAATATCAAAACTAGGATACGAATAAGATCTCTTGAAACGGCGCGGATATAAATCAGTCCATGTACTATCGCCTAAAAAGACAATAGGCAATTGACTTTTCAGCATTTGATCAATAATGTTATCTTCATTTATTTCTGGTGAGGCAAAATTTGATCCCATATCAATAAATGTAGGCAGGCTGCCAGTTGTTAAACCTTTAAGCCTCTGCAGCGTAGTTGTGGGTGGGTCTGCTACAAAGCGCATAACACGCGTCTGCTCTGGCATATGCTCCAGAAGTTCATGCATTACACTAAGCTTGTTCTCATATGGCAATGACTGTGTGCGATTTTCTTTATATACACCAAATTCATATTTCAATGCATCAATAACCAATATTATTACTTTTGATTTTTGTGGCAGGCACAAATTGGCAGATGCATTTACGTCCTTAAATATTTCCTGCACAACATCCTGAGTAATATAGTATTCCTAAAATTGTGAACATTCGAATATCGTTATTAATTAAATGAGAAACAAATAATAATTACGTCATTTGGATCTAATGACAAGTGCCGGCAACTGCTCACTTCCGTCTTTGACACCCTAGATAAAAGGAACCCTCTAGAGAATAAATATACACCAGATGTAATGAGGTATGCGAACCACAGTAGCACCAATGCAAAACTTAATGCATATTTCATTGTCATAATTTTATTTCTTTATACACTTGTATTTTCGTGTTTTTTATGATATTAATGTATGCATGCGTGTTCACTAAATGCATCTAAAGTTTGCAGTAATGCAGCAAACTGAACTTTTCGCAAGGAACATAATCTTTCTATACTTTCTTTGATAACATCACTTTAAACACATATTCCTATTAGCCTATCACTTTAAACACGGCCAGAATCCAATGGTTTTAAAATTCTATGGCCAAAAAATTTTGTACCATTTTTGTTCAACGCTACAAATGACAAGTGATTTCAGCGGTGAACAGTAATGATAAATTAGCTATTTACCTGCAGAAGATTGCGTTTTCAAAACGCTTAGTAAAAAAAACTTTTTTCTAATTGTCATTGTGTAATGACTATCAGGTGGTCCTGTTTGTACATAGTAAAGTAATGCATTACAAGAGCTGACGTTTCTACTTCTATATATAAATATACACAAATTTAGACATTTCTACCTCCAATTATGTAAAAAGAAAGTAGGCCATTTTTATTATTCCTTTCTACTACATAAAAAAAATTTACGGACTCCTCATCTTCGACAATGAAAGTGGTAAAATAAATCTTTTATTTGCAAATCACTAGAATTGAAAAGATAATAAAAAAAGTTAACACCACTTGTAATTTATGCTCATGCTGCCAATAATTTTTTCCGATAAATCGTAAAATTTTTGAAATAAAATCGTCAAGTTTTAAAAAAAAATCGTCACAGAAAAAATTAACTGTTTTTAAAACACAATAATATATATTTCATTATACAGTTAACAATTAAATTAAAATAAAAACTTTAAACACAAAATGATGAAAAAGTTAACAATATTTAAATATTATTTTACAAAATCAAATGAATTATTGGCGTATTGTAAAGTGTTTTTTATCTTTAACCTGCAGTCAGAGAATGACCCCATACACACGCTATGCATTGTGCTGGAACTAGATGAAGACGATAGTGAGAGAGATGACCGAGAGCGAAATTTCATTATCTAACAACTCTGCTTTTGGATTTTTTTTATGATGTCAAAGAGACGTATTCTGAAGTTTTCTGTTAGTAGACATTTTGAGTAATATTTTACTTCACTGGTGCTACACAATACCGACGATAATTTGATTTGTTATTGTTATGCCAGAACACTTTAAAATTTAATATTTTATAATATATGCAATTATTCATATGTTTGTAGTTCGGTTAATGCTGCATTTGGTTGGTGATAATGCCAACTCATTACTAGACCTTCAAACAATTAAAAAAAAAGAAAAACAGAAATTTCACGTGTTTATATAAAAACTCACAAAAATTATTTGAGAATAAAAATCGTCAAAATCGTTACGTTTGGCATCTCTGCTCATATCTATCAGAAAAATTAACGGTAAACCACCCATAAAATGATCAGCAGCAAGAAAGCATTTATTTTTATATAATTAAAACCTAACAGAGTTATTTAATTAACAATATTCACTTGTATCAATAACGAATTTTAGTTAAATTAGTTAAAAAGACTAGATAAGACAAAAAACATATAGGTATAATGTAAAATAAGTTAAGAGGAATAACAAAACGTGAACATTATTTAAATGAAACAACGTTTAAATTCTTCAGTTCGCCTTAAAAAGCAAAATAAATATTTTTTTGAGTGATATCATGGGTGCAATAAATAATGAAAAGCAAAATCCAAACAAAATTTCTTCCATGAGCAATGAAATAAAATACATATAAAGATAATTTAAATTTCAATGTGAAATAAAATTTCTATGATCAACCATGAAAATGAACGGAGTAGAATTCTGGAGAAGGTAATTTATCAACATCCATACATCCGTAATGTTTTTTCTTTTCAAAAAGTATCCTATATTTTATTCTGGATCATATGCTGAAACTACTCTTACAGTCTCTTCTCCACATTATCCCTGTCAATGAAGGAGGTAATACATAATGCCATTATTGTCGGTAGGAATGTTAATTACCTGAGTATTCCTTCTCTTAAATAAAATATAAACTTACCTGAAATTCTACTGATGGACTATCGCCACAGATGCATGCGTAGGTACGGACGACGTGATCAGCGAGTCACTACACTTCACAATTTAAAAAAACTCGGCAACTAGCTTGACTACGAATCGTATACATGGTATGGTATTGCACTATATTTATACTTTCCCTTGTATAAGATGAGAAGTGCGTAGTAGTCATCAATTACTTTAAAGCACCGTAAGCGCTCTATCTCCTTAACGACTAGAGCAATTTTAATGATTCTTTCACTATTAGATAGATTTGGAAGCTGACTATAGTAGTTGGGCCACTTCTGAAGCCCTAGATGAAATTGGCAAAAGAATATTATTTGTTAAGCGTGAGACAGAACGGTTGCAGATATTAAATGAATTTTTAATTTTATAAAAGTGAAAGTAGTACGTCCAACGGCTGTCCGTCTTGTGCCTGATTTCCAGATCTATTCAATGGTTGAAAAAATTGCTCAAATTGCTTCAGGGATTGATGAGTTACAGTGTTAGAAAAAATTTACAAAACTGTTTGGTGACTGATCATAACCGTATATACAAAACTCCATAAAGAATTTTTAGTTTTCTTTTTTTTTTTTCTTTTTATCTGGGACCAGCACTCAGGAGATGACTCCTACACATGCGAAGCATTGTGCTGGAACTATAGGAAAGGGATAGTAGGAGAAACGACAGGAGGTGAAGCTTAATTAATTATTTTACAGCTCTGCTTTTGCACGTTCTTTGTTTATACTCGTAGCAGTGCTGAAGCTTCGGTTCAGTAGCCATTTTTATTATTGTTATACTTTGCCGGTGCTACACAATACCGACGAAGGAGGGCGTTCTGATGTGATTGTGGATTGCTATCAGCTGAAGCCGGTATTGTTCAGTGACCAGTGACTTTGCCTTCGCCACTGAAACCTTCCGACAACAACTGACACACTAATGCACATCAGAAAGATGCGAGATGTTTTTTTTTTATAATTTTAGTCTGAAACTGGGGTTGAACACATTTATGTTTTGGTTTTGTGGTCAACGTGCTGACTACTTCAGGCATCGCCACCCTATCTTAAATAGTGACAAAACTCAAGCGTGGTGTTCGTTTCCGTTTGGGCTGTATATGATGATTTTATTCACTTTACTTGGAATATCAAAATAAATAGAACAAAGACATATAATAGAAAATGAACTAATTACACTTTTATTAATCGCTTTTGTTTAATTTATGCTTTATATCAAAATTCTAATTTAAATAAATTGCTAATGTTTAAATGAATATGAGAATATCATTCACTTTGTAAATGACGAATGTTTGTATATGAATATAATAGTAATTTGTGTAGGTATATGTATGTATGTATATGAATGTATATTATATATTATTTATTAATAGTAATAATTAAAAATTAAAAAATGGTGACTGAAATAAAATTTTTTTTATATTTAATTTAATAATTAAAAATAATTATTATAAATATATTTTATATATATGTATATAGTATATGTGTATGTATGTATATGCAGTGTATATTTATAAATAATACATTCTTTTATTTTTTCATTATAATTAGACAAACAAACAAAAATATATATGTATGTATATGGATAAAAAAAATTCAAAATTTCATTTATAACTGTGAAAATTATTATTTAATAAATGTTAATTAAGAAAAACTTGCTCAACGAGACCATGTAACATTAAAAAAAACAAAACAATAAACATAAATCGAAATACATATGGATGTGAATGTGGCGTGTCTGCCTGTCTTTGTTTCATGTTCATATTTATATATACATACATATATATGCAGTCGAAAACAAATGTATACATATATATTTTATATATATAGACATATTATGTACATCTATATATGTTTTTGATTGGAAAATATTAGACGCCACTTTTTCTTTGTGTATGTTTAGCTTATGATTTAAAATACCGATGGATGCATGCATGCATGTATGTATGCATATTATTTTAATGTTGTTTTTCTTCTTTAAACTCCTCTGATCTTTTATTTATTGTTATTCTTATTACGTTATTTTTGTATTTCCCAAAAGCGTTTTCCATACATAATTTCTATATAACTAATACTATTATTTTCTTAATTGCTTAAAGTTTTTTATCTCATCTTTCTTTATATAACTACATATTTGCAATCTTTCCGTATTACTTAAGTATTTATTACTTGGTAGTCCATTCATCTGTGTATGTATATTAAAAGTTTGGAATCATATAAAAATTTAACTGTGGCTTAGTTAATTGTCTATAACGTTAGTAAATTAATTGCATATGAAATATGTACATACAATTAAATGCAACATAGTTATTGTAGCAATAGAAAATTTCTATTCACTTGTGATTTTTTTTCTTTTGTCCTGTTGCAGCAGATTTCATTGCAGTTGGTGATGTGATTAATTTTATTTTTGCTGTCGTAGTTTTTGGAGTTGACGACGTGGTCATATTACTCATTCGTATTTTAATTGGTGCTTGTTGTTTGGAAGCAGCATAAAGCATTTATCAGTAGGCTTGTGCCTCTTTATAATCACTCTGATCTGATGTAAAGAAATCTTCCAATTTCCATTGTAAAGTCTCAAATGTTGGTCGTCTCATTGGATCTTTGTGCCAACACTCTAACATAATTTCATAAAGCCTTTGATCGCAATTTGGCGGCTGTGGCATACGATATCCATGCTCGACTTGTGTTAATACTTCTGCGTTTGTCATTCCTGTAATCGTTTATTGCAGATAATAAATTGAGTTTTATTTGTAAATTTTCAAGAAATTAACGAAAACTTGCCTGGGTAAGGAATACGTCCATATGTTACTAATTCAGTAAGCAATATACCGAAACTCCAGACGTCTGATTTAATGGAGAATTTGGAATAGTTTGCAGCTTCAGGTGCCGTCCACTTAATGGGGAATCTAGCGCCAACACGAGCTTCGTATTCGTCTTCTTTAATAAGCCTACAAAATGATAGGAGAAAAATGTGTATAATTTTAATAAAAATACTCGTCTTATCGAATAGACAAGAAATTATGCCTGTTCCTTGGTTAAGATGGTGCAATTCGTTGGTGCTAATGAAAACTCATAAAAAAATTATTCCGAATAGCTAAATATTACGTATTAGATTCACCCGAAGTGCTTCGCTACCGCCCTTCAAATAAGTATCTATGCTAAGTATATTTTTCAAATAGTACTTATTCTACAAAGTACCATCTCTAAAAAGTGAAATTTTCCAAATAGTAATTTTTGTAAATGGCGTTTAGCAAAGAGAAACATTTCCAAAAAGTACATTTCCAAATAGTTATGTTTTTAAAAAAGTACTTTTTCAAAACGCAGTTTTTTCAGAAGTACCCATTCTCTTTTATTTTTAGTTTTCTTCGAAAAAATCTCTATAATTTAATATCCATATCAAGGAATTCGGAGCGTTCGCCATATTGTGTTAATAGTGATTTCAATTGATTTTTAGTTCTTTTCCCATATATACCTTTCACTTAACACCCATATCGTAGTGGTGTTTAAAAAATAGTAGTCCACCCTTTTGGGGCACCCGCCATATTGTGTTTGGCAGAGACTTAATTATATTTTATGTTGCCTTCTGAAAAATACCTTCAATTTGATGCCCATATTATGGGGGTCAATAAAAATAGTAATAAATTTACGTTTAAATGGCATAAAAGTACCAAGTTACAATTTTACCACAAATATGTTCGAACTTCGAAAAAGTAAGAAAACACATTCGAGATTTTCTTTTCGAAGAAATTATTACAGAAAAAAGCTTTGTTCCATGAGCACTATATGTTTTGGCATTCATAAAATTAATTTCCAATTGGAAAATTCGAATTTGGCAACGCGATAACAAGTGAAGTGGGTGGCAAAAAGTAAAAAAAAACACTAAATACATACAGTCAGTAACTAAAGGGCAAATCCGAGTTAAAAAGTTGCACTTTGGAAAAAAGTAAATACGAATCTCGTAAAATACAGGGTGAGCCAAAAGTTACGCCTGCGTGTAGAAATTGAATAACTTTTTTGTTTATTATTATTTTTGAGAGGGTTTTCAGCAGCACCAATTGCACTCGCTCAAGTGTACGGTATGGTGTGGAGTGACATCAGAAAGAGTTATAGGGCTCTAGTTCTTCGAGAATGAAGTTGGTAATGCAGTGACGGTGAATGCGGGGACAGGTATCGTACTATGATTAATAATTTTGTACGCCCTGTGACAGCCAACAAGTGGTTCCAGCAGGATGGAACAACAGCACACACGGCCCGTGCTGCAATTAGTCTTTTAAATGAAATTTTTGAAGACCGAAATATTTCAAGACATTCAGAATTCAATTGGCCAGCACGTTCACCAGACCTAACTGGCCCTGATTATTTTCTATGGGGTTATCTCAAAGAACGAGTGTATGTTAACAAGCCCCAAACAATAGAGCAGCTAAAGCACAACATTGAAGCTGAGATCAGGCCAATAGAGCCTGAAACTTTGCGTGCAGTTATGCAAAATACCTGTTTGTTACCGCGATACTACCCCGACTTACACGGCATAATTTCGAAATCTCAAGGTTTGGACATATAATGATGAAATATATACATAAGTTTACAATTAAATAAATTTTCTCTTTGCTGGAATGGTTTTGTGTTTGAATATAGTACATATGTACATTTTGCTCATTTACTCAAACAACGTCATAACTAAAATTTGTGCCTTAATTATGCTGACGAATTCTTCATATCGGCCTTTATCTTGTGTAAAAAGTTTATGCAAATTGCTGCAGAACTCACCTCGTGACAGAAGAATATTTTTTCATTTCCGAATTAAGAGGCATGTAAATTGAAAACTTTAAGTACGTTTTTTACAAAATTAGTTTTTGTATGCAATAAATTATTTAACACTGCAGGTCTTTTTCTGTAAAAGTTTTTAAATTATTTTTTTTCGGTATTTCGCTAAACCCTGGTTAACATCATCAGGAAAATTAAATTTTTTGAATAAAATTATTTAACAAAATAAAAAATAAAAAAAAATAATATAAAATATTTTGATTTTATGTTTTTGTTTGTTAAATAATTTTATTAAGAAAATTTAATTTTCCTGATAATGTTAACCAAGGGTTAACGAAATATCGAAAATAAATATTTTAAAAACTTTTATAGAAAAGACCTGCAGTGCTGAATAATTTATTGCATACTATAAAAATAGAAGGTCAAATAAAAAGAAGAATTAATAAAATTATTTTTTTTTAATAATGACGTTGTTGAAGTAAATGGGCGTTATTTATTTAGCACTAGGTAAAAGAATGATGAAAATCATTTGACCGAAAAGAAACAGAAAGACATCGATCGAAGAATAAAATGTTCACTTAAAAATAAAACTTACCGTGCCAAACCGAAATCAGCTATTTTAACAATATTATTATCACCCACTAATACATTTCGGGCAGCCAAATCTCTATGAATGTAATTCTGTGATTCCAAATAAGCCATACCAGCAGCTATTTGTGCAGCCATGTCAATTAGCACTGCCATTTTTAGGCTGCGACCTTTACCTGCAATAGCTAAGCAAATGAAATTAAACTGACAAAATTATACATGAAAATGGAATAATGAATGCAATGAAATGTTGCAAAATATTAAAAGAACAGCACACATAACTCTCTATTAGCAAATGTTTTAACGAGTATGCATCTAATTCATATAGTATAAGACTCGCAGACAGTGAAGCTTGTGCATGATTTAAAGCATTAGACTCTCATGGGATAACGCATACTTGGCGACAATGTTACTATCGTATGACTTTGCTCAATATTGATGTTCATAAAACAATACTTTTTCTTTCTTTTTTTTTTTAAACATATATAAGCATATGCATATGCATTTTATGCTACACGTTTCACTGAAATCGCAATTTACCTTGTAAATACTCCAGTAGGGAGCCGTGCTTCATCAACTCGGTTATAATGTAAATTGGTTCCTCAACTGTGCATACAGCATACAGTTGTATGAGTTTATTGTGGCGCAGTTTTTTCATAATTTGAGCTTCAGCTAAAAAGTCTTTTGGATCCATTGTGCCTGAAAATGAAATTATTCAGTAAACTTGAAAACAAGTAAATAAAAAAAAAACTAAAAAGCAAAATACCTGATTTGAGAGTCTTTATGGCCACCGATGTGGTATTATTCCAAAGACCCTCCCATACCTCACCAAACTGTCCAGAGCCCAATTTTCTTACGAATTTAAGCGACGTTCTATCAATTTCCCATTGATCACGAGTTCTATGCGATAAGCCTTCAGTGACGGGTTTTTCAATCTAATTACAAAAAATATACATACATATATATATACAATACAAAAAATATATTTTCTGAATTCTCTTAATAACATCTTAGCATAATTAACTAAATTAATAGTGACAGTATTAATATTGTTAATGTTTTAATTGTGCGATGTAAAAGGAAAATTATATGTGCATATCGAGCCTTTGTTGCAATACCGTCGTAATACAAAAAATCGTGAACTGAGAAAAATGCATTTTCGTTTACTAAAGTTATTTTTTTTTACAAGTTTTTAAATAAAGAGGCATGTTTTGTAATGTTTTCTGTTTGTAAATTTCTTGTCATAAAGGAAATATTTCATTATTGCAAATAAATATTGTTGGAAATAGCTGGAGGGAGGCAATAAAGACATTTGTAGCTGTAGGTTCTGAACAGTTAGCGATAGAACCATAATATTTTTTCCTTTAGATATATATATATATATCCCCAAAGATCATTTCTGCATACCCAGCTCAAAAAACTCAAATTTTGAGTTACTACGGTATTGCACCAAAGGCCCGATATGTGGTATGTGTATGTATGTACGTAGTATATGGCGGGAATAATGCAATAATGCTTGTGAATGAATGCTTATGAACTATCAAAATGGAATTTATGTTTTGGTCTTGATTTTAACAACGAATTACATATTTCTTAAAAGCAAAACATACACTATTCCTGCACTATAAAATTGTCTAATAAAAGCAATGGAAGTTACAAGAAACATTTGGCTACAATTGGCGATATTATATGTACAATGAAAAATATTTTTGGAAAAAATTCCACAACTTTAGGATATGATTTTTTTCGTCTTCCAGAAGCTGGGTACACAATCAGGTATGTGATGAAAATCGATTCGTTTTTGAGAAAATTAACGTTTTGTTTGAAGATGTGATGAAAATCGAAGGGTTTTGCTTTCCATTCCTTGTTTCATAGTAAATCGTTCCATGCCAAAATTGCAACTCTTTGGTTAAAAAACATTCGCTTGATTTATAAAAACATTAAAAATGGCATTGATTTTATCAGCATCAGTGTTATTAATTAATCATTCAAAGCAAGTGGGAAATATCCAAAGGAAAAGATTGCGGGGTGCATCAAACCCATTTCATAGCATCTTGAATAATTTTTCCCGCACTTTCACAAATAATTTTACTTTTAAAAAATGTTTTCGTTTAAATACAGACGGCTTTTCGCCGATATTGAAAAAAATTGAATCAAGTAAGTGTGCAGTCAAAATCCATTCCTCTTGTAATTGAGTTAGATTGTTAAAGGAAGCCAGTTTTTAAAGATCGGTGGGAAACGACGCTGCTGTAGTAATGAACAGAACTACATTTCCCAAATCATTTGCGAAATTGGCAGTTGTTTTAGAAACAGTGCTAAGTGAATATTGGATAAAAGTATTTGTTTTTGTGTTTTCCCCTAAAAATATAATTTTAATATTTATTTCTTTAGATTGACATGTACATAGTATGTATGTTTATGTATGTATACATAGTATGTATGTACATAGTATGTATGTTTTCACAAACATTTACTTACATTTTCGTACTTTAATAATAACAAATTTATTTATTTTTATTAAATCGTGAATAAAAGTTTGCTAGATTTTAAAACGATAAAAAAAAGTAATTTTCGTTTTTCATCACATTCTTTTTGTTGAAATATTCATAGAACAAAGTGGGAAATGAAATCTAACTCGATTTGACAAAAAACAAGCAGAAAAAAAAAACTGAAATTAGTGATGCCATCACAACTATTCTCGATATTAAATAGTTTTTGAATCGAAATCGATTTTCATCACATACCTGAATATGACAGTTTGCGACATTGCATGCAAACATTCGTGTGTACTAATTTCCGTTAGAATGACAATATCAGAAATGCCAAGTTTGACACATTAATTGTATTATTATTAAGCTACACTTAGTGGCAAAATTCTACATACGATTTAATTTCTTCAATAAATTTTCTCTTTTAAGAGAAATACTAAATAAGTTTTCAACTTTTTTATTTCATAGAATCAACGATCTTTACAGAAAGTACAAAAATAAAAATTCACACGGTTTAATATTTTTGATGAGTAAAATAATAAACTTCATATAAGCAAAAGTCTACATACATTGTTAAAATTTTGGGGTAATTTAGAAAAAAATTAATGGATTGTATGACCTCCTTTTGGATCGAAAACTTTTTAAGCCTTTTTTAATCATCGAAGAAAAAAAGTTTTCTGTTATTTCAAAGGAAATATTTCCCTTTGCTCTTTTAAAATCATTTTCAAGAGGAAGTGGCGGAAGCCCTTCTATATCTAATTTCTGTTTTAAATGGGTTCATAAATGTCTCCTGTTAAATACTTACAAGTAAAAATTTTAAAAAATTTTACTTTATATACAAAATAATGATCAGATTAAATAAAATTTCGATATCGTATGTAGAGTTTTGCGACAAAGTGTATATGAACACGGTTGTCAGATATTATAATATTGTAAGATATGGCAATGTACTGACAATGAAAAATTATCACCAAAATGTAAATTGTCAGTTCAGACTATTGTAAAAAGAGCGTAAAATTTTATTATTTTTTTTTTTTTTATCTTGGACCAGCACTCAGGGGATGACCCCTACACATGCGATGCATTGTGCTGGAACTATTGCTCGACAATAAATTTAGCTATCAACAAAAATTTTCAGTTCACACGGTTGTCGAATTATTGTATAGCAAAAGGTGACAGATCCGATGTTGAGGGCATGCCAGACACATCAATATTCGCTTTAATATTTGTAAAGTTGTAAAAAAAAACCTGACAATTTCACTGTCACACAGTTGTCCGACAACAAATATATCTGCCAACAAAATTTTGTGAGTTCACACGGTTGTCAGATTATTGTATGGCAAAAGTTGCCTGACTCGATCTTAAATATTGTCTCTTAATATTTAAGAGCAGCGTTGCCAATAGAAATGCATATCTGACATTGGTGTTATTGTACGGTGCACTAAATTAAGCACAGCTGACAATAACAAATGACTCCGGATAATATCCCGCAATTAGCTGTTAAAGGAAATGATGGATGTTCTCACGATTGTTAAATGCCTGACAATATTATTGTTGTACAATATACTGTCAATGCTTTTTGTGACAATGTTGCTAGATAAAAATTTCAAGTACACACGGTTGTTAAACATTTTATGACAATTTGTCTGACAATATTGTAATATCTGACAATCGTTTGCAAATAGCTTTAATTTTCCATATTACTCGTATTATTGCCATTCGATGTCATACATACTTTTGAGAAAAGTACAGTGATCCTCCCTATAACACGGCACTTTTATAACACGATTTTCATATGCCTCGTATAAAACGTATTTCTGCACTCTAATTCCCGGATTCAGCTCGTATCAATATGTAAACTTATTGTTGGTAATTTTTATATAAAAATTAATTAAAATTAATTTGAAATTTTTTGTGAAGCTAAATTGGCTTCCGTGCTATCAAAATAATGTGAATGAGAATTATTGAGAAGAATAGCAAAAAAAAAACATTCCTCTGGTCAATAAAATCTTAAGAAATAAATAATTTATTAATATTATTATTAATTTTTAGAAAAGTTTAAAATTTCTCTACTTATACCGGGTATTCGCCGGGAAGGTATACTACTTTGTTTGTTTATAATTTTTGATTAAATGAAAGAGAATGGATCTTATATTGATAAATGTTTTATTTAATGTCGATAATTATGTATGGAATACAATATCAGATAAATGTCCTCCTCTGTTAGCCTCACAAATGCGAGCTCTTTTGAGCACATTTTTCATTATATTCTCACACATTCCACGCGGTATTTCATTAATTTCATCACGAATATTTTGCTTGAGTTGCTCAAACGTTTCTGGTTTGTTTGCATAAACCTTGCTTTTCAAATATCCCTACAAAAGGAAGTCCGGGGCAGTCAAATCATGCGACCGTGGAGGCCAATCAACATAACCATTTCTTGAAATAACTTGTTGTGGAAAGAGGTCTGGCAGTAATTCCATTGTAATCCTGGCTGTATGCGATGTTGATACCATATGTTAAACAAGCCCAAAGCATGCAGTTGTGGGGTTAAAAAGTTTGAAGACCAAGCTCCTGAGCACGGCGTCGAATTGAGGTTGATGGATTGTTTTAAACACTTTCTTGAGCAGCAGTAATGTTTTCAACCGATCTTGCAGTACGTTGTGGTCCATGCTTGGGCCTATCACCTACAGACCCTCTTTCTGCGAAATCATTCACTACACGATAAATAGTGGGTTTTGTTGGCACGTTGTTTCTCTCTCAAAAATTTCACGTAACTTTCTCATCGTCACAGTAATCGATGATTGATTTTGATAAAATGTTTTAACGATTAAAACACGTTGGTTTATCGAATATTTTTCCACATGTCTACTTCACGACTGCCAACTATGAACTGTCAAGACTAATGTTTACCAAAATGGCGGCAAAACAAAGTAGTATACCTTCACGGCGGACATCCTGTATAAATTTTTATCTAAAATATTAGTCATATGTCTACAGCGCAACTAATTCCATTCTTCCCTTATGACTTTTGATTTTTTTGGGGAGAGGAAAGATTTCATTACAAGTAAATTTTTAAAAGCGACAATTATCTAAATATTATTATTTTTTTTGTTTAAGATTCAACATAACACTCCTGTTTTTACTAAATGTGATATTTGAAATATTTCATATGAAACACTATATCGGTTATACTGTTTGGACTTGAAATACATATGCTAGCATAGTTGGTAGTAGTACATGGCTGTTATGGAAGAATGGATGGATAGATGACAATAATTTAATGTGATTTTGTGGCAGAAGATTTGTGGTTAATTAATTAAGAAAATTATTACAACGACAATTAGTATATTTATTATTGTTTCAACAATCCTACCTCGAATATACCCGCAAATTGACTGGTCTTTTTTGTTATGTGTCAGTATATTTAATTACAATAATAATAATAAATACATAAGTATATTGTTAGTTAAATATTAGTAATACGTTTTTATTAGTAATAGAAAAAAGATATCATAGAGATGAGAATATAAATTTCAAATAATTATACTAGAAAGTGATTTGTGTTTTATGCTTTCCTGAGAATTAAAAAAAATCGAGAAGTAGAATGTCATTGATTTCAAATTCTTTTATACACAATATTCATTTGATCAAATTTGAGCATTTTAGTAGCAAGACGAATTCATACCAGGTAAACTTACTAGTACAACAACAACCAAAAATCATTGTAGACAGCCAAAATAATTCATATAATATGACATCAAACAGTGATAAATAGTCGGCCAGCTGGGCCAGTGAGTTCTTCTGTTATGAATTCGCCTTGTTTAGTAGTTTTTCTTATGTTCATACGGCAATGTGAACCACCTGGTTCGCTCTCTCAAACACGATTGCCAACCATTGAAACAACATCGTTCGCCATACAAAATTCTGCATCCATTACGAACCAGGAAGAAATTACTATCATTCCTAATTTTGATAACAAATTATCTCTAATTAAACAAAAATAAAGAAAAAAAAAATTAGGCCTATAAAATAAAGTATTTATTTAGAAGGAAATTGAGAAAACGAAATGCTAAAATGGACGAAGACGAATCGTGTGAACACCATGGTTCGCTCTCTGAACCACAATTGCCAACCATGGTCTTAACACATTGTTCTTGGTTCATTATAGCATTTTGTCTTCACAATTGCATTTTTTTGCATTTTTTATAAATATGAATATATATACAGGGTGGCCCAAAATGAGCGAAGGTGTTTGAATATCCTATAACTTTTTTATTATAATTTTTTTTTTCAGTATTTTGTAAAGAAGATTTGGAGAATTTAAAATGGAAGAGAACACAATTGAACAACGTGCCAAATCTTTGAACTTTATTTCTCAAATCAACCATCCATTATTTTTACTGAGCGTGCATATCGTTGTTATTTTAATGTGCGGGTTAGACCCTCAGACCCAACAATGAACCGTCTGGTTGCAAATTCGACAACAAGGGGCAGTACGAAACCCTACTGGTGCCGGCAGACAACGAACGGTGCACACGGATGACAATATTGAACGGGTACAGGAGATTATTCGGAAAGATGGAGGAACATCAACCAGGAGAGCTTCCTTCAGCATAACTTGGCCTCTCACTAGAGTCGCTGCTGAGAATTTTGCATACAATAAGAATGTTTCCATACAAAATTTACACTGCGAGCGACATAATGGCTCTTTTATGCGACATCTTTGGTGAACGAATTATTTCCCGTACAAGCGATTTCAATTGGCCACCGCGTTTAACGGATTTAACCGTTACAGATTTTTTTCTTTGGGGTTATTTGAAAGGAAAAGGATATATTAATAAGCCTAGAACCATACAGCAATTAAAACATAATATACGCGACGAAATATGTTGTTCATTTCACACCTGAAGTTTTGCGAGAGGTTATGGAAAGTGTTTTGGAAAGAGCACGAATATGCGAAGCAGAAAATGGCCACCACTTGCGAGATATAACTTTTCATAATTACGTTAAAAATATTCTCCATTAATATACTGTAATTAAAATAACAGAAATGCAATAACAATTTCTTACATAAGAAGTTATAATGAACTCAAACCCCTTCGGTCATTTTTGGCCTCCCTATATATTATTCATTATAATTATTTTTGCAAATGCTTTTATTTATTTTATATTGTGCACTTATTTTTTGTTTTTTTGTTTTTTTTTCTTATTTTCTATTTTGTTTTTTTCAGTTAGTTCAGATAAACTAGCGATAAATTGTTATCAAAATTAGAGATTATAAAGTGTATCTGGTGGCAAATTTATATTTTTAAATACGAATATTTCAAAAAGTAATAAACGGTGCGGAGGGATGGAGGCGGAGTTGTCAGTCACGATGTTGCAGTGGTCGAGTGAGCATCGCGCCTTCGCTGTGGAGACATTTTTTAAAGAGTAATGATTCTTACGTAATTGCTCGCCGACAATCTTGTTCAAAGTTCGGTATTCGGCGAATAAGTGATGGACCGAATGTAAATTCAATTCGTTCGTGGGTGCAGAGTTACCGCGCAACTACTTCGTCTATGAATGTCCCACGGCCAGGGCCCAGTCGATCTTCAAGGACTGCCGAAAACATTGAACTGGTTGAAAGGAGTTTACGACTTTCAATACGGAAAAGAGCGATTATTCATGAAATTTTTCAAAAAGATGTGAAGGATGACATAATCTAAAAAAAATAAAATCCACATTTCCATTCTATCGTACAATGCTCTTAATAAAACTTTGTGTCAATTATTAAGTTTGAAAATATAAATCTGCTACCAGGCACCCTGTATTAATTTCTTCGTGGTTGGTAGTTGCTTCACAATGAACCAACATGGTGGTTATCTCTGAAAATTCTGTATGGCGAACCAAATAGTTTCAATCATTGTTGGGGGTACGAAGAAGGAACGAGAGAGCGAACCACGAACATTGCTGTCCCTGTAAGCATGGGTGAAACGGTCTTCGATGAAATAAAGCAAAACAAATATTTCAGATAAGCTGACCTGCTGAAATGCAAATCAAAATATTGAAAAAGGGTTTAATTATAAAAGGTACCAAATCTTCTCTATTTACCAATATTTTTTTTTTCAATTTGTACTTTTGGTTTTTATTAAATTTGAAATTACGTCTTAAGCTCTTATTCCATACGAAGACAGATATATAATCAATGACGTGTTTAAACTGTCGATTAGGTCTAAAAAAATGCAATCTAAACAATTTATGTATAAAACCTGCCTTTAACTTTTCTGTGAATAATAATTAGTGGATCGATTTACTAAAAATTTCATGCGACTAATAACACAATAATTGTGCTGACAGTGATATCAATTTGATTGACAAATTGATTTGGGCGAAAGTTATATAAAAAAAAAAAAATAATAAGAAAAATTTCAATACACAAACTACACACGTAAATATGTTTATTACCTGTACACATGGTTTACATAAGTTAACACACAGGCCATCAGAATCTTTAGAATAATGTTCCACGAGTTCTTGTAGAGTTCTATAAGAAAAATTTTTTATTATAAAAATGTCTTTTAGAAAAAAAATAAAAAAAAACAAACAGCGTTCATATTGTAAAATTAAAAGAAACTTCCTTCAATTACAATTTATTAAAATTAATGAAGTGAATCTGAATAAGATCAAAATTACTCAGATTAATTTAAAGACGAGATAAGATATTAATTTAATTTGTGAAATGATAGTTTCTATAGTGACACCCTACACACATTGTAAAAGCTTACTAACCTGAATGTTGTGCGTCTTGCTATAAAGAAACCACCTTCGTCTAGTTGTCGGATACGATAGTGTTTCACTGTATCGCCATCACGTACTGTAAGAAGAATAAAAGCATATGAATTTAAATGAAAAATAAATAACAATCAATAAGACAGGTCATATTTTCATGTACAATTTACTTGCAATCCATGTTAAGCATTGTTACATTGTACGAATAATTGTAAGCGATTTTCTTTTGAAAATATTTTTTTATTAAAACAGTTTTAGGCTCTTTTCAAAATTTGTAAAAGTTTTATCAATCGGTTTTTTAATTTTAGGCGATATAAAGTAAAATGCATCGTAAGCACGCACTACGAAATTTATCCCTCAGCTGATAGCAATACACAATCGCATCAGAACGCCCTCCTTCGTCGGTATTGTGTAGCACCGGCGAAGTAAAATAATAATAAAAATGGGTAGTAAACCGAAGCTTCAGCACTGCTGCGAGTGTAAAAACAGAGCTATAAACTAATTAATTAAGTTTCTCCTACTATCCCTTTCCTATAGTTCCAGCACAATGCTTCGCATATGTAGGAGTCATTTCCTGAATGCTGGTCCAATTAAAAAAAAAATGTCCGTTTCTATTTAAAATTTCGGCGAATATACTTGAGATAGAAACTTCATATTCAGGTATGTGATGAAAATCATTTTCGTCGTTAAAACGTTTTGAAATCGACAAATAGTGTAATGAATTTGTATGTCACGATTTGTTGTGACGCTTTCATATTCCAACTTGTTTCATTGAAAAAAAGACGTTTTGAACATGTGACGCATTTCGATAATGCCAGTTTAAATTCGTTTTCAAATCGTTTAATTTTACTTGAACAAAATGTATGGAAATATACAAAAAAAAGTAAAAAAAATAAATGAAAAATGATTATAAATCCGTCCTTATTTAACCGAAAATATTCAACAAATCTATTTAAATAAATACTAGTTAATATAGAAGTGAAATTTAAAAATTTAAATACCCACATTTCATCTGGCAAATTTAAGGGATCCGATTTATCTCTTAAACGTTTTCTTAGAATATTTTCGCTATTCATCCTATTATTTTCTTCCAAGAGAATTAGCGAAACCGCAGCAAAAAAAAGGCATTTTATAAATAAAAATTATAAAATATTTTATATCAACTGAATTTATTTTGGGAATATATATTTATATATATGATTTTAATTGTGCTTTTTTCCCTTAAAAACTATATGTGAAATTTATTATTACATACCTTATGATATTCTCATACAGTATGAAAAATATCATAAAGCATTTCATTACAAAAGCAACTCAATAATTGAGTAGGAAAGCATATCCATATAGTACTATTTCGCTAATGCTTACTTAGCTCATCAGTGGATGATTCCTAATTTTTGAATACAAACCCAAGATCTATATGTTTAAAATTCAATTAATCAATCGAGAATTGAATTGAATATCAAATATACAAACCAAAAAATCTATAAACAAAAACCTAACATAATTTGTCACGCACAATTACACCGTACTTTTGGAGTACATACTCGTTCAGTTCGAGCATGTTAACTTAAAATACAATACAAAATCATTAAAATTTTCTCATTTTAGTATATTTTGGTTATTATTAAATCCAAATTAGGCTAAAGTACATAGAATTAGATATGAGACAGCATTGCAAGGGAACAAGGTAGAAGTCAAAGTCAATCAATATCAACATACAACTTTTGCCGGTACTACATCCGATTTGCAAGGTGATTAGTAGGAAATGAAACTTTCATTATAAAATTTCACTTCTACTATTACAAAAACAACCGTTATTTTTAGAAATTCACTTTGCAAAATGTTGTCGTAAATCGAGAGATTATATTTTACTTCTTCGTTGAATTTCTCGGTTGAATTTTCTGTGAAATTCGTGATATACTTTGTTGTATATAAAATAATAATACAAAATATTTTTTGCATGTTTTTTCTGTTTGTATTTTTGTAATTCTCGCAGATTTTTGGGTAACACAGGCACTTTAACGTAAATCCGATATAACGCGTAAGGACATTTAAACATTAAAATGCAATTTCTCTTTAAAAATAAAGTTTTTGCCCCTTATAACGCGGTTTCATAACACACGTGACCTCTTTGGAACGTAACTACTGTGTTGTAGTAGTATAGTGTAACAAATATATCGTTTGTTTAGTTACTGGTGTGAGTACAGGATAATAAAAATTGCCCCAGCAAATTAATTTTTAATCAATAAAATTTTTAAAAAACATTTTTTAATAAATAAAATTTTTAATCAAAAAAAATTTTTAATCAATAAAAAATAAAACGATTAAAAAAAAGATTCCTCAAATTAATTTAGTTTTGAATTGGCGTTTGAGTTGTCAATGCTTCTGTTACAAATTAATTAAGAAAAAAATAAAACATATTTATAAATAGAAAATTTAAAAAATTGAGGGTGAACATTTTTGATATAAAAAAAGAGTTCTATTGTCGTATTGATAAAAAGCTGTTTTTTTTTTGCTTTACAAAGTTGTAAACATTTTGTATGGAAATCTGCTAATTAGAGCCTTTGTAAATCAAACACATTTTTGCCGGTAGTTAAACTTTTAATTCTTCATTCATAATTAAATTACGCACTGATAGATGTTATGGATTCTTATTTAGGAGTTCATATAATACAAAATAATAAAATGATATCGCATTTAACTTACCTGACAGCGAATAATCGTTATGGCGACTTTCAGAGTCTCTAATTAAAAATGCTCCATGTTCATTTTCTGGCAGTAATAATTTCTTTTCAGCCTCAATACGTTTTATTTTACGGAAGTACCAACTGAAAAAAAAATTAAATAAAATTTAATTTATTAGAAATAATTAAGAAATCATAGAAATATGTATTTAATTATGTCTTCAGGTATGAATTAATACTTAAGAAAAAACGACAAGACTCTTTTTTTCTACACCACTTTTTCACGATGTCTTTGCAGACATGTCTTTCAAACAACTTTTTTTGTTTGTTTGTAGGTGAAGGAAGTAGCGAAGAAAAAGAGAATGCCAAATATACATTCAATTAATTTTAATGTTTGTTTTTCTCTTTACACTCATTTGTTTCATAAATCAAGGGTAATCAATTCTTCGAGATTTTTACGAAACCGGTTTTCGAATAGTTGATTGGAAAACCGGCCTGGTCACAATACTGGAAATATTCAAAAACAATCAGCGTAAAACGAGGTTTTTGCTAATTACAAAACAGAGATGTCCAGGAAATCATCGTGTAAATTCAGTGTTATTTCTAACAATTTAATTTTTACACAGCACTATTTATTTTTATTTTATTTATTAAATGTTACACATACAATTAAAATGGTGTACTGTAACTTTGGTCAACGACTTTTTTATATTAAACCATCGATATTTCTTTATTATTTCATTCTTTAATTTACTTTTTTTTGTTTCTTGAATTAGGGGCAGGCTGGATTTAAAAATTTCTTTTGTGTATATACCAAGTGAATAGAATCAGCAAAATTGTAGAAGGTAAAAAATAATTAAATAAATTAAATTCACCTTTCACAGCTCAAAAAACTACGCAAATAAGATAAATCCTGAGATATGGTAACACTGCACACAACCGGCTGGCCACAACATCACTCTCTGCGAGTTTTGCAAAACTGGGATTTTACTACCACCCTGAAGATATGCTGCGAGTTTAAAAAAAATTAAGAAAAAAGTACTGCTTGCTATTTTCTCCAGCTTCGTTGTGAAATAAAATTTTATTTTTTTACTAACATAATGATCATGTTAATTAATTTAAGTTCACTAACATGATGGACAATGCTTATTAGTGTATGTTATACTAAATATTTGTCATAGTATTCCTTAGTTTTTAATTAACTTTAAAAGTAGTGCTAGCAATAGCATGCGTATACGTTATATTCATTAATGATAATTTCATATTACGCATACGTACACAAATATATTTATATGCTAAATTAAACAACAAAAAACTTCTAATAAATACTGCATCTATTTTAAAGGGGTTTTTAACGTATTTATTTAAATTGTGAAAAATACAGAAAACCCAATGGCGTTGTCATAATTTTCTCACCCCTCATGAATGCGAAAAACAAAATGACTAGAAATGAGTGAAGTTCAAAACCGAAGCAAAACGAAAACTAGCGCTTTTTGTGGAGAGAGCTACCCAACATACATAACGTCTAACATTTGAAAAATTATAGTGTATTATAAATATTTCGTTATACAATATTTTAGACTTTCAAACAAATGATTATAATTTTTTATAACTGGCTGTTAATTTTTGATGTATAAACATCTATACGCTAGGGGGTAAAAATCTTTTTCACAATACAATCACAAATTTCGAGTAAGATTGTAATAACGATAACGCGGTGTGAGCTGTGTATGAGTGTAATCATACGGACAATAAGAAGTACAGAGAAACTTAACAGATGCATAGAAATACACTAACACCATCTAGTGCGCAGTAGTAGTAGCTACTAATGTCGTACATTATGTTATCGTAGGCAAATAAAAACAAACAAATAAATAAAATGAATACAAAAACATTTAATTTTAATAACTTTTAAAAAGATTTTTTGCACTTTTAATAAGAAATTTACTAAAACAAAGCAAAATAAGGAAAACAAAAAAAAATATTTCATTACTAGATGTTTACACATCTCCCCTGTGATCGGACTCACATTTTTTTTAACTCTGTTTTGGGTTATATTATTCCCTTTGTTGAAGCCACTTTTCAGAATACCCAAAACAAATTTTTATATTCATTAAATAGCTCTTTTCTCTCCTTGTAAAGATTTTAGACTTTGAAACAAATAATTTCCTTGTATTCTTATAATTATTAAAAAAATGTTTTTGAAAGTAGTTAAAACACTCTGTGTGATGTGCAAAATAAATGTTTTGAAACATAAAATGCATTGAACATCATAACCAAAAGCATTGCTAGGGTACCTTTCGCATGTCATTTTGTTTACTTTATATTTTAAACGAATTATGAACAAACCGCTATGGATATGTACTCGTTACTGACTTAGTGAAGAATTCCAGAAAAAAAGTAACAATCATCCGCCATAATGTTAACCATAGGGTAATTACCGTATTGTACGGTAAATTCTGAAAGTTTGTGCAGTATCTACAAATGATACACATTTTTCTCATAAAAACAAATCATAAAAAGTAAGGTTTCATTATAACTATGGACAATACGCCAATTGTAGTTAAATTCTATACGCTTCTGCCACAACTGGATAACTACCATCGTATAGCTTAAATAAAAATAAATAAATCAAAAATGCATACATTGATTTTACTAAAAGTACCCATTTTTAATACTTTATTTTATTATTACTACATGTTTCTTTCGGTTTTTGTTGTTTTTTTTTTACTAAATATGTTGCATTGAATAGACCTGTTTCAATACAAAAAATATCATTATTTATATACAAGACTGTTCGGAAATCCAATTAAAAAAGTTAACATCACTGATCATTCTTTTCAAGTGTTTTTGTCGCTATATCTAGTCGACGACTGAAAGAAAGAGCATAAGAATTCGTGTAAATTCGTTTGGCACAATTGTGCTATGCGGCGGACATCACAGCCATAAATTCATTGAGGATGCTGGACGCCCCAAGATGAAGGCGACAATTTTCTTATCCATCTCCATGACGCGAATGAATGAAAGATTTTGTTGAGACAGATACAAAACGTAATATCAGATGCACATAGTTAAATAAAAGCTTTTAATAAAATACACCAGAACATTGAGGAGATTTGAAATACAAAAACGGTTTAATTTAAAGTTTTTTGTTTTTTTTTTTCATTATTATTTATTAATATATACCGCGTTTTATAAACTCGAACCGAACTTGAAAAAAAAAAACTAAAATAAAATTTGGGAAAGAGTACTCTCGATTTTTTTTAAAGAGAAGTAACATTCATAGAGAAGTAAATCCATAACTTGGAGCATCACTCAGGAGATGACCCCTACACATGCGTTGCATTGTGCTGGAACTAGAGGAAAGGAATAGTAGGAGAAATGATAGAAGGTGAAACTTCACTATCTTACAACACTGCTTTTTGCACGTTATTAAATTTTGTATTAAATTTTGAAGCTTCGTTGTTCAGTAGCCATTTTTAATAATTATTTTACTTCGTTGGTGCTACACAATACCGACGAAGAATGGCGCTCTGTTGTGCCTGTGGATTGGTGACAGCTGAGGCCGTTACTGTTCAGTGACCAGTGACTATGCCTTTGCCACTAAAACTTTCCGACAACAACTGACACAAAATCACACAGAAATGCATATCAGAAAAAATGCGAGATGTTTTTATGAGTCTAAAACTGGTGTTGAACCCAGGAAAAATTTTTCGTTTTAGAGTTAAAGTGCAGCCTACTTCGACCATCGCCATCCTTATTTTAAATTTTAAAGCGATTTTTTTTTCAATTCAAATTCAAAGTTATTGCTTTAATACATTTAAAAAAAGTAACACAGTACAACGAGATGCAAGTGATGGGTATATCACTTGAAGTTAGGCAGAACACTATATCATTATGAGAGGGGGCGGGTGCAACCACACCACGCTGCAGTTAGTTTCTATATAAATAAAATTCAAATAAAAAATTTAAATAATTTTTTGCGACTGACTCAGAGACTTGGCAAATTACAAAAGCAACGTAATGCCGTTAATAGTTATTGAACTGTTGGATATAAAAACAGTTACTAAACGATTGAAAAATTGTGCTGCGAGAGACAGAGAAAAACCAATTAAGTGCTGATAAGTAATAAATTAACTGCAAACAAATTTGCAATATTTAACACCAATTGCGAATATTTATGACTAATTAAGTTTAGAAAATGGAAAAAGTGTTGAAAATATCTTAATGATTCTATATAGAAAAAAAAACAAAATAAAAAATGTTCACTTGTTGACAAAATTTTTAGTTTTTTTTTGAAATTTTGTTACGTTAAATGTTTAAATCCATTAATTAGATTTTGTACGAAAAATAATTCTTAAAATTAAATAATACGTAATTGAATAAATACATATGCCAGTAAATTTATATATTATTTATTTATTTTACGTAGTATATGTACATTCCAACCATTTATTATCATCTATAATTCATTCAGGAATGATGTTGCAGTTTGTCATGTCAAAACAACACAACGACAAATGACAAAATGTGCATTAAGTAATAATAATAAGTGAAAAAAAAACACAGCCATAAGTTTGGAAGAATGTATAATTTATACTTAATGAGATTTTTAATATTATAATATTTTTTGCTATTTAAATGAACGAACAATAGCAAAAAAAAAATAAATAAAAATTCAAAATTGCTACTGTTCTCAAATATGAACATTTTATATGAAGAAATTATCGTTCGCATTTAGCGTGACAGGTTAATAAATATAATACATGCAGCTAAGTAAGTGCATTGGGCATACAAATGAAATGGGAAGAGGGCACACTAGGTGCCCAGGGATGTGTATATGCAGCAAACAGTTTTCTGGAATCGATTTGAAAGAAAAACCTTCCCCCCAAACCGTTTTTATTAAAGACCTTCGAGAAAAAAATTTTTTTTTATTTAAAATGTTACAAAATTGTAGACTAGCTGGCATAATGACCGGTCACACGGAAATGAGGTCACAGCTTGGAATGGAAAATTGAAATGGAAAATTGAATGGAGAATTGAATGAGAAAATGGAATGGGAAATTGAATGGAGAATTGAATGGGAAATGGAATGGAAAATTGAATGCAAAATTGAGTGCAAAATTGAATGGAAAATGGAATGGAAAATTGAGTGCAAAATTTAATGGAAAATTGAATGGAGAATTGAATGGAAAATTGAAATGGAAAATTGAATGGAGAATTGAATCGAAAATTGAATGAAAAATTGAATGGAGGATTGAATGGGAAATTGAATGGAAAATTTAATGGGAAATGGAATAGAAAATTTGAAATGAAAAATTGAATGAAGTGAATGGAAAATGGAATGGAAAATTGAGTGCAAAATTGAATGGAAAATTGAATGAGAAAATGGAATGGTAAATTGAATGGAAAATAGAATGGAGAATTGAATGAGAAAATGGAATGGGAAATTGAATGGACCATTGAATGGGAAATGGAATGGAAAACTGAATGCAAAATTGAGTGCAAAATTTAATGGAAAATTTAGTACAAAATTGAATGGAAAATTGAAGGGGAAAATGGAATGGAAAATTGAAATGGAAAATTGAATGGAAAATGGAATGGAAAATTGAGTGCAAAATTGAATGCAGAATTGAATGAGAATATGGAATGGGAAATTGAATGGACAATTGAATGGGAAATATAATGGAAAATTGAATGCAAAATTGAGTGCAAAATTTAATGGAAAATGGAATGGAAAATTGAATGGAAAATTTAATGGAGGATTGAATGGGAAATGAAATGGAAAATTGAATGGAGAATTGAATGGAGAATTGAATGGGAAATTGAATGGAAAATTGAATGGAAAATGGAATGGAAAATTGAGTGCAAAATTGAGTGCAAAATTGAGTGCAAAATTGAATGCAGAATTGAATGAGAATATGGAATGGGAAATTGAATGGACAATTGAATGGGAAATATAATGGAAAATTGAATGCAAAATTGAGTGCAAAATTTAATGGAAAATGGAATGGAAAATTGAATGGAAAATTTAATGGAGGATTGAATGGGAAATGAAATGGAAAATTGAATGGAGAATTGAATGGAGAATTGAATGGGAAATGGAATGGAAAATTTAATGCTAAATTGAGTGCAAAATTTAATGGAAAATTGAATGGAAAATTTAATGGAGAATTGAATGCGAAATTGAATGGAAAATTGAATGGAAAATGGAATGGAAAATTGAGTGCAAAATTGAGTGCAAAATTGAGTGCAAAATTGAATGCAGAATTGAATGAGAATATGGAATGGGAAATTGAATGGACAATTGAATGGGAAATAGAATGGAAAATTGAATGCAAAATTGAGTGCAAAATTTAATGGAAAATGGAATGGAAAATTGCAAGGGAAAATTTAATGGAGAATTGAATGGGAAAATGGAATGGAAAATGGAATGGAAAATTTAATGCAAAATTGAGTGCAAAATTGAATGGAGAATTGAATGGGAAATGGAATGCAAAAGCAAAATTTATAGCGTTTTTGTTTCTCAGAACACCTCTTTGGCGTTTTTAAATCGAAAACGCAAATTTTAAGTCGTATCCGTTTTTCAGAACATGGGCGTTATACTTTTTATTAAGATAGTCTAAAACTATCTATACATTTCCCAAAGCTCCGGCATTCGATATCGAACGGAATTTGAAATTTCAGTAAAAATGAATTTTTTTTATGAAAACACCTAATGTTAGGGGTTTTGGCCATTGGATATCATAAAGCGCCACAACAGCTATAAATTCCAACAATTTCCATCCGCCCATCTTTCTCCGGTTTCCTGGAATATGATGCATCTTCTAAAGAAATAGGCATTTTTTATTTGTAAAAGTAATAAGATTCCTTGACATATTGGGGATACAAGTTTATATTTTTATGAAGGGGATTGGATAAACTACTTGCCTTTAATTTGTATCCATTTGGTCCAAAAATGTAAGCACAATTCCGTTTGGAATAGGTACATCTCGAATTTTCATGTTTAACAGAGGCCTGTTAACACGTTAACAGAGCTCTGTTAAGGCAGTTGGTTTGTGTCTAGGGTTTAAATTTCGAAATTTATCTTCACACAGGTACTTTGACGTTCGGCGTAAAAATACATTACAAATCGTTCAATCAGCTGATGGGCGAATTACCTACTGAATTTAGCTGGGAATGAATTTGCCTTGAATTTGCCTTGAATTTAAGCTTATAAAAAAGGCAACATACAAGAATAGTATTGTTGGTAGTCATCTTAATTGCCTGAATTTGACAGCTGCTTCACACACACATATCAAGTTTAGCCGATCAGTTTTTTGTACAATTTTATTTTAAACGCCCGCTTCATACACGGAAACTTTCTTCATCAAGTTTGCGTAGAATATTAAAAAAGACCACAAAAAATATAAAATAAAATAGTAATAAAATAAATATACGCTCCAGTCTATCCTCCCTTCCATTCTTTTTAATTAATTCTCTTTTCAAAACTCAAGAATCAATCCTTGAAGTTATATTGCTCGGTATGAAAACTTTCATACCATCGAAGCAAATTTCGATTAACCCAGACCGAAGTCATGGTTTAATCAGACGTGCAGACTTGCAGTCAGATCCCGAGAGAAAGCATTTAGTATCTGGCGGAATGATAAAAACGTAGATACTGATATGATGCGCAAAAGGGCGAGATCTTCGTATGCCAAAGTGCTAAGACGTGCAAAAGCTTTGTACGAGCAGCGTCTTCGCGTCAAAATTCTTACTGCCCCAAGGGGAAGGAAAAGCGTTTGGTCATTCGTTAAAAGAGTTAAGGGAAATGCAAGTTCTTCCATTCCGCCTCTGACCCTGTTGAAAAGGATAACCTCCTAGCTGAAATGTTTGCAGATAATTCTCACATGCGGGAAAGAAATCAACCACTGCCAGCACCCGAGCGTCTATCCGTACAATGCAAAGATATACTTTCGGGCTCGTGCAGTTAAAAGGGTTTTAGCGGACCTTAACATAAATAAGTCTCCTGGCCCGGATGGAATTCCGACAAAATTTTCAGTGCAGCAAGTGTTGAGTTCCAAAAATTAAAAAAAAGGTTTTTCAGACTGGGGACAAGAAATCAAGTTAAACGATCGACAGCTCGTTTAAGATCTTCTCCTCAAGGCCAATTTTCTCTTTGGTTTTTTTTGGGCAATATTAACTACCTAAAATAACTTTGTTTATACGGCACCATTGAAGCATGCACGATCTTGTTTAATTGCTTCACAATTTACAGTTTTCTATTGAAAATTCGTTCTACTGAAAATTCAAGAGGGGCATTTCCTTGCAATGAAATATAAGGAAGTTTCAAAATGTAATAAATACCAATTTCCGATAAATATATTTTTTTTTTGAAATGACACTGCAGTAAAAACAACAATGTAAAATCGTAAACAATGAATGCACAGCAGCACAAGCGTTTAGTCAACATTGACCTTAATTGCGTAAAAAAAAACCAACATACTCATTCGTACAAACACAAATTTATCGTTTTTATGCAACTGAAGTTTGTGAGAAGTCAATGGCACACATTTATTTAACGGTCATTACTACGGGTACTTTTCTAGCTTTTAATTTGAATTTTTGATCTTGATAATTTTACACGTATTTGTTACACAATCATTTTGCTTATACATCAAGATTCATCTTCACAAATATGAATAATTATTCGTTAACAAAAAAAAAAAAAAAAAAAAGTATATTCACAGCAGAGCAGAAAAATGAAAAAGTAAAACTGGCGGATTGCGGGGTATTTCAGTTACGATTAGTGTGCAGTCAGTCAACTATTTTAACGAATAAGCATACATTGCGTTTTTAAAACTTAAAATATTTTGATTTGCAATTTTAAAAACAAAATTTAATTATAAAAACCTTAAAATATACACATACTCGTAAACTAAAAATATTCTAAATAGTTATTTAAGGCCGTGATTAATTATCTTAATCAATGCTATGATCTGCCACAAAATGGAAAGGGTGGCAACGTCGCTGATGCAATCCTATGCGGGATTACACTTATGGCCACGCGGCAAGGTTTGCCCCCTACCCGAAGATCCGGGATACCCACCGCAAGAACCCAGAGAAACCGCTCACTCCAAGAAACCAGACTCTTTTTTTTTTTTTAGCTTATCAGAGATGACCCCTACACATGCGATGCATTGTGCTGGAACTAAAGGAAAGGAATAGAAAGAGAGATGACAGGAGGTGAAGCTTCACTATTTTACAACTCTGTTTTTGTACGTTTTTTTGTTCATAGCAGTGCTGCATCACCTCTGTTGTCAAGGAGACGTATTGAAACCCTAGGCATTTCTAGTAATTATATTACTTCGATGGTGCTACACAATACCGACGAAGAAGGGCGCTCTGATGTGATTGGGAGATTGCTATCAGCTATAGCCGGTACTGTTCAGTAACCAGTGACTATGCCTGCGCCACTGAGTCGAACCTAGGACTTTTTTTGGTTTGGTTGGTTTGGTCATCGTTCAGACTACTGCAGCCATCGCCAACCTCCGAATCGGTAAGGCTCTCTAGGTCCGGTATGTTGGTCCTTCGAAAAATCTGTCTTCTAATCTGACTAAACACTGGACAGTGACACAAATAGTGCTCCAGAGTCTCGTCATTCTCCCTACATGTGATATCTCGCACGAGCGAGATGAGACCTCATCTCCGTGTGACCGATCATTATGCCAACCAGTCTTCTGAGTGTTGGCCTCCTCAGCCCCAGTTACTTCTTTGATCTCTACTGATGCGGTACTCTGGTTACTTAAAATGCAACTATGTTACAGATTTCGTTTGGCAAATCGTGCGATTTGGTTTCGGAAAATTTTCATAAAACGACAATTTTCATGCAATTTTAGCCAGTAAACAATATAAATCAAAAATATGAACACAGGTAATAAAAATCAACAACAAGTTTATATTGTCAAATTATGTCACATAAAACTGGCCATTTTTTTTTTTTATCTCGGACCAACACTCAGGAGATGACCCCTACGTAAGGTTTCAGTGGCGAAGGCATAGTCACTGGTCATAGTCCTGCGTTCGAGCCCAGTTTCGAACTAAGTCATAAAAACGTTTCGCATTTTTTCTGATGTGTATCGCTGTGTCTTAAGGTCAGTCGTTATCGAAAGGTTTCAGTGGCGAAAGCATAGTCACTCGTCACTGAACTGTACCGGCTTCTGTTGATAGCAATCCACAGACACATTCACCCTCATCACGTATGTCGTAGTCGAATTGTGACAACAGTCGTAGTCGAACCCGAATTTACTTTTAATTGGAATCATGTAAGACTTTCGACGTGAGTATTTTTTTAATAGACTTTTTTTACAAATTGTTTGTGTTATGAGTTACCCTGTCAGAAAAAGATCAGCTGTTAGATAAAACCAATATTAATATGAATTTATTCAGTTAATTAATTTCTATTTATTCAATTAACTTTAACAACTAGAAACGCCTTTGGCTAAAAATATAAATAAAAAAAATTTCATAAAACAAAATAAGGTACTCAGACAAATTCACTTTAAAAATAGTAGGTATTCTGTAAAAAATAAAGTACTCCGACCAATTTTCTTCATGATTTTATGACATTCTTCTGTATGAATGGCTACTCTCTTCTATTTCAACCTTACGTCTTTTAAGTTCTATTTCTTCCAATCTTAATTTTAACTTTGCTGACCTTCGGATCTCTTTCTTCTTTAATTCTTCTTCGTACAGCTTTAGTTTCCTTTTTTTAAGTTTTAACAGGTCTTCTTGAACTTTGAAATTTTTCCGACTGTATCTTTCGATTTCTGTCAAAGTTTTCTTCATATCGGTGTACAAATCCTTTTGAACTTTCAGCTGTTGCTGCAGGAGTGTTTCCTTCTCTACTGCTTTAGAGTGTATCTTTCTCTTCCTACTTTGTACATTGGATTGACAGTCTAAATTTATATTACCCACGCTAGCTTCACTATTTACATCCTCAGCATGCGTTTCTTCGTAAAGATTAACGGGAGCATATTCAACACCGAATGTTGGTCCTTCTGGCTCTATGATGGAATCCATTTGCAGTAGTCCTGCGACTGCCTCTTCTAATGGTGTCAATACCTTTTGCCTAAATGGGCCAGCACCAGTTTGACGGTTTTCAACTCTGTTGTGTACGAGTTTCTTTTTAATACTTGTCTTCATATCTGCCCAAACCTTCATCCATCCTTCGGTTTCGCGAGTAGGAGGACCAATGCTATTTAATTTTGTTCTTATTTCGTTCCATTGGTCCTTTATAATAGCCCTCTCGCTGTTCTTATGGTACCCTTTTGCCATGTTTGGATTTTCTACCATTAAATCGACCAGCCTTTCAAATTGTTTAGGAGCTGTAATTTTTAACCTAAATTATGAAGTAAAACACTTTTATAATAAAAACATTTGTTACAATTAATAAAAAGTTCTTACTTTTTATTGAGATCCATTTTTTACTGGCTTTTTTAACTTTTTTTTCTTTTAATACAATGTTCTCACAAGCAAAATTGACTACGAATATTTTACTCGAATTTCACAAGAAAAAACGGCATACAAAATACTTACATTTGTAATAGATCGTCGGCAGAGTCGCATTTCTGTCGTAAATCGACATCAATGATGCCATATTCATAAAGTTACAAAGATTCGACGTGAGTACGACTTACATGATCAGGGTGATTAAAGCACCCTACTTCGGCGGTATTGTGTAGCACCAGCGAAGTAAAATAATGAAAAAAAAAATATCTACTAAAAGAATGCTTTAAAATTGAATACGTATTCTTGACATCGGAGGCGCTTGAACACTGCTATAAAACAAAGAACATGCAAAAACAGAGTTGATAGATAGTGAAGCTTCAACTCCTCTCATCTCTCGCACTATCGCTTTTCTATAGTACCAGCACAATGCATCGCATGTGTAGGGGTCATCTCCTGAGTGCTGGTCCCAGGTAAAAAAAAAATCGATAAAGCATTGGTTGTCAAACATTTATATTCCAATCAATCTCAATTTGAATTCAAATGTTAAATTCAACTAATTTATTTAGGCTTGAATATCAAATGATAAAATCATTTTTTATCAAAGATTTGACTTCGTGTTTGTTGGGAATCATGTATGTAAGTAACACCTGTAATTTTTATTGCCAGTAAAGATATCAATTATCAATTATCAGTCTATTTAAAATTGGAAAATTATTATTTTTTTTCATATATTTTTATTGTGTTTATATTCAACAATGGACCGAAAAAAAAAATTTAAAAGCAAATCACTTTTATCGCGCTTTTAAACAAAAAATCAATAATGATATGTACGAACATACAATCGAGGGGCAGGTGTTTTAAAAAAATATCCGCTGCAAACCGCTTTACAAGTGAAACTCAGATTAAACTTTAGCAAAAAGAGGAAATTTAATAATTGTTCTTTTTCTTGCAACTATTTTCAATTAAATCGCTTCCATAGACAAAAGGATTCTTCAAATATCTATTCGTTTAGAATGTGTGCGTGTGTGTGTGTGTGTGTGCGAAAGAGTGCATGTGCATGGATTTTTGGCGCCAATGTAAAAAGAAAAAGGCTGCCGGCTGGCTGCATTCATATGCACATCTCAGATGTGTTCCGATTTTCATGTTTGTGTCTTCATATGTTTTGGTCATGTAATTTTCATATCGTTTCTATTTCTTTTCTGCTGTTTGCACAGACTTTAATTTATTTTTCATACACGTATGTATGACAAAAAAAAAAAAAGAAAAATAAAAACAAAATACTTGTGCATGTTTATTTATGTTGTTATATGGTCGATATTTTTAGCTAGCAATGAATGGCACAAAACACTAACAACAATAATTAACTAACAAATGCAAAAAGCTCACATGCATATCTACTCCAGTATACGATAGATACATATTTCATGGATACATTCACATACTCTCCGATATAAACACATGTATGTATGTAAATATGTATGTTATTACCCTGAGGCAAAAAAGTATTTGTACAATTTTTATAAAAAACGAAAATTTTTCTCCCATTGGTCAAAGCTTTTTATTTGTGTGCAACTGCTTTCTTCAGGTAGTTCAATAAGCGTTCGAAGTAACCCTTAGAGTACGAAGCCTGATTTTTGACATAAAATAGGGTGTGAGGTCAGTAAGGACCCCCCAAAAAAAATGGACTTATATACAGTTTATAGAAAAGATTATTTTAAAAGTAAAAAAAGATTATTTTATCAATCTTCAGCATTTATTTCGAATAATCACATCAACATCACATTCAGTAACCGGTTTTCAAGTCTGGCAATATTTCTAATTGTACGTTTCAAACTCTCTTTTTCTTCGTTAGTATGAATTTATTTTTTTTCCAATGTTGGTGTATTATCATTAGTGTGTCTTTGTGTGTCAGTTGTTGTCGGCAGGTTTCAGTGGCGAAGGCATAGTCACTGGTCACTGAACAATACCGGCTTCAGCTGATAGCAATCCACAATCGCATCAGAACGCCCTCCTTCGTCGGTATTGTGTAGCACCGGCGAAGTAAAATAATAATAAAATAAATGGCTACTGAACCGAAGCTTCAGCACTGCTAAAAGTATAAACAAAGAACGTGCGAAAGCAGAGCTACAAAAATAAGTAAGCTTCACCTCCTGTCGTTTCTCCTACTATCCCTTTCCTAAAGTTCCAGCACAATGCTTCGCATGTGTAGGAGTCCGCTCCGGAGTGGTGGTCCCAGATAAAAAAAAAAAAAAAAAAAAGATGGTTAAATATATTATAAATATCGCTGCCAGCAGTCATAGTTACTCCTGGAGTAACATTAACAATGTTCTCATGCTGACTAAGAGTTTGCGGAATTGGCTTCGAAGACAAACTCGGCCAGACTTGGCGGTGAAATATTCTCTATTCGAAGAAAAGGCAACACCATCTTCACTAAATCTCAATATGCGTGATAATATCTTCCGCTTGCGCTATTACTTCTTCAATGTCCTCTGCTGTTTCGCTACCTGCACTTGCATAAATATTTTATATAAAATTGGATTCTGTCACTGTCGCAATCTGCTTCTTCCTCTTTTCCTCTTAAAATGCATGGCTTGTTGTAGCCTACATAGACTTCAAATAACCACAAGAAGAGAAGTCTAAAGGTATGTTCCACACAATTGTCAGATATTACAATATTGTAAGATCTGGCAATGTAGTGACAATGAAAAATTGTTACCAAAATGTAAATTTAAATTGTCAGTTCAGACTATTGTAAAAAAATAACCTAACAAATCTATTGTCACACCGTTGTCCGACAATAAATATATCTGAAAACAAAAATTTGTCAGTTCCGTTTTTTTTTTATCTGGGACCAGCACTCAGGAGATACTCCTACACATGCGAAGCATTGTCACACGGTTGTTAAATTATTGTATGGCAAAAGTTGCCAGACTCGATCTTAAACATTGTCTTTTAATATTTAAGAGCAGCGTTGCCAAGAGAAATGTATATCTGGCAATGGTGTTATTGTACGGTGCACTAAATTAAGCACAGCCGACAATAACATATGACACCGGACAATATCTGGCAATTACCTGTTAATGGAAATGGCGGGTGTTATCACGATTATTAAATGCCTGAGAATATTATTGTTGTACAGGGTGTCTGGTAGTAGATTTATATTTTCAAACTTAAAAAACGTAAAAAACGACACAAAGAGCAATGAACGATAGAATGGAAATCCGGATTTTATTTTTTAAAGATTATGTCATCCAGATCCTTTTTTAAAATTTCAGGAATAATCGCTCTTGGAAGTCGCAGTGAGGCTGGGCTGCTCTTTTCCGTATTGAAAGTCGCGGATTTTCACGTAAATTGCTTTCAACCAGTTCAATGTTTTCGGATTGAGTGGGGCCTGGCCGTGGGTCATTCATAGCCGAAGCAGTTGCCCGGAATCTCTGCACCCACGAACGAATTAAATTTACACTCGGTTCATCACTTATTCACCGAATACCGAACTTTGAACAAAATTGTCGACGAGCAATTACGTAAGAATCATAACTCTTAAAAAATGTCTCCACAGCGAATGCGCGATGCTCACTGGACCACTACGACATCGTGACTGACAAATCCGCACAACTGATAATTCCTCCGCAATGGTTTATTACTTTTGGAAATAATCGTATTTAAAAATATAAATTTGCCACCAAAGGGTAAAGGGTGTCTACAATATACTGTCAATGCTTTTTCAGACAATGTTGCTAGATAGAATCTATAATTTGACCCGGTTGTTAAATATTTTTTGACAATTTTTCTGAATTTATTGTAATATCTGACAGTCGTGTGTGTACATAGCTTAACGAAACAGCAGTGTACACGAACAGATTATGTCTCATGCGGTAATTCAATTGATTGTCTGGCATGTGGCATCATGATCTTCTTGAAATATGGCCATATCAATTTCGCCAAAACGAACTGCATTATCATGTCATAATGCGACAATTATTGCCTGGCTCACTATGTCAGACGATTTTGGTTTTGTTTTGAATGTAATTGAGCGATCGATCGATACAGTGTGTCTTCGTGAGGCAGGCAGTTAATTTTGTTAAATACTGCAGAGCAGGAATTCCAATGTTGCAATTACAATTCCAACACCTTTCGAAACTTAAAGGCTGAATTATGGTTTGCAACCGAACTATTGTTCAATTGCCAGTTGTTAAAAATGCTAATGCAGGCAATGCAAAGCAAAACTCCAGTTGCCTAAATTCCACTGCTTTTTAGTATTTTTATGGCCACCACAAATATATGGTTGCTGCCTGGCTACGAAACTGAAGTTATAATACATAATCGACCCATAAGGCTTTGGTAGGTAGTGAGTTTGTTACAAAAACTTTGGTTTGTTGGGTTTTGTGTGCATATTTGGACACACGCACAAACACATGGTGCACATATATTCATACGTATGTATGTATGTATGTTACATGACGACCTTAAGTTTGACTGCCTTTTTTTATGTTTTATTCAACGAAAATCAAATGCACAGCAAAGCGCAGGCGCTCACGCATTAATGTATGTCTGTTGAAGACCAAGAAGAGACCGACAACGAACAACAAGTGTACTTGCTAACTAACGAATATACATATATGAAGGAATAATAATGATTGGCTTTGGCTAGATGCATGCGCTTGCGAGTACTTGCATGTGCAGACAAGTCTTTGCTAAAAATTAAAAACAGTTTTTCTTACCAAAAAAAAAAAAAAAAAAAAAAAAAAAAAAAAAAAAACACAACGTGTTTCTTTTCGCAACATCCTCGTACGAAACTAAACGTACTACTATTATTATTTCTATTTTAAGTTTTCCAAGCTCTTTAGCTCTTTAGCTATTTTAATTTCAATTTTTTTTCCTTCATTGCTTCTACCAATAAACTATTTTTAAACCAAGTCCAAATGTGGTTTTTCTAAAAATATCACAAACAACTTACATACGTACGTACGTACGACAACTGATTAACAAACTTTGTTAACTTGTTTGATCTCAACTCCAATCTATCTGCGTTCAAACTGCATAAATGTGATTGAATTCACAGCATGGTTAGTGCAGTTATAGCCATTCTTGGTTTTGTTGATATTGATGTTGTTACCACTAATCATTAACACCAACCTCGTTGAGATAGATGCAACTAAATTTTGCTGAGCGAATATTTTAACACTGTTTCCTTTGTCAATCTATTATCATGTATGTAAAATTGATTGTTTATTCACACTTGGGAAAATCTCAATTTAGCGGAGTCCTCCTGCACTTGTGGGATGTTGAGGATGCAAAAGATACCTCGATTGTTTTATCGACGTTAGTTACATCGGTTTCAAAATTAAAAACATCGACATCGTTTATTTAATCTGTTCGCACTTGTTTCGTTTATATAAATTTTTTTTTTTACTAAGTTTTTATTTTTAACATATATTTTTTGATGTAGAAAAATATTTATTCTTTTTAGAATTTTTAAATATTTTTTTATAACTTCTTAAGTATTACGAATCTTTATATTTCATTTTACTTATTAATGGCTCGATTATGGATAGCAACCGAACTTCAGTTGCGTTGTTAGGCGGCAACCACAAAATTGTGGTTGCTAGAAAAGTACTTAAATGTACTGAAATTAAGCAACTGTAGTTAATGCATTGTAAATTTGCATTACCTGCATTATCATTGTTAGCAACTGGCAACTGAACAATAGTTCGGTTGCAAACCATAATTCAGCCATTAAGTTTCGAAAGGTGTTGGAATTGTAATTCCAACATTGGAATTCCTGCTCTGCAGTATTTAACAGTTAACAACAGTTCGGTTGCCATCCATAATCGAGCCATAATTCTTTTCAAAAAAGACCTAGCCTAATAGGCTATAATCGGTCCCACTATTGAAATGTTTTTATAAGTCTGAAACTGGGGTTGAAGCCAGTAAAATTTTTCGTTTTGTAGTCAACGAGCAGACTACTGCGACCATCGCCACCTTCAATTTGTTTTTAAATCTGACTAGTTTGATCCACTAAATTCATGTTTAGCTGATTTTTTTTCGCCCAGTGCCATATTTGAATTACCATTTAGAAAAATTGCTGGAATCGAAAAGAGATAGCATAACTTTTGAAATAAAAAAAAAACAAATACGAATTACATGCCGAGATTTTGTAGCTCAATTAATATGACAACAAGTATTAACTCTTTTTGTGTAGAAAATAGTTTAAAAACTAATAAAGAACAAATAATTGATTTCTCTATAATTCTTTTGAACATCAGTGACAGTGACAGAAACTAAGTTCATATGAATAGTTCAATAAGAATTCAACATTTGATTTCTCGATAAATGTATATGAATATAAAAATGTACTAAATAAAAATACATTCAGTGAATTAACTATTTACTTCTGCAAAGAATTTCCTGGTTTTGCCATTTAGCAACTGGGCATTTCAAAGGGTTTTTTTTAGTTTATTTACGCACCATTTTTATATAGTGGGATATGTATAGTATTGTCCATTTTTCCACAATGGCCACTAAGCTTCTGAAGAGATTCAGTTAAAAAAATCACTTTATTCAAGGACTTTTTTCCAAACTCCCAAAATTATTTGGGTAATACATACAACCTTCGCTGCTCCTTAGAGGTGTCTCTGAAGTACCATTTACATGTAGTGGGATACACATCTGGATGTCACCACATTTCCGGAATAAATAATTATTATCATACTTTCATCAAATGTAGTACCGCTGTTAAGTGCTTAACAGTGCTCTGTTAAGTAGGAAAAGAGCTCCGTTAAAATAAATGGTTTGTGTCTTGGGTTTTTAAATTTAAATTTATCTTCACACACATTATTAAATATGTTATATATATTGTATTGAAGCACTAATTAATGGCCATTTATGGTTCAAGTTCCTTTGATTTTTTGTTAATTTATGAACATACATAAATAGTATGTCTATAGTATAATAATAATAATAGAAATAGTATAATAGGGTGGCGATGGCAAGATGGATGGTAGTCTGCACGCTGACTACAAAACCAAACACAGACATGGGTTCAACTCCAGTTTCAGACTAAAATTATAAAAAAAAAGCATCTCGCATTTTTCTCATGTGCATTAGTGTGTCAGTTCTTGTCGGAAGGTTTCATTGGCGAAGGCATAGTTACTGGTCACTGAACAGTAACGGCTTCAGGTGTATCCAATCCACAAGCACATCAGAACGACCTCCTTCGTCGGTATTGTGTTGCAGCGGCGAAGTAAAATAATAATAAAAATGGCTACTAAACCGAAGCTTCAGCACTGCTACGAGTATAAACAAAGAACGTGCGAAAGCAGAGCTCTAAAATAATTAATTAAGCATCCACCTCCTGTCCTTTCTCCTACTATTCCTTTCCTATAGTTCCAGCACAATGCTTCGCATGTGTAGGAGTCATCTCCTGAGTGCTGGTCCCACATAAAAAAAAAAAGTGATTGAATTTAATGATACCTTTAGTTTCAAAACTTTTTATGAATGTATTGTCAATTTTTAATCAGTTTCATTTAAATGAAGTGCAATAAATGTTTATAGGGAAGAATTATGAAAAATAAATGTTTTATAAAGAAATATTAACTAAAGTAACAACGAAAAAAATAATGCAATTAAAATTTTAGCATTATTTTTTGGCAGTTTAGGATTTTTTTTTAGCTTTTTGTTTTTAGCATTTTTTAGCATTATTTTAAAGGCGATTTAGCTGTAAAATATTTTTGGATATGGCCACACTGCCTGGTACATACATACATGCGTATTAAAGTACATTTTTTTTTTCTATCTTGGACCAGCACTCAAGAGATGACACCTACAAATGCTGTACATTGTGCTGGAACAAGAGAAATGGGATTGTAGGAGAAATGATAGCAGGTGAAGCTTCACTATCTTACAACATTGCTTTTTGCACGTTCTTTGTTTTTTATAGCAGTGTTGTAGCAACGCATCTGATGTCAAGGATAAGTATTAAATTTTGAAGCTTCATTTTTAGTATCAATTTTTAGTAATTATTTTACTTCGCCGTTGCTACACAATACCGTCTAAAGAGGGTCGTTCTGATATGCCTGTAGATTACATTACTTAATGATGAGTAAATGGAAACATCGATGTATTGTTTTTTTTAGCGATTGTTTTTAACATCGTTGTTTTTTAGAGAGCGATGTTGCCTCCCTACTTGTGGTAGATAAACACTATAGGAGTTCAGAGCAAGGATTGAACCCCAGACTATCATACAATAGCAATATAACTGCTTTACCTTCATTTTGCTATTAATAAAAACTGCCACTTGTAAAAAAAGACACTTTCAATTTGACCATGCCAATGTTTAATGCATCTCCAGGACTTGTCGGATTTCAGGCCAAAGCTGTTTTAATTACATACAAATATTTTTTTTTTACTTTTAGCAAATAAAATACACAACTGTCTGTTTAATATTTCTTTCGACATTGGTTTTTCTTTTTCAAGAATCATTTTAACTTAAATGGTGTTGTTTGTCTATTATTGGCGAGGAATTTCCTTTTCTTTTTGCTACTCTTTGTTATACGTTTCGAAGTTATTTTTATTATCGATTTTTATCAGTCTATAAATAAATGTAACCATTGTAATTGTAGATATGAAGACATGCATCTTGCACATGATATAAAATTCTTATTAGAAAAAAGTAGTACATCTGAACAAACTAAGCATATACAGATAGATGGCTGTCAGTTAAATACATACATATTTATGAACACACATATTTATAATATCTCTTTGATAGCAACATAAGTATCACTACATTAGGCTGGTTCACTGTGGTTGGTAATTTACGACCACTGGCCTAGTCAACGAGGAATTTCATCTAAAAACAAAACAGACACACACACACACACACACAGCGCTGGTGTTTTTCACATACTTACTTACTTGCATACTTCAGTATTAATACAAAATAAAAAAATAGTTTGAAGTGCAAAATAGATTTGGACTTACAAAAGGCAAATAAATATAATAAAAATAAGGCGAAAAACAGCATCAGGAAAAAGTTAATTTAACGACAAGTTACTCCACGTCCACACTTGCAATTTCTGTTGCTGCAATTATTAAAAAATCCGACTTTTAAAATTGCATTAGTGTTCACATGGTGCCATTCTAGTTTTGCAATTTTTTTTTATTTTTTACGCCTTTTTTTCAAACAACTTCAAGTTGAATAGTGAGAATTGCAAAGCAAAAGCGATTTGCAGAACACATGAAACCGTGGTCTCAATCTTCTGACCTCCCACGCCTACAAACTACAAAGAATTGCTGCAATAAAACATGGAATACAACTCTAATGTATGGGCCGGTGCTTGAAAAACTATTTTGAAGTTACTCGACCGTGGACAGGAAAGAGCGAAGAAGCTCATTAGAGATAGTAGTAGGGTAGCCCACTCTATTGACTCTTTTGCGCATCGTCGAAATGGGGGATGCGTTTCGTTGTTCTATCGTTACTATAATGGGATGTGTTGTAATGAAATCAGGGAACTTGTTCCCGAAACTCGTTCATGCCTGTGCATAACGCGTCGATAGTAAAAGGACATCCATTTGTGGTAGATTTGGTAGCGACTCGCACTACGCCTTACAGAGAAAATTCGTTTTTTGGTCGAACAGCACGTATGTCCAAGAAAAAAAATTGAAAGTGGGGACGGGAACTAAGTGGTTGTAAAATATGAACTTATCAGAGTTTTTATAGAGGATTATATCGCACCTGTTGCTTGAAAAAGGAGGATGGACAACTTAAAATTTTGTAATGTTCTCTTTTTGCAAGAGTAAAAAATACAATTGATAGAAAACAGGTTTTTAGCTCTACTGCAAATTTGTAAATTTTGACTTGGGACACTTTAGCGAAAGAAGTGCGATATGTATATACGTGTTGTCTTGCCCCACCCCAAGCCCCCCTCTTCTATAGCTTCATGCTTTTTCTTAAAAAACATAATTAACTCCCATGACAATCTACATTAAATTTTAGGGAGTCTCAATTATTGCATGATTTCTTTTAATGGAAACACTACTCAAGTAATTTATTTGCCTAAAAACAATGATGACATTGTGTGCTGCCATCTTTTTCGAAAGGTAATAGATCAGAGAAGAGCCACATCGCCAAGTGATAGAGTGCAACTTATTTCTTCAAGAATTCCAATTAATCCAAGCTAAGAAGTTAGAGAATTTCCTTCAAATACTTTTAACTTATAAAATGACATATATACCGTAGTCCTTAAATGTCGACATATAAATGAACATCATGGCAAATAGAACAGATTTGGGAAGGTGGGTGATGCATCACCTTGAACAATCTTGAGTTTGAAGATCACAGAGATTGGATTCAGATATCTTCAATGCATCCTATACTCTCTTTTTTCGTCTTGGACCAGCACTCAGGCGATGACCTATACACATGCTGCAATACATTCACTGGTACTAGTGGAAAGGGGAATTGAGAGAGATGACAAGTGGTGAAAGGATACACAGGGGAAAGCTTCACTATATTACAACTCTGCTTTTGTACGTTTTTTTTTCTGTTTATAATACTGTTGGCAGCGCCTCAGATATACAGGAGACGTATTCAATTTTAAAGCTTTGTTTTTTGCAACGTCTCAGATGTTCAGGAGACGTATTAAATTTTTAAGCTTTGCGTTAGTAGCCATTTTTAGTAATTATTTTGCTTCGCCGGTGCTACACAATACAGACGAAGGAGGGGGTTCTAATGAGAGTGTGGATTGCTATCAGCTGAAGCCGGTATTGTTCAGTGGCCAGTGACTATGCTTTCGCCACTGAAACCTGCCGACAACAACTGACTCGAAGACACACTAATGCACATCAGAAAATATGCGAAAATGTTTTTAAGACTTCAGTTTAAGTAACTACAAAATGTTCGTCACATACCACAGAAACACTTAAAAAAAGTATGGAATACCCATGACCAGTGTTGTGGCAATAAAAACAAATCCATTTTGGCGATGAAAATATTAGAGTTGCGTTTGGAGAGCTACTGGCGATATTTTTATGATTTCCCTGTGCTAAAAGTGTTCAATTTGATTAAGAAATATTCCTGAAGAAGCTGTGCTCTGAAATAAGGAATTATAGGATGAGATTAAGTAGTTTTTTATTCTGCGAATTATGAAGGAGGCGGTTTCTTGTTCATATTTTAGAAATTAAAAAAATTATATTTATATACTCGTATCTGTCAACTACAGGTTGCGTCATGGCAACTTGTAAAATTGTGGGCAATTGTGAATGAAATGTGTTACTGGAACACCCAGTATGGCATAATTATTGTGAATTATTTTTTTTATTTTTATTTCAAATGTAAAGATTTGACAAAAAATATTTTTGTTTGTATTATTGTTATAAATTGTTTGTAAAGCTACTTATGTATATACGATTGTCAGATTTTACAATATTGTAGGATATGGCAATATGATGGCAATGCACTCGCAATGAAACATTGTCACCGAAGTGTAAATTGTCTGTTCAGACTATTTTGTAAGAAAACTGTACAATTTCATTGCCACACAATAAATTTATCTGTCAACAAAAATTGTCTGTTCACACGGTTGTCAGATGTATTGTATGGCAAAAGTTACCAGATCCTAAATCTAAATATTTATGGACAGCGTTGCCAACATAACTATTTACCTGCCAATGGTGTTATTGCACCGTACGCACTAAATTAGGCACATGTGACAATAAGAAAACCCTGTAAAATGTGTGGCAATTACGTGTCAATGGAAATGAAGGGTGTTCTTACGATTGTCAGAATTGTGACAATCCACCCGTGTTCTGTAAACCGAGTCGATTTAAAAACATCAAAGTAAGTACATATGTGTATTCGTTTTAAAAACGAAAAATTTTTGCGGATTCGTTTTCCTGAACATACCCGAATATTATTGGCATACAATGCACGGACAATACATTTGGTGACAATGTTGCCACACAAAAATTGTGCGTTGTTGAATATTTTATTACAATTTTGCTGTGAATATTGTACTATATAACTCTTGAAATTACTTAAATCTAAGTTAATTTCATTAAATATATACTTCTCTGTGAGCAGTGCGTATAAATCAGTTGCTGAAATAGTAAATTTATTTAATTACTTCTATGTACATACATATGCGATCGACAGTGTATTCGCGCTTTTCAATTTTTATTATTTCGAAATTTTGTGAACGAAAATTGTTAATTTTTAAGAATTTTGGCCACCTTTTAGCTTAGGTTAGGTGGCGGGACGTCCCCGAAGGACAACGTCCCACTCCAAATTTTAATTATTTTCCATTATTTGCCTCCCTATTGTGTCTACACGAAGTAGTGCAAATCTATTTGTATAATATCACTAAATACATAAACATATTTTCAACATTTTATAGTAAATAAATGAAAAAGCGTATTTTGTTCACTAAAATGCATGTGCAACCTATTCAAAAGGTATTAAAAAAAAACACTCACACTCCACTGAACTAAATACATGGTGACTTAACCTATTTTGTCCTACATTTATTTTTTAATACCAGTGTTTTTGTTGTTGCTGCAAGCAATGTTTTGTTGTGATTGACACCCACGAGCTCTACATTTTGCGGTAACAAATGCTGTTTACCTCACCTTAAATGGGTATTTCTGTAGCAAAAAAAAAATAAATAAATAAATAAATGAAAAATAAAGAAAATGTGATAATGACTTGATATGTGATGTGATTGTGGCTGTGTGATTTTCAGCGGGAAAATATTTAACCTAAAATTTCTGTACAATTTAAATCAGACGACAAAAAGCTGAGTGTGCTTATAAAGTGGGGCTCGGTACACCAACTCACAATCGGCTGTGGGTTATGCTGGATGACAAATTATCCATCGGTTATATAATTTTCAAAAAATTATTATTATTACGATTATCAAAAATCTTATTTATTCAAAATCTTCAGCAGACCTTTAACGAAATTCTTGAAAAAAGTTAAGAAATTTCACATTTTTATACAAGAACTCCCAAAAAATATTTGAGAATTAGCAAAATTAAATAGATTTAAAATCACATAATAAAATGTTTGTTGTATAAGGAAAATTTTTCAAGAAGCTATTATCTGGTTTGTTTTGTTTGTATATTCCGTAATTCTCATAAAGTTGCTGTATTTAACGGGTGTTTTTTTTAAGAGTTTTCGGAATTTATTAAAAAATAAAATTAGAGAAATATACAAAATGTTTATTTCAGTTCATAGAACGATCTATATAATTCAATGTTTAAAGCTGTTTTCATATAAATGTTGTCCGCAGGCAGCTACGCTTCAAATGGTTCATATGCTGGATCCAATTTTGGAATACTCTCTCCAACTGTTCACCGCACTCGCTTCTGAATTGGGCCATTAATTCGTGTACTGAGCGACATGTGGCACAGTCTTGCTGAAACCACATGTCAGCCAAGTCCAGCTCTTCCGTAGTGCAGTAACAGACGCCTTATTGTTCCGAACGGTCCCCACAGGGGTGTTTGGAAAAGTTGTTTCTAAACCTACGGATGTTTAGCAATTCCGCGGTACGTAGCTAAAGGTCTAGCATCACTTTAAACCAACTTGGAGTTTGAAAATGACAGAAGAGGTGACTCTTCGAAATCCTACTGGAGATGGAGGAGGTTATGCTTGCATTTCCGTGCAACTGTAGAAATACAGTTCGATTCTAAGCCACTGCTCTAACGCTGTGCTGATGGCGAGTAGTCGGCGTGTTGGCTCTGCAACCAGAAAGACCCAGGTTCGATTCCCAGCCGGGTCAAATCAGAAAATAGTTTATTCTGAGTTTTCTGTGCTACAGCACCCTCCTTCGTTGGTATTTGAGCAATAAAACGTCGGCGAAGTAAAATAATAATAGCTTAAAAATAATGCGTCAAAAAACATCAGAGACGCCGCAACTTTGCTTTATAATTTACACGCAACTGCAGAGTTGTGCAAGAATTAATCTCTATATTCCTACCACTTTCACCACCTGTCTATTTCTTCCCTATCCTTCTCTCTAGTTCCAGTGCAATGCATTGCATATGTAGGGGATAGCCCCTGAGCACTGGTCCAAGATAAAAAAAAAAAAAAAAAAAAAAAAAAAAGTAAGGGCTTAATGACTGATGTACTCTTGAGTGAGAACTTCGTGTCAACCCTGAAAAGTTGGAGTTAGTGTGCTGGTCTGGGTAAAGATTCGTATTGGCTGTGGTTGCCAACAGTAGTCACCGGAATGTGTCTCGAACAAACAGTATTACTGGCATAAGCGTTCCTGACTCAAATACATTCTGATGTGACACAGAGTTTAGACCGCTCGAAACAGCTCAGCAAGGTGTAATTTATAGACTGGGGACAACTATGAATTAGGATTGCAACCTGTGGGTACCTGTTTGAGTACACGCGGTGTATTTGCAAGTGCCCATGGGAACGGTAGTGATCGTCTTAATTTCAGTCGATGTTGAGAGACCTGTGCTATGCGTAGCTGTTCACGTTAATCTTGAACGTATCTGTTCCGAATGGTGTCGAATCGGTAATTCACGGTCATCAATAACACTGGCGATATTTTCCTCTGTCCGCACTCTGCGTAGGCGTGTTGGTGATTTAATGTCCAATAATGTAAATTTGCTACGAAAATTTAGTCACAAAATTCCGAATAGCTGCCTCAGAAGGTCACCCAAACTGACTGCAAAATGGAAGAAGTGTGCACGATGCACTTTCTTAACCAAACATGCGTTTCGATAATAAAATTCAATAATATGCAAGCGTTGTCGATTCATGGTTAAATTGTACATCAAACTGAATTTGTTTAAAAGCAACATTGTTACACGCAAAAAACTGAGCTGACAAAAGCAGTGTTGCCAAAAAGAAAGTTGCTAAAAAAATCACCTTTTAGCATTTTAGAAGTTAAAAGAATGAGAGCGAAATTCATTAACTTCTTAGCGAAGTTAAATGTACGGTCGCTAAGACCGTAGGTTCATAGAACCAAAGTTCTATAAACAGCGCTGCGGCGATCTTCTAAAGTACACTTCATGGCCTGGCTACACTTGCTTCCTTTTCATATTTGAAATAATTTCGACATTTCAGTATAGAAATGAAATTGAAATGATTTCAATTCGCTGGAGAAAATAAAACAATAAATGCTGAAAATTGCACCAACACGACCTTAAATTCACAACTTAATTAATTAATATTCTTTTGATCGTGTTCTAAAATTCGTTTTATATGTTTATTATTATTATTATTATTATTATTTTTTTTTTAATTGAAAATAAACAAACTTATTTATAATAAACATTAGACGAGTGGTACGTACCAGTCGGTTCAATGTCATATAAAAATATTTGTTTTATTTAATTTTGTTTTAATTAGAGGCCTGTGCTTGAATAAATTTAAATCGAGCAGACCACACATTATTGTGCAAAATTTCATCAAGTATTTCAAAGAATTTTATTTGAAATATCGTACATACAAATAAATGGGTATTGAACAACCTGTGGAATATATCGTTTGTTAGCGCCATTAATTAATTTCATAAAAAAGAAAAAATAAAATCAAATACGTTTAATACGTTGGCATTTAAATTAATTATGTTATGTCGGCTTTACGTATGTTTGCATTTTTTTTTATTTGCAATGAAGCCGACGACGACGACGTGCGATGATGATTCACGTGCGAAGTACAGCAGGTGACTCGTGTCACCAGCCATTTTATGTCGATATAAATTAATTAAATAACAACATTTAATACCTACTTGTCGACATATGTATGTACACGACACTTTTATACAAACACGATTAATGATGATTTGCGTTTAACACTCTTATTGTGCATGTTTTTGTGACATGACAGAGTCACTTTTATTAAATTTTTTTTTTTTACACATCTTAACTGTAAATCAAATTCATGACATACTGACGATCAGCACCGTTTGCCAATCTTTTTTGAACGTAAAAAAAAGAAACAAAATAAATAAAATGCGGCAGCTATAAGCATTCAAGCGAATATACATTTTTTAAAAATGGTTGCTTCTAATCATAACTTGATTTTAAAAATAATTTTTAAATAAAAATCAGTAGTTAACTATTTTGCTGCATTAGTCAAAAAAAGGAAGTCTGAAGTCGAACAGCTTTTAATTGCTGGCTGGGGCTAAAATACCGAAAATGTTGCCATAGAGCGGCTTCCCTAATCAGCTGACTTTAAAAATTGTGAAAAAAATGTATAATAAATGGGAAAATTAAAGAAGCAATTTAAAAATTTTATTTTATGGCTGGCTTCAGAGTAAAATCAGTTACATCAAATACTTTGTACAGTTTATTATTTAACCTCCGCACTACCAAACCTCTTTATGTACACGGTGGGCCAAAAGTAATCACCCGGGGCATAAGTAATCAGCCGATGTTCTTTTGCTGTAATTTTATTTAAGAAAAACCTTTGGATCTGCATGTATGGTCATCAACTCTGGCGGCGGTCACTTAGCCCATATCATAAGCAGTGCCAAAATTTGTCTGAAAACCCGAAACCCACGCAGGTGGGATATTGCACATATTTTACACAAAAATTTTACATCTACACCAACATTTCATGTTTTTGACATTTAAATGTTTTAACATTTTTCATTAAAACTAAGAAAATTAGTCACTGAGTCGAAATCATTTTGAATTTAATTTTTAATTTATAATTCAAAAAGTTATCACTTATTGAAAATCGAAAATGCCACCCGGGTAGGTTTTGGCATTGCGAAGCTTAAAATGGTTTGGGAAAAAGATTATGGCGTTTTAAGGAGACAAAAAGTAAACAAAGATTTCTTGTCACAATCCCTTGCAACAGGATTGAAACACTACATCTTTGTTCCACTAACTTTTAAGCGGGCCACACATTTGCAATATAATTGTGCAATTTTTCGTATTATTCAATAATATCGCCAATGTGTATGTCTCACAGAAAAAATGATAATTAAATATTGCCCAATTAAGTCTTTGCTCAGAAAACATTTTTTTCTTAATTAATAATTTAATTGAATCCACGTTTATTTTAATTGATTTTGGTATTCTCTCAAGCCAAAAATGGCATAATTAAAAAAATTTTTTTTTTTTAACTGTTAATTGTTTCTGTTTTTTTGCCTGATAAGTTGAAATCTAATTATTGTTTTAATTGAATCTTCGTTTTTTTAATTGAATCTTGATTTTACTTTTTTCTGCGCATATTCGAAGGTGCCACAATAAATTGGCAAAAATCAAATGATTTTTAATTTTTATTGTACAACCAAGTGCATATGAATACTTTTGTAAAATAATTTCTTAGCAAGCAAATATTAATTTTGTTTTAAGTGGGTCAGTATGCAATTCAACTGATTCACTTAAAAAAAAAAAAACTTTATAAACAAAAAATTAGAATATTGCAAACTAGACAAAATATGTAACGCAATTATAAAATTTAAGAATATACAAAACCCAAAATTTATGTAAACAAAAATTAGTATATACGAGATTTGTTCAAAGGAAAAGGTGAATTTTGCTTTCTTCGAATACAATGGTGTGGTGCATCATGAGTTCTGGCGCCAACAGGTCGTGTACGGTCAATAAGGAATACTACCAGGAAGTTATGCAACGTTTGCGTGCAGCAATACGGCTCAAACCATCGGAATTGTGGAAAAGAAATCATGGATCCTGCATCACGATAATGCACCAGCTCACACATCAATGCTTGTTCTTGCTTTTTTGGCCAAAAACAATACCCTAATCATGCCTCAGCCACCTTATTCAGCAGATTTGGCTCCCTGCGACTTTTTCCTATTCCCAAAACTGAAGAGACCAATGAACTAAGGAAAGCGTTTTGCCACAATTGATGAGATAAAGTCAAAATCGAAGAACGAGCTGATGATGGCCATGCCGAAAAGCGCATTTCAGAAGTGATTCGAGGATTGGAAGCGCTGGCATAGGTGCATTATATCTGAGGGGGATCACTTTGAAAGAGACAAAATGGATATTGGTGAATAAATAAATAATTTCCAAAAAAATTCAAAATTTACCTCGTAAGAACAGAAAATAAATAAAGCAATACTCAATAACTTATGAATGGTCATGATATGCGCTTGTGTTCTCAATAAATAATTCAAACATTACAGTTGGCAACATTGTACAATAGATTATGTTAATTTTTTTATGGGAAAAATTTGCGCCCTTAAATATTTGTCAAGCATCCATAAAAGGAGGCGACGTATGGGCACCCAGCGCGAAAAACTGTAATAAATAAATAAATAAAATAATTTTCTATGGCAATTTTAACCCGCCATTTTGTCCGCCTGTGACAGATGTCCTTTTATCGGAGCTGTCCGCGAGTATTGGTATTTGTAAAATCTTGTATATGTTAGTTTTTTTTATGGTGCAAGGCACCATACAATGATTTTCGTTTTATTATTGTAAACTCGAGTAATTTCCTTTGAATTTTAAAAAAATTTATTTTTTTTTTTTTTAATTTTCAGAAAATATCGATTTATCATGATTTATAGGCATAGAGCCGCCCAGTACCAAATGGCTTACAAAATGACTACGAAACTTTAGATAACACAAAAAAATTTTATTTTGTTGGTCTGTATTATCAGTAAAATTTCACAACAATTTCACTTATAATAAACGGGTTTTTCCATCTCTGGCTACATACAAAAATACGAGTACATAACATAACATGTGTATAATTTATGGCATGTTATTAGAGATTATTTTTGATTATTGCTAATACTATTTGAATTTCCTTTTAAAGCGAATATGTAATAAAAATTATATATTTTTGTTTTTATTTTCATAATAATTAACAACAATAACAATACAATCATGATTTGCCAAAATGATAACAAACAACATGTCCAACATGCAATAGTTGGAATACGTACAGCCATGCATAAGTACAAGCGTACATATGTATGTATGTATGTATGGATGTGTGTGTTTTACAAAATTTGTTCGAAGGTTGTTAAAAAATTGTTAACTCAATTTTTAAAAACAATGATAGTAAAAGAAATTTGTTTATGTTCAGTTAAAAAATTTTTAAAATAATTGGGGTATTCACAAGGTGTCCATAAATTTATAGGTTTTTTAAATAATAACACGAAAAAATATGACTGATATGAATTACATGTCATAATTTAATGTACTATTTAAAAAAAAATTCATTCAGCTGATAAAACAAAATCATTTCTAATTATTTCATATGGAAAAGTTAAAACCAAGTGGAAAAACTAAAATAATTCGACTTTTTAATATAGTAAATAAGAAATTTTTAATTAAAATTATAAAATTGTTCAAACAAATATTATCGAAAACAGCTGTTGCCAGTGATATGGACGGCGGCTAGTAGATAAACGTAAAGCCGTGTGTCCACTAGCAAGTCACTTGCGGAAGAACTTCTGCAAGTAGTTCCAGAAGTAGTTTGTAGAAGTTATCACGACGAACTTGCTGCAAGAAATTGCAGACGTGTTTCCACACAATGTGTGTACAGCTTGCAGTAGTTTGCTTTTTTTACGAATGACAGTATAAAAATGTCTTGTGGTAAAATAAGATTGGCAGCTGCCATCGCAGCATATTTAATTAAAAAGAAACAATTTAAAAAAAAAAACAAAAAGAAGTGTTTGGGTGAGAAATTGGGTGCTGCGGCGCGTAGATTTAAGTTTTCAAAATACATTACTTGAAGAATTCCGGACCGAAGACTCCATGCATCTGAAAAGTTTCCTGAGAATGTCTAATGATGATTTTGAATACGTTTTATCTCTAATTCAAACAAGTATTCAAAAGCATTTATTTATATATTTTATTCTTATAGTCTTTTGAGGACGTGTCCCATAATTCAGGATAACTTTCTTGTTTTTCAATTACCAATGTGTTTTTTCACTACTCCAAACGAATTTATTTTTGTCCATTTTTATAAATTTTGAAAAGAACTCAAAAAAAATTTAAAACAGAAGAGAATACCACAAACCGTTTATTCACGTATACCCGACTTCTTCTGCAAGTCTTCAAAACACTTGTAGTTCACAGCAAGTCGTTCAAGTTACTTCCAGCAAGCAACAAACACGTGTTTCCACATAATTGCAGCAAGTAACTTCTGTAAGCCGTGACTTTTGGAAGTCGACTTCTAATACGTGTTTACACGACAAAAACTTCTGGAAGTCACTTCTGGAAGCAACTTCAGCAAGAAAACTTGGTAGTGGACACACGGCTTAAGGAGGCTGCCAACCATATAAGTTACACAAACAAAATTTTTTCACTTGTATATCATGAGATATTGAGGTTTTTCCTTTCTTTCTCCTTATAAAAGTGTAATTTACTGTAAAGGAATAAAAATAACAATTTTTTATTCTTATATCAATTATTATTATATCAAAAAGTAGCGGCGGCTTGTAAATGTAATCGGCGACTCGACTAAAGAATTTCAGCGTATGACTCAGATTTCTACTGTTATTTTATGAGAAAACAATAAATACAACTCGAAAAGTTTTATTATTAAATGACATTTTTGTTGGAAGCACTACAACAATTTGTTTAAAATATTAACACATTATGACAATACGATTTAATAACAGGCATTGTGAATAGCACCAATAAATAATTTATTTATGTATATGAAACGAAAAATATATATCCATCCGATAGTATAGATTGACTATGGAGCTCAACGAAAAGGTATTAATGGTATCAAGAAAAAAATTTAAAACATTTCGAAATGTAGCAGTAAAAATTATATAAAAATAAGAAGCAAAAATTTAAAATGTTGATTTCCACTCTGCAAAGGTGCACAGCGCTTTTCACTTTATTTATTAAAAATATTTGCACTTTATTATTCTCATTTAAAGGGCTATAAAATGGCTTTATAGCACAACAATAAAGTGCAAATGTTTCAAAATAAATAAAGTGAAAGTGCTATGCATCTTTCGAGAATGCAAATCACTATTAATTACCATGCAGTCCATCCATATCGATGTGCATTATTTTTATTTACATTTTTTGGTGAAGAAAGAAGAAGAAAACTCATTCATGTAAGAAATGGAATGTTTTTCTTTATCAAATGAATGAAAAGTATTCTGTCCTGTTCAAGTTCACAGTTAATTTATCACAATATTGTAAAGAAATTACATTTCTAATTGGAATAAGGGATAAAGAATAATTACTGCCTGTTCGTAGAAGCCGAATGAAAATAATCGTTCGGCATTTGTATTGAAACAACAATAAAAAAAACACAAATTGTTTTTGTTTTCAATAGAAATGGCGAACGATTATTTTCACCTCGGCATCAATGAACAGGCAATAAATATTCAACACCAGTTGAATAGAATACGTATTTTCTATGCCGCTATACACGTCATCAGCACTCTTTGTGTCAACAGGGCGGTAATTGTAAAGTCATTAATATCATCTGTTTAACCCGTCAGAGTTTAGGAAAATGTATACGAGAATAATCGTTACTGTCCACATACTATTAACAAAGGTTGCCAGCTTTGTTGTTTTAATGTTTTTAGTAAAGGTCATAACTTCATATATTCCCAAAGGTCAAAGCTTCTGTTTTTTAGTACAGGTGAGAACGAAATTAGTTTTTTTACAACTTTTTAACTGTCTTTCCTTATTAAAATTTTTTTGGTTTTTCTTTATCTTAAGACAAGTAATGCTCAATAATCAATAAACAATTACAGTGCAATGCAATGAAATTTCATTAAAAGAATGTAAAACTCTACATTCCCTGAACGTAGAGTTTTTGTTAAGTTGTGCAAGAATAAAATAAACCCTATTACTATCACTTCAGCACTTCTCTACGTTATGCCTTCTCAATTAGTTACGCTGCACGCATTGCATCCCTGATACAAGAAAAGAAAATTATTTTCAAAATCAATTGAAAATTCCTTATATATTCTCAGCACATACATATTTTAAAATAAATTTTTCTATGACTTTTCCTGGTAATTAACAAAATAGAATTCTGAAAATATTTTATTTTTATCTGGGATCAGCACTCAGGGGTGATCCTACAAATGCGATGCATGGTGCTGGAAGTAGGTTATGGGAAGGAGGATAGAGGGAGTAGTGTTTAAGGACATTTGATTTGAACTTCGCCACGTCAAAAGTGACAGAAAACACCTCTGCAGGGAGTTAATTTCACATCCGCGCTGTTAGTACACTCTGTAATGCGTAGTGGGATTCGCCACCAAATCCATCACAATTGGATGTTCTTTAATGATGAAAGCATTATGCGCAGGCATAAACGATTTTCGGGAACGAGTTCCCTGATTTCATGAGAGCACATTCCATTATAGTAACGATAGAACAAACAAACACAACCCATATTGCGACGATGGTTAAGTGAGTCAATAGAATTGGCCACCCTACTGTCCCCAATGAGTTTCTTCGGCCTCTCCTATTATTGGTATTTTACTTCCCCGACGTTTTATTGCCTAAATACCAACGAAGGAGAGTACTGTAGCAAAGAAAACTCAGAAAAAAACTTATCGATTTGACCGGGCTGGGAATCGAACCCGAGTCCTTCTAGTTGCCAACACGCTAACTTGTCAGCCATGAACACCCTTAGCTTAAAAATTTGTGCAGCTGCTACCGCAAGTAATTCGTACTTTGGTTCTTAAAGCGGAAAGTCCTGAGTTCGAACCCTGTACCAAATATGATCTATTTTTTTTTATGTAAATTATTGCCTATGTACACAACAACGCTCTTTTTTTTTGGGTAAAAGGTAAATAACAAAAAAAATTCCTGAATGTCAAAAATATCAAAGCAGATTGGCTCTTAAACCAAGATGTCCTGAGTTCAAACCCCTTGTCAGACTTCAAGAAACATAAATCGTTTTCATGTCTATGTACTTACTTTAGTGTCTATGCCGTTCATAATCGTGCCATAACAATCTTTTCCGGCCATGATACTTCCACTATACACCATCGTTCACGTTCAATGGAATTTATTGAGTCTCGGAAACCTCTATAATTTACTAACAAACGATATCTGCTGACACATTTCTTCTTGTGCATAACAATTTCAATTAAAAATACATTCATGTACTCGTCGTACATGCATTTACTTGTTGTGATAATGGACCGATAGTTTTTCATTGCTTGAAGAAAACACACAGTGAAAAGCACTCACTGATAAATGGCAAATTAATTGGTGGCGCCAAGCAAAACAAACGCTTTTTTGTTGCATGATGCAAATTAGATAGAAGAAGAAAAAAACAACGGTGGCAAAAAAAAAAGCTTTCAACAGCAACACTCTTATAACAAAATGTTTCTTTTCAACCTCTTTTTTTTTTCAAATATCAAACAAACAACAGCAGCATGTGGCAAGCGAATGACAATCATTTACATTGTTTCAGCAAAATAAAAAAAAAATTTCTTTTGATACTGCTTTATTTTATTATCATTTCTTTGCAATAAAAATGAGATACTCTTGCATTATTGTGTCTGTCAAATATGTTTGTTGCACCAAAAATAATAACAACAATTATGAAGTCATTTTTAGAAATTTAATTATGCCAATTCGCTTGAATCAGCTGTACATTTAACTGAAATGCCGCTGCTACTGCTGTCACTTATTGCTCTCATGCACATAACATTCATTATTCAGGAATAAATTTCTTTTTTTAAAAATCAAGAAAATTTGTCTTCTTTTTTTAAGTTCCCGACTATAGAAAGTTAGTTATCTGCTGTATTTACTTCATAATCGATGTTCCATAATATTTCTTTTTGTTCCGACTTCCTGGGAAACGGTTCTATCTATTTTCGCGATGACGTCTATGTATGTGTATGTCTATGAATGTAAACATCTTAAGAATAGGTCAATGAATCGGTATCAAATCGGAAACATATCTTATACTACGTTCATAGGTACGAATTAATTTCAAATAAAAATAAATTGTACGTTTGGAACTTATCGTTTATACGGCTGATTATAAATGAAATTTAATTTACTATTTTTGTTGTCATAATATTATATATACATATAAGTATATATATAATAATGTCAGTTTTTTTATTTTCGATTATATTTTGGTTTTCCCGAATCAATTTCAGCAGCAATTCACTATCTTGCGCGGTAAAGTTCGATGAGCGCGCGCTTGTTTTATCCATTTGTACAACAAATGTAAACAAAAACCATACGGTATAACAGTGCTGTCAATATTGAAAATTAAAAGATTGTTAGGGTTACCATTCTTGGGTTATACTGAGAATATTAGTTAAACAATACACAGTGAATATGAAGTATTCGTTTTTTTTTTTTTTTTCTTTTTGTATCTGGGACCAGCACTCAGGAGATGACTCCTACACATGCGAATCATTGTGCTGGAACTATAGGAAAGGGATAGTAGGAGAAACGACAGGAGGTGAAGCTTAATTAATTATTATTAACTGAAACCTTCCGACAACAACTGGCACACAAAGACACACTAATGCACATCAAAAAAATTCGAGATATTTTTTTATTTTTATAATTTTTTAGTCTGAAACTGGAGTTGAACCCAGGTCTGTTTTTGGTTTTGTAGTCAACGTGCAGACTACCATCCATCGTGCCATCGCCAAACAATAGTTATCATATTAGTTTACTAATAATTAACTAATGACTGTGAATTTCGGTTTTAAAAAAATATACGGCAAAATTTTACGTTCTTATTTACAAATAAGGCGTACGTATAATCGTACTATTAGATGTCGTAAGGGGTGTCCGGTGTGCTACTTTATCAGCGGGGGGTTCTAGGTTCGATTCCTAGCAGATGTTCTGGTCCGTAACACTACAACACGTAAAAGTTTTTTTTCGCAACAGGTATCACAATGTGACCATAAGCAATGGGACCTAAGTGGGCTGGGTCTGTGGAAATGCCCATATGTATTTTCAATATTAAGCAAAAGTTTTAGAGTATAGAATGAGACTGAATAACGAATTTATAAATTGTCGAATGCTTTAGGTTTAAGTTTAGCGCGAAGTTTCAGATAAAGCGATTCCCATATATATTTTTTTCTTTTTTTTGATTTCAAAATTTATCTAAAAATTTTTGGCTTGCATAACATTTCAAATATGTAATTAATTTAATTTAAGCGTAGAACAGATATGGTTTAAATTAAATAACTGTGTGAGAGCAGTTGGAAGGTATTTCGCTGGGATGAGCAGAACTTTGCGTTGTTAAAGAGAATCAACCTGTCATTCTTTGCTCCCAAGTTATTTATGAGAACTACGAGTGCTAATAATTGCAAAATTTTTGGCTTTTAACAATTTAAATTATTTTAGTACGTATTTTAAATACTCGTACTCTTCACAATTTTAATTCGACAAAGCTGTAAACATTTTTCAATTATGTGCTCGTACATACCAGTTTTATTTGTTAATTAAATTGTGAAAATATTCGTTGGTTTAAAAGTTCTTGATTTAACGATGGCATCGAATAGGTTTTGTTTTTTCTTACGAATTGTTCATAAAACCAGTTAAATACGCTATAAATATAATTCACTTTGGTCAGTTGATGCAAAATAATAATTTTTCAAGGAAATTATTAAACATTTAAAAATTGTTTTTATAGCAAATTGATGTTTTTCGCCAAAGTAGCTGATAAAATTGTATTTTTATTTAACAATTTTAGTGGTAGATTTCCATTAAGATTATTTTACGTCACATTGCACTTTTACAAAAGGAATCAAATTGAAAAAAACAAAAAATCAATTAAAAAGTAATAACAACCACTTTTTTCCTGCCATGCAATATGCAATTTTATGCATCTTTTTTTTCTTCTCTTTCTCTATAATCACGTTTCAAATGCAAAAGTATTTTTGCAATTAAATTTAGTTTGAAATCATAATAGAGTTTTAATACTCGCAAATAAGCAATTCTATTGAAATAAATGATATTATGTACATTCATTAAAAAGTTAATAAAATTTTGAAATTATTAATTGGTCATCAAAATAGAAACAGGCAGAGCACTGTGTGCTGTCTGTATACGAGGTTTGTTCAAAAGAAAAGGTGAATTTTGTTTTCATCGATTACAATGGCGTGGTGCATCATGAGTTCTTGCGCCAACAGGTCGTACGGTTAATAAGGAATACTACAAAGAGGTTATGCAACGTTTGCGTGAAGCAATACGGCTCAAACGTTTGGAATTGTGGAAGAAAATCATGGATTCTGCATCACGATAATGCACCAGCTCATACAGCAATGTTTGTTCTTGATTTTTTGGCCAAAAACAACACCCTAGTCCTGCCTCAATCACCCTCTTCACCACATTTGGTTCCCTAGGACTTTTTCCTATTCCCAAAACTGAAGAGACTAATGAATGGAAAGCGTTTTGCCACAATTGATGAGCTAAAGTCAAAATCGAAGAACGAGTTGATGGCCATACCGAAAAGCGCATTTCAGAAATGCTACGAGGATTGGAAGAAGCGCTGGCATAAGTGCATTACATCTGGGTGTAATTACTTTTAAGGGCACAAAATGGTTATTGATTAATAAATAAATACTTAAAAAAAAATTCAAAATTCAGCTGTTTTTCGAACAGACCTCGTATGCTAAACTAAATTTTGGTTATGACATAAAAGCAGAAATTTTTTTTTTATCTAGGACTAGCACTCAGGAGATGACCCCTACACATGCGAAGCATTGTGCTGGAACTATAGGAAAGGGATAGTAGAAGAAACGACAGGAGGTGAAGCTTAAATAATTATTTTTGCAGCTCTGCTTTCGCACGTTCTTTGTTTATACTCGTAGCAGTGTTGAAGCTTCGATTCAGTAGCCATTTTTATTATTGTTTTACTTCGCCGGTGCTACACAATACCGACGAAGGAGGGCGTTCTTATGCGATTGTGGATTGCTATCAGCTGAAGCCGGTATTGTTCAGTGACCAGTGACTATGCCTTCGCCACTGAAACCTTCCGACAACAACTGACACACAAAGACACACTAATGCACATCAGAAATATGCGAAATGTTTATTTTTTTTTTACAATTTTAGTCTGAAACTGGGGTTGAATCCAGGTCTGTTTTTGGATTTGTAGTCAACGTGCAGACTACCATCCATCGTGCCATCGCCACCCTCATTTGCACAACAAATGAATAAAACAAATATCAGTGGCAAGATTTTTGTGAGTTAGAGCGCATAATAAACAGTAGGCGTAGTCAAATAATTAATAAAATGGCTGTCATTTCGTTTACGTGTCTACTAAATACCAAAGTCAGAGCAACGCGTAAGAATTAAACCCCTGATATTCCCTATACAACATCTTTGCGTAATAGATTATCACTTGTTAAAAATCTGGTAACACACATTGACCTGTTGCTTCCCTTAAAAAAAAACCGAGAAGAAAGATTTTCTACTTCTCAAAAATTGCTCAACTGGTCCAAGATTTAACGCCTTCCCTTTTTTCTTGTATTTTAATGAAGTGCCTTTCTCGGACGTTAGTCAACTTACTATATATTTCATTATCAAACTTGAAACGACATTAATTATGTTAATCCATTTCAATCCATTGAAATAAAATAATAAATAATTAAGTAAAGTTTAAACAATTGCATTTTATAAAATCTTTTAGTTGTACAACACGTTTCAAACGAAAAAAATAATGTACATAAAAGCAGTTAAAAGCTTAATAATTATTGCATAAGTTTTCAAGCCAATAGCATATGCAACATATGCTATAATACATACATATGCACTGCACTCCTATATATATGTGGTATATTTATACATATAATAACAGATTAAAATGTTTTCGAAGTAAACAATATTCTTGTTTTGCATTCATTTCAAGTAAATTTAACTGTGACATGCAAGAAAGATCTTTGACCTTTTTATTGAATTTGACGTCCGTGCTGTTAACATTTATTGTATTAACATGTCGATATACTGCAGTGATAATGTCAAAGTAGTTTCCATAGCAAATATATGTATGTACACATATAATTGTCAAATTACCTACGTACTTTGACGTTAAAACATAAAAAAAAAATCGGGTAATTGAATATTCAGCAACAACAGCTGGCGACAATGCCAAATAATTACATCTGTTGCGCTGCCTTTAACAAGCAAATTTAATCCAATAAAATGTATTTAAGCGAAATGTATTTTTGCTGTTTTTTTATTTCTTTAATTTTTGCTCAGAGTGTAAATGGAACATATTAAATGGAGACGAGTACCATTCACTTCGTTAGCGCGATCATATGTGCTGCACTCACATTCTTATGAGTGAATGGGAGATTGAAGAAAAACTGTACTGAGTGAAATTCTCGTGTGATTCGTGATTTAACACATTCGCGGACATGACGTCAAATTTAGCGAAAAATGTAGGGACAGGACGGCATATACCGTCACCAAGTTTTATTTTATTTTTCAATCATTGGGACAAGCCGGTAGCTCCCGTAGTAAAGTTAATGTTAAATTATGGTTTGCTTTTATAAGTGTCCCTGTACATTTTCTTGTACAGGGTGGCTGATGAAAGCCGATACCGAAAGAAAACTTGATAACTTTTTTTCTATCTAAGTAATCTGGAATTTTTTTTTTGGTTTTTGTAGATTGATTCTTAGATTTAACGAAAATGAAAAGTGGAACACTGGAAAAAGAATGCCGCTATCACGCATTGGCGTCCTTAGTTTTGGTTCAACTAACTAACAGGCTCATTTCTAGAAACTCAACCATCCGTTGTCCCCCCAGATCGCCTGACCTAACTCCACCGGACTTTTTCTTGTATGGTTATTGTAAACAGGAAGTGCACAAATGGCAACAGACAAATGTGGTAGAACTAAAACAATCAATTCCAGCGATAATAAGCTGCAGTTCCAGCGTTAACTTTGCGGCCAGTAATGAACAATTTTCGCATATGCATCGATGAGCAGTGCCGGCATTTAAATTCGATCATCTTTAAAACTAATTCAATGTGCTTTCAAATGAAAAGAGATTGAAAATATTCCATGCATTGCAAAAGAAGTTATTTCAGTTTCTTAATGTAGCAAAATTCATCAGCCACCCTGTATGTGCCATATAACAAAAAATAACGGCCAGTAACATTTGCAAACATATGTTGCGATCAAATACATAAAAGCAGAAGAAAGACGGGACATCCCGTTAGTTTTCAGTATATTTTTTTAATTGCGTCCAGCTGCTCTTATTGTTTTGCTACAAGTAAAAGCAAATAAATCTGCTGATAAAAGTGAGTATATTTTGTGGTGAAAAAAATAAAATCGTGCGAATTTTTAAATTAAAATAAAGTTCTACGTAAATAAATAAAGTAATGTGATGTTTGTGTGGTGAATTTTTTTTTATAAATAATGGACCAATACAGCAAAGAAAGAGATAGAGTCCTAAAACTATTCCAAGAAATTGATTCTGGCGATGAAGTAAGTGATCCTTTCAGCGATGATAGAGAGTATGGAAGCGATCCAGATTTTTACACAGATGGAGAAAATTCCGACGAAACTTGCAGTAAACCTCGGCCTTCAGATGACGAATTACTTTCGGATGAAGGAAATATTCTCCAGTGTAATGATGGTGACTCTGGTAATAGTTCAGAATCAGAAAAACAGGAGGACCACCGTCCAGAGAGGGAATCTGAAATACCTCAATTTAATTTCGATTACTCAACCTGAGGAGTAAACCCGTCAAGACGGGATTTCCCGGCGTGTCCTGTGTTAACAATTTGAAATTGTGGCTGGGACAAGACGGCAATAACCGTAAACTTAAATTATTACAAAACTTAACTGAAAATAACTTGATTCTCAATTCTAATAACCTTGCTCCTGGATTAAATATATTCAGTAAATCCGAAGATATAGCATATGCCCCGCGAATGGACAATGCGAAAATTGACTGTCCGCGAATGTGTTAAAAAGAGAAATGGTAAATTAATTTTTTTTCACAGTCGTAATTATTTTTCAAGTGCAGTCAGGGTTGTGTTTATAGTTTGGCTTTCGAGAGTTTACCCCACCACTAATTGAATATGGTGAATTGGTGAATTCTCCTTATTAACCAAAGTGCTACTTCTTAAAAAACTGACATGGCATGCCACACAATTCGTTCATTGAAAAAGTTGCTGGCTGGCAAGCTGAAATAAATTTCCTTCGAGCAATTTAATGGAAAATAAATAGAAAATTTTGTATTTTGTTGTTATTTTTAATGAAGATCGCTGAAGTGTGCATACTAGACCGTAACACCTTACAGGAAAAAAGAAAAAAGTACTCCGCACACTAATGTAACCTATTTTTGAACAGTGATTTCTAAAAAAAAAAATAATTTTTTTTTGGACGAAGATAGGTGTTGCCTTTTTAAACATTTCTTTATACATATCTTTCGCATTTGCAGACGGATCTTAAAGAATGATATATCAATGTTTTTGTCTCGAGAAGCTGCATATTCAGCATCTATAGCCATTCCATTTCACAATAAGGAAAAGAATAAAATTTTAGACCAATTTAAAATAGAACCAATTTCCTGAAGAAATTAAAAAAAATTAAAGAACTTTACTGACCTTAAGCTTAAAAAAAATATTATAATTAAAATTAAAATAAAAAACGGTCAAATAAATAGCAAGAAACATTTATATACTTTTTTTTAATTTTGAAATGCATTCATTGAAAAATGTTTCAGGTCAACTTTTGATTTCTTCTTTTTTGGTTGAGTTCTCCAAATACCCCAATGAGACAATTATTGCAAAAACAATAAAAAATTTATTAATGAAAAACAAACACAAACAGAGCAAGAAACACAAAATCGTGCGTTTCCCTTTAACATCCTTTTAAGGCAAATTTATGGCCGCCGACAGCACATTGTTGCTGTCGACATGAACTATAGAAAATAAACTCGCACTTTCATTATGAATAAAAGAAAAATAATAAAAAAATTGAGCTGGTGCTTGGTAAAACTTTTTTATAAAGAAAAAACAACAAAAAAAAAATGCTCAATCCACCGCCCGTCATTATTTTAGTGGAAAGACTTTTTCGGGGCCATCACTTTGCTTTTTAAAAGGGGAGAATTGTGCTGTACGGTACCGTAAATGAACTAAAACCTGAATGCAAAATACAAATGAATTTATTAACCAACAAGAGAAGAAAAAAACAAATAAAATAAAGTAATAAATAAAATAATATAATTTAAACAAACAAAATGACTTACAGTTTTTCATTTAAAAATTCTCCCCGCGTAAATTCCGACAGTCGCCGCGATTTACCTTTCTTGGACGATGATTTGCCATTAGACGTCGCAGTTGGCTTTGCAGTTGCCGTCGCCGTTGTTGTTGTTGTCGTTGCTGAGTTATTGTTATTTCTGCTTGCCAAACACAGGCACAGTGTGTCTGAGTGAATGGAGCACGTATTGCGTGCTAACTGGGCAGATGGGCTGGCGGATGAGGCGAGAGAAGTGTTGGAGGGACAGGTGTTATTGGATGATAATTCGGTATTAAGTGTTTCAATGGCACCACCACCGCCACTACATTTATCATGATGTTTGGTGGCCTGAAATTGTGATTTCTTCGCATTTAGATTTGTAAAGTGCATTTCAGTGCAGGTGCAGTTCGTTGTCATTTTTAATGACAATTCCCATGAATTGCACAGATCCCTGTTTGTTGTGGATGTTTCGTTGCATGGCATGGAAGGGCATGTCGTATCACAGTTACATTTAAGCGAAATTTGATTGGACCAACGTCGTACATTTGCTTCCTTCCCTTTACTTGTGAAGGGCTGATTGGAAGCGAGTCCAGCTGCCGAACTTGTCGAGTTGTCTAGCGATAGTTTCTTCACCAATTGCAATTGTTTCGGTTTCTGCAGCAAACAGTTGTGCTGTTTGAGGCTGCGTCGTGGTCTAGGCGGAGAAGGCGACGCTGGTGGCGAAATTGTCACCGAGGTCGATATTGCGTCCAAGGAATTGGATTTCTGTATGGGACTACCGCCAACAGTAGGAACACTCTGTCTGCTTTTACCCACTATACGGGAGTATAACTCTTCACTATCCAGTGGTATTAAATTCGAGTGCAATTTTAGTTCTTTTGACTCTTCTTGCACACTTTTAAGGTGTTCCGTATTGTTGTGATCCAGTAGAGTTGAGCTTGTTTTGTCTATCGCCGATAGCAAAGATTTATTTTCGGCTATTTTGTAATTCAACATATTTGACAGTCTTCGCATTTTATTTGGCTTTGTAGCTTTAAGTGGCACATTTTTATTATCTTGCGCCTTGTCTACGCCCTGCTGCGCAGCACTTTGTTCTTTTATGGCCTTCGTTTCAATCACTTTTAAGGGTTCGTCGATTTTACTAACAACGAAACGATTATGTACAAAAAATTTAGGCTGCGGTTGGTGTTGACGTGTTTGTGAGGTTTCGCTATTGACCTCAAATTTCCCTCCTTGTAGGATGTCGTATATGGTGCCGTATTTATAGCAGGCATTGAGCGATACAACATTTTCTGTGCCCTCTATTTTAGAATCACTTTTGGGTTGTGGTGATGCTTTCAAATCCTCTACTGCAGTCAGAAGATGATTCTTATCAACAACAACGACGACTTCCTCCCGCTTTTTGGGCACATCCTTAACGAATGCGTTTATGTCGCCCTGTATTTGTTGCTGCTGTTTCTGGATTATGTCGTAAATCATGCCAGACTTTTTAATTTTCTCAAAGTCATTTTTCTCGTTCTTTTCCAGTGAGAGGAAACCATCTCTTTCCAATATCGCTGACAAACTTTTACGCTGAAAGAGTTTTTCGCTGCTGCAGCCGTTGTAACTGTTCGAATAGGTAATTGTCGATGGTTGTGATGATTTGCGGTGCAGGATTTCGTATATGGTGCCGTAGGTCATATACTTATCATATCGTTGGCATGTCAAATTGTAGATATCGTTTTTGCGCTGTATTATATCGTAAATGGTGCCGTACACCAACTTATCGTAGATTTTAAAATTGTGCCGATAATTGCTGTTGGCAGCGTTGCCAGCGTTGACGCTTGATTCGGGTATTTGAGTAGTTATTTGTTGCAAATCCAAATTCACTTTGTTCACATCGTTTTTGGTATCGTGCGTCGTGGTTGATTTCTTAACTTCTTCATCAGTATTTCGATCTTTCGTATGAGAATTGCGTCGCATCAGCAAAAACGAAGCGTAACTTTTGCGATGCTTTGAATTCTGGCGCTTGAATGGTGTTGTGCTGGGAGTAGCAGCTACTTCAGCTGCACCTGCAGCAGTTGGTTTTTCAGTTCCCATTTCGCACTCACGCACCAGCCGTTTAAATTCCTCGTATGATTTACGACGCATATGTGCTTTTTCCTTTTCTTTGGTCATTGTTTGACGATCGAGAATTTTCGATAGAAAGTCCGAGTTTTTACGTAAAATATCCGTGGTAACATTGTTGCCATTGCGATTCGTACAATTTCTTGTTATGTTTTCGTCGTTATTCTGTGCCAGACAACACAGTTTAGTTTCTTCAACAACAGCATCAGCATTAACAGCCACAGCATTGCACACTGAGGTACTACTCATTTCATTTGTAGTACCTGGTACGATGTTACCAGAAAACTCGTTCGGAAGAGCCGGTTTTGTACTTCTATTGCCAGCATCAGCAACCGCAGCAGCGCCAACGTCACCAGCACTACGGCCATTTACGTCAATAGCTTGCACAGTCTGTCTAAATTTGTTATCTGCAGCTGATGTCATTGCATTGACTGAAGCAGGGGAAGAGGTGGTCGCAAAATCTAGTTCTGAAATTGATTCTAAGGCACTGATCGTTGCTGCTGCCGTTGTTATATCCGTTGGATGCTTTTGTTGTTGTTGATGTGTCTGGCTACTGGTGCTTGTGGCCATTTGCTGTGTGTGAGTAGGATCACAATGATTGTCTCTGTCATAAGATTTTCTAAGCTCTTGATAGGTTTTGCGTCTCATTTGCATTTTATTCTCAATAGCACAGCCACTGTCTGCCGGACATGTTAATGCTGACGCAGTAGGCAATGCTGATGAATCAGCATTAATATTTGAGTTGGTAAACATTGCCTTGAATTCTTCATAAGATTTACGGCGATTACGCGATTGTGTTAGACATTCTTTGTAGTTGAGACGGGCGATTTTCTCACCCCCTTGTGTGTGGCCTGTAGAATCTTGGCGAGAATTTGCTGTGGGTGGGGGGTTAGTTGCAACTAGACCTGAGAAAATGCTGGTCAAAGTTGGGTGCTGGCCGGCAGTAGCAGACTGATTTGGATTTTCCAGTTTATTTTGCATTTCAATGAAACCGGAATCCATTGAACTAATGGTGCAGGTAGAATCAAAGCTGGTCTTTCGACTGGAGCCGTTGCTGCGCGTCGGAGGTGGTGATTTATTAACAGGCATGTTTTCTATGGAGTCTTCAGCCACTCCCAGTACTTCTTCTGCTACGGGCGTTTGATCAACGTTAGGTTGAGAAAGTAAATCTATAATTTGACTATGGGCATCACAATTATTGGACATGGCTGGGTGGTCAGACTCTTTGACAATGTCATAATTGTCGTCAAAACTAATCAAATCCTTTACCTCTGGTAACGTGTCCATTACAATATCACAGTTTATTTGTTGATTGTGGGAGTTTTGCAATTTCTGTGCGCAATTGTTGAACTCAATTTGAATCGTGTTCTGCAGGCCGCCTTGTACGGTACCCAGTTTACGTTGACGCACCACTGTCTTCTCTGCTGAAGTTGGATTTTTCCCCTTTTGATCGACCGGTTTACGTGATGGGGATGGTGGTTCGTGAACGATTGCTTTCACCGAAACCATTTTTGCCATTTGTTCCGACGTATTCAATTCCATCGTCGTATTGGTATTAACGTTTGCTTTACTAACCGTTGCATACAGAGGCAGCTGTAGTGCAGGTGTTAATGACGATTGCTGAACGACTACTGATGGTTTGGTTGTCAGTTCAGTTGCTGTTTTACGGCAACAAGCTCTACTACCAACATCACCACTAGTGGTGGATTTCGTTAAAACACCACAACTGCTACTGCCAACAACACAACTATTCGTGTTATTACCAGCACCTCCAACACTGCACGCGTAGTTGCGATTGTGAAAGATTTTAACACTCTGCATCGGTAATTTGTGACGATGATTGTGGTGACGATTACGTGCAATTGTGGCGGTCGACATATTGCAATGTTTGCGTTGATATCGACGCGTGTACTTGTTGCCAATATGATGGTGTGTGGGTTCGTGCAGCTGATGCGGTTCGTTGACTTTGTCCGTCATGCAGCCACGTACCGCTGATACATTGCAAAGTTCTGTACTCTGGCGTCTCGATGAAGAACGCTCACAGGACTTTAGAAAACGTTGTAACATTTGTTGTGATTTGCGTTGTTGCGTACCAGCTGCTGCTGCACTTTTGGAACAACGCGATGTATTGGGATCGTGCATGCATTTAGCGCAGCATAAAAATTCATAAAGAACATCTTCATCTTCTGCTGCTGAGGGTGGTGGCGTAAAAGTCGAATATTTTGGTTCCAACTCAACACTTTTAAGTGCTTCGAACTCGATAGTTGGTGTTGCAGAAATCGATGCGGGTGGTGTTAATGCTGGCAAGTAAGCGTTAGTGTTTTTCTGAGCGGACGTTGTAACCGGCATGAGAATGTAAGTGTTTTTTAAGTGCCTCTGGGAACCACTGTCACTCTTTTCATTTCGGCATTGGCTTTTGTCACGATTCTGAGCAATATTTTCTTTATTATTGCCACCACCACCAGCATCACTGAGCACTGCAGTAGACGAAGATATTGCGGAATTCTTTGCTAAAGATGTAACTGCTGTAGTGGCAGCACCGCTACAGCAGCCATTCACAATAGAACTTTCAATACTTATGCCGCTGTCGAGCAGCATAAATGTGCCATCTGAAGGCAGAATTAGACGGCCTTCAGCAGCCGCACTTACCAGTTCGCGTAAAGCTAAGACTTGTTTCTCTGTCACATTTCCCTGCAACTGTATGCCATGCAGGGCGAATGCAGTGGGTTTATTGTTCACCGAATTCGGATCGGTACACCAAACAACTGGCATTGTTGCCATATTACTTGTTCGATTGCTTTCCTTTAGCTCTAGAAAATAAATGTAAATAAGTTTTAACGCTGTTGCCGTAAATATTCCGTTATAAATATTGTCTGAGGTCGTGGAACGGTTTGCATGAGAGGCAAGTTCATTAGGCAGTCTTATTAGTTCCTTATTTGGTTTAAAAATTAACCATTCTGTGTGCGTGACTACTCTTCCAGCGGCTGGCAAGCGGAGAATTTGTTGGACGACTTTTTATTAAGCAAACTGTCATTTTTTTTATTTTTGTTGTTGTTGTTGTTTTTTTTTTTTTTTTGAAAAAGGAAAGAGAGTGTTAAAATGTTTAAAATTAAATTAAAAACAAAATACGATTTGTAGGTCGTACTTTACCAATGTTTCTGTTGATGCAGCTTTGTTTTATTTTTTTTTTTCAAGGCATTAAATCGAATTCGAATATATTAAATTTTGCAATATTTTGAACATAATAATTCTAAGAATTATGTAATGAGACCAGTTAATTATTTTAATAAAAATTCATATCTTTAGGATTTAACTTCTGTGTGAAAAATATTTGTACAAAATTCAATGGGCCTCTAACTTTACTAGTTCCAGCACAATGCATCGCATGTGTAGGGGTCATCCCCTGAGTGCTGGTCCAAGATAAAAAAAAAAAAAAAAAAAAAAATTACTCCTACCAATCAATGCTTTCATACATATGTACATATCGGCACATAAAATGCAAAAGGTCCTATTATCGCATTTAAAAATTTTACAGGAGACACAAAAAAACTTAATACAATTAAAAGTGTTGTGGTTACAATTATGATTTCTTTTTTGGTAATATCAGCCAAATAAAATGATAAGTTTATTTACAACATTTCAAAATTATGTGTCAAAAATACTGCCTTTTGAATTTCTTTAAAAACGTTGTTAATTTTGAAAATAAAAAGCTAAAAATTTGTAAAGACGTTTGTCTTGATGCGCACTGTATTAATATCCATTAAAAACTCAATTTAGAGTTTTTTGGTGGTTATGCCCCTTTTCATTTCAGGTGACGATATGTATGTATGTGTGTATTTTCATACATACATGTGCATGCATTGCACCCACAATAATGCAATAACAAAAAAAAACAATTATAGGGGTATAAGAATTTGTATCTGCTTCCCAGTTGGCCATGTGCTTAAAATATCTTTAACGACCGGCTGTAACAATACCCGCTAAAAAATAAATCGTTAAAGACATATTGAGCACAGGTCGAAATGTTCGGAAATTCATACAAGACACAATTTTTTTGCAGCTCAATCCTTGACGATTATTTCGGCTGTTTTTTATTTTTTCTATTTGGGTTCTCAGTGTAACGCTGATGGCAGACACATCAATATTCAGTTTCAATATTTTTATTTGTGTGCGTTTGTTTACAAAAAATGGTCACATATATATGTATGGACGTACTGTGTACTATTGACGAATATCGAAATACTTTTGATGTTCATCAAACTATTGAAGCAGTTTGACGTAGTTTGGCATAGTTATTGTCAATATTCATAAATTATTGCACACATTATATCAGATTGACGTAATAAAAAAAGAGACTGTAAAAAAGCAGAAAATAAACAAAACGAGTTTTATTTTAGAGGTAAAAAATAAAATTCCTTAAAGTTGTATTTTATGACGGCAAAATAAAACTCTCTTTTCAAGAGTTTCATCTTAACTTTTATTTTTGCCATACCAGGTGAACTTGTCCCTCCAAAACAGCTTTTTTTGTTTACAAATACAACAACTTTATTCAAGTTGTCAAAACAGTTTGCATATTAACATGCTTTGAGTTGAACACAACTTTGACAACTGAACAGAAATCAGCCGATGAGAATTTTAGCTAATGCAGCCACCTGGTATGAATTCGCCTTGATTTTTCCGTTGAAAAATAAATCTTAACTATGGAGATGAGGTCGTTTTTTTAAACGATCAGTCAGACCTTTCTGTGACCATATGACCGTAAAGGTCTCCGTTGACTCTAACACAGGGAGTTTTTGAGTTTTTCATTAACTATTATTTAATGTCCCTGTATTTCTTACATTGGATCGTGAATGGCAAATATATTAACGTGGTGTCGCAACATTATTACGATTTTTTTTTTTTTTTTTTTTATCTTGGACCAGTGCTCAGGGGCTATCCCCTACATATGCAATGCATTGCACTGGAACTAGAGAGAAGGATAGGGAAGAAACAGACAGGTGGTGAAAGTGGTAGAAAGATAGAGCTTAATTCTTGCACAACTTTGCAGTTGCGTGTAAATTACAAAGCAAAGTTGCGGCGTCTCTGATGTTTTTTGACGCATTATTTTTAAGCTAATTGAGCCATTTTATTTATTATTTTACTTCGCCGACGTTTTATTGCTCAAATACCGACGAAGGAGAGTGCTGTAGCACAGAAAACTCAGAAAAAACTTTTTTCTGATTTGACCCGGCTGGGATTCGAACCTGGGTCTTTCTGGTTGCAGAGCCAACACGCTGACTACTCGCCATCAGCACCCCCATACGATGTTGATTATGTTCATTATGTTCAGCGTATTAACTTGAACTTGTAAAATAAGACATAATAAGAAATAAACATTTGAAATATTGTCAAAAATAACCAAGTACAATATTGCAGAACTAGCACACTTTTATAATTTTCAATTCTCTTTTCTTCTTTTCAATGTATTTCAAGAATGCCAATTTAAGAACGAAGGTGGCGATGGCACGATGGATGATAGTCTGCACGTTGACTACACAACCAAAAAACAGACCTGGGTTCAACCCCAGTTTCAGACTAAAATTTTAAAATAAAAATAACCATCTCGCATTTTTCTGATGTGCATTAGTGTGGCTTTGTGTGTCAATTGTTGTCGGAAGGTTTCAGTGGCGAAGGCATAGTTACTGGTCACTGAACAATACCGGTTTCAGCTGATAGCAATCCACAATCACATCAAAACGCCCTCCTTCGTCGGTATTGTGTAGCACCGGCGAAGTAAAATAATAATAAAAATGGCTACTAAACCGAAGCTTCAGCACTGCTACGAGTATAAACACAAAAGAACGTGCAAAAGCAGAGCTGTAAAATAACTGATTAAGCTTCACCTCCTGTCGTTTTTCTAACTATCCCTTTCCTATAGTTCCAGCACAATGCTTCGCATGTGTAGCAGTCATCTCCTGAGTGCTGGTCCTAAATAAAAAAAAAAATAAAAAAAAAAAAAAAAACGAGAACTACGTTGAAACCACAATTATAACGACAAGGCCAAGAGAAATAGGCCCAAATGTCTTTATTCTTTTGACTTGCAGAATTTAATAGAAGACCGTATACTATGTTCCGCATATTGTCGTAAACAATGTGTTTAGGAAATGTGAGACAATTTTGCCAACTGGCATGTACGTCCGTGTTATAAATGGATCAAATTTTTTTTTTTTGCTTTTTGTTAAAATATTTAAAACAAACTCGATAAGTAAATCATTTAAATTGATTGGTTTTCTACCCAAAAATTTAAATACCGAAAAACAACAAAAAAAACATGAAAAATTAATGTCTGGCTTTTTATTCGCGACCAAACATTTTTGGCCATCTTTTGGCTGAACGTTTTTTTTTTTTTTTTTTACGATTTTTATAATCAGTTTATGTTTGATTTTATTGTCGGGTTTGTTAGTGTTCTGTTGTTTAATGATATAAAACAATTGGTTGCCTTTGTCTGTTGTGTTAATCTGAATTAGAAAAAAGTAACACGTTAAATGACAATTTAAACGATACCGACACAATTTGAATTTTTTGTTGTTTTTTAAATCAAGGTTGAATTTCATTTGATCAAAATTTAAAAAAAAAAATATCATGAATTTATATAGATTGGACATAATTAATGAGATTATATCCTCTTTTCGTCTGTAACAAAAACAAGCAAACATTAACACACATTTCATCAACGGGCATAAACAATTTAATAATAATAAAAATGTGTTTATGACTTGGATTTTTACTGAGGCGAAAAATAATAATAACAAAAGTTCCTAGACGCGCGTTCAATAAATAGAAAAAAAAAAAATAATAAAAAATCTTCTCCCTCGTTATACGTCCAATAATACGCATGCGTCACACAGCAATTGTGCAGTTGCAATAGAATCGCTGTTATTGCAATTGAAATTGTTTTTATTGTACTATTTTAATGTACTTTCTCATTACGTAGTTGACAGCTTGAGTTACGACATTGTTATAAGTTAAGTTTGCATTAATGAATGAAAACAGATTGTAAATGTCAATTACCTTTACATTCATTCAATACTTAATTTGATGTGAATATTTAATTAATATTGCACTCACACCCAAAACATTTTTAGTTTTTATTGAGATCAAAATTAAAGCAAAAAAAAAACAAACAATAACAAAAAAAGGAAAATATATTCCTCTTGATACCCGTAACATGGCAATAAGACGCTACCGTTTCACACACTTGTCCCAGTTTTTGCAATACTTTTTCTAATTTCTGTCGCTACATAACAATTTAATCGATAACGATATGATAACGAATGCCGTAATATGACCCATCCAAAGAAACCGAAAAATTTGCACTCTATTCGCTGACTTGGTGTACATAATCGTTCGCCATTTCTATTGAAAACAAAAACTATTTGAGATTTTTTTATTGTTATTTCAATATAAATGCCGAACGATTATTTTCACTCGGCTTCCACGAACAGCCAGTAATTTTATTTTTCCCTTTTTTTTATCTGGGACCACCACTCAGGAGATGACCCCTACACATGCGTTGCATTGTGCTTGAACTATAGGAAAGGGATAGTTGGAGAAATTAATTAATTAATTAATTATTTTACAGTTCTGCTTTTGCACGTTCTTTGTTTATAGCAGTGTTGAAGCTTCGGTTTAGTAGCCATTTTTTTTATTATTATTTTACTTTGCCGGTGCTACACAATACCAACGAAGGAGGCCGTTCTGATGTGCCTGTGGATTGGATAGAACTGAAGACGTTACTGTTCATGGACCAGTGACTATGCCTTCACCACTGAAAACTTGCGACAACAACTGACATAAAGACACACAAATGCACATCAGAAAAATGCGAGATGTTTTTTTTATGATTTTAGTCTGAAACTGGGATTGAAACCAGGCCGGTTTTTGTTTTGTAGTCAACGTTCAGACTACTTCAGCCATCGCCACCCATCATTTGGGAGATTAAAAGAGGGACCTTTTTCTTTAGCATTCCGTAAAGAAGCCGTTCACTGTATAAGGTAGCTAATCAGTGATGTTAACTGGGGTTGAAGGCAGGTCTGTTTTGGTTTTGTAGTCAATGTGCAGACTACTTCAGCCATCGCCACCCTCATTCTAATCAAAAATGTAATTTCTTCACAATATTGTGATAAATTAACTGTGAACTTGAACACGACAGAAAATTTTCATTAATTTTTATAAATTTAGTTCGATTAAAATCTAAACATTCTGAAATTTGGCATATTTAAAGCAGTGCAAAAAATCGTAATTTTTAAGGAAAGAATAGTCAATTTGTTATTTTCGAGACCAAAATCGTCAAAATGACGATAAATCGTCAAATATGGCAGCCATTATTGTGCAATAATTGCAAAAAAAAAATTTTCAGCAGATGCTGCCTGAGTATTAACTTTTTTTTTATAAAAACTTTATGCTCAAGAAAGAATTGTAAAATCTTGAGAATAAAATGAATAAAATGTATAAAATAAAAAAACAAAATCATTGGACAATTGTTCAACGATGGAGAATTAATTTGGAAATTAACAAAAAAAAAAAAATATTAATAATAATAATCATATGAATATGAACATGAAAAATAAAAATTTAATTGGAAAACTTATTCTCAACAAATTTAACAAACATTTTCTTCAGGGTTTTAGAAAAACACTGCTTCAATCTTTAAAAATTTGTTATTGCCGTTCAAGTGTATTTTCAATATATTTTTATTTAATATTAATCATACAGGTATTTACATGAAAACCTGAACAAATTTTTGAAATTCAGAAAATAAAAACTAACACAGGGACGTATAAAAATAAAACAATGCGAATTGAATAAAAAAGACTGTTTCATTCAATATCAATACAAGTTGCATACACAAACACACACGCTCATAAAATATTATTAACAAATAAACTTTTGTTTATTAAATAAATAAATTTAATTAAAAAATGGAAATTTGAAACAATACAACAGAAAATTACCAAGAACAGCTGTTATTCGCTGCTGTTTACTGTTAATACATCAACAGCAGCACCAAACCACAACAACAACAACAACAACAACAACAACAAGAACAACAAAAACCTTAACTACAATTGGCAGGTATATTGTGACCGACCATTCCTGCACTGCTACTGAAACCAGTCCAACTGGTATTAATTTTATTTTACTTTGATTTTTTAAACTTTATTTTATTCATTTTAATTAATAAATAACACAAGTATGACGAGCACAATGAGACCTTTTGTTATTGAAGAGGCAAAAAAAAGAAGCCCCAATAAGGAGAATGTTTCAGTAATTGCTTTTGTTCCGATAGATATTCATAGAAATCGTATAAGCGATAAGTGAAAAAAGGGAATAATATATTGCGTATCACTTTAGACCAGGTGCAGACTATGCAACTTTTTATTTTCTTTCCCGATGCAAGAAGAACGAACGTTTCAATCTGTTTTTTATTTTTTTATTATTATTTCTTTTTAGGTTAAGTTTAAAAAGCCTGAGTGGGTAAATGAAATCTCAATTAAAATGCGAAGGAAAATGTATAATGGATTCGTGTAAATTTTATAAAGACTACTATTTCACGTGCAATTGTCAAGCAGCGCTGTAGCCATGTGTCGCTTAAGCCACCATTAGACGACCTGGGCCCAAATCGTCGCATTCGTGATCGCATGAATTTTATAGAAATTTTACTTTTTGAGATCGTCGTCATATTCGTTATCGAACAACAAGTATCGAAATTTCAGATGATGGCATCCGATAACGAGTAGTCGATCGAGTACCTTCTCGCGAAATGTCATTCGATAGACCCGAAGCTGATGATTTTTTTTTTAATTACAAAATTATTTCCAACAAATTTAGAAGATTTTGCTTTAACAGTTTTCAAAATATACAGAAACCAATATTCTGTTTGTATGGATGGCAGCACACCAACTTATCCAATCCCTCCCAGTTTTTGACTGATAATTAGAAAGTCATTTGGAGCATATTCAGAAACTTGCACTTCAACCGTTCTCATGATATACAAAGCTAAACATTTACTTTGTATGGGCGTGGCAACTCCCAGTTGTTACAATGCTGCTTTTGCACGTTTTGTTGCAACACATCTGACTGATATCAAGGAAACGCTTTAAATTTTTTTTGCAGCAGTATTTGATAATTTACTTCGCCGTTGATGCTACACAATACCGACGAACGAGGTCGCTCTGATATTCCTTGTGGATTAGTATCAGCTGAAAGAGGTACTGTTCAGTGACCAGTGACTGTGTGCCTTTGCCACTGAAACATTTCGACAACAACTGACATAAGGACATACTGGACATCAGAGGCGCTTTAATACTGTTATAAAACAAAGAACGTGCAACAGCAGAGTTGTAAGATAGTAGAGCTTCACCTGTCATTTCTCTAACTTTCCATTTCCTCCAGTTTCTGCACAACGTATGGCATGTGTAGGGTGGGTCATCTCCTGAGTGCTGGTCCAAGATAAAAAAAAATACATTTTACAAACATTTCGCCTGCAATAGATATTGCACAGAGTGTAACCATGTACGAAGGAATGTTCATGTTTAAAATTTAATTTTTAGAATTGTTTTTCCCTAAATTTATCTTGAATTCTTTTGCATTATTTTGCTCAACAATTCTCAGAAACAATCCTCATTAAATGATAAAAATTTTGTAGAAAGATGACAATATTTTGGCCATACGTTCACTTCAATGCCTTTTACAGTATTGAAGAAGAAAAAGCGGAAAGAAAGTGATGACCATAATTTTTTTTTTAAAGAAATCTAAATCTACTTTTAAATTGTTGTATGATCTCAATAAAAACAAAACGGAATGAACATTTCAAATAAAATACATTTCAACAATTGCATTGAGTAAAATAATCCAAAGTTTGTCATCTGCTGTTAAAAAAAAAATTAAATGCTGCAAAAATTCCCTATCAAGACGATTTTAGTTTGTTTCAACATTCAAATAATTTTCTATTAAACGTTTTGTTTTGATGGGCTTTGAACGGAACGAGAGAGCTAGTAGATGTCTATTTCTGTTCTATTTAAAAACTATTTTGTTACATTTTATGCAGCGCTTTTATTTGTGCTTAAGCAAGCTGTGGTTATTGTCTTCAGAAGTAAAAGCCAACAGAGACCATCATCCTACCATTCTCCTGTCCTGGTAAAATAAAAAAAAAAAAAAACAAATAAAATGATACAGCGATAACAACATACATAAATATGGCACATTATAATAACCAAACCGGTTTGAAATGATGAATCCGTATTACATACTACAAGTATAGCATGATTATATTATACCAGGCCTGGGAAATGGGTAGTTTGAAAAAGGGGTTTTCAAAGTTCAATAAAATATTTAAAATCTTTGTTGAAAAGAGATGATTTATTTTGGAAATTTGAAAATAAATTAAATAAGAGACATCAGATATCAGGCCTGTTCTGCAAATCACCTGATTTGAAATCACGAACCGTTTTGAAACCACGCCGACGATTTGAAGCTGTTCTGTAAATCAAGCGATTTTACACTTTTCGGCGTGGTTTTAATTTTTCGAATACACTAGAAAACAGCTGATGTTTTATATTTTTGCATTGTGAATTAAAATATTAGATGAAACAAAGAATATAAAAATGTCAGGAGCTAGTTTATTGTCAATAATTGCTTTAAGAAAGCATCATTTAAAAAAAGAACATGAAGCTTTAAAAACCATTAATTTTTTATTAGCACAACAAAATATCTGCATTCATATGTACATACATATGTATAATTGCGAACTTGTCAGTGCTTTCATTAACGAAATTTGCGTAAATTTTGCATTTAATTATTTATAAATTTGCACAAAAATTATTTAATTATTGACCATATTGATTTTTTATACAACAATATATAAAATTTGTCTTAAATAAAGAACATGATGGTAAAATATTTATATAATTTACATGACTTCTAAAGACTGTGTGACTTTGGCAACCTCAAAAACATGTTCGAAAAAATTAACCAGCTGGCTGCTAGAAAATAAATGTAAACCACGACATTGCTAAACAAAGCAAAACAATCATTTATTAACAAAAAAGCAGTGTTCTTACAAATTTGCTCATATTTAAGCTTTTATATGTAGCAAAACAAATTTTATTACAAAAATAAATAGAAAAGAAATCACATGAAATATATTGTAGCATTTTTATTAAATTATAAACGAAAAAATAAGCAAGTGTTTTCAAATCGTCAGTAATTGACGATTTCAAATCACGAGATTATTAATATTTTTGTGTGCAGAACACCATTTCCGTGATTTCAATTCACTTTGACCAAAAAGTGGTTTGCAGAACAGGCCTGTATATATATGTTTCTACTTTTAAAATTGTGGTTTTTCCCGGAAAAATATGTGAAATGTATTATTAAGAAAATAAATTCAGGTAATATACAATACTACATGTGCACGGTGTTAGATTTTAATATTCGTTTGTTTTATTTTTTAATTTTTCATTTGGCCGGCATGGCCAATGGCAAAGCCTAATGCAGATGAGAAGAAAAATCTAAAAATAGAAAATGTATGTGTGACATGTTATGTTTTTGTTTATAGATTTTTTTGGTTTTTGTGTTCGGTATTGAACTTCAATTCTCGATTGTTTAGTTGAACTTTGAACATAATGCACCCTACAAACGGAGGAACAGTGTCATATACATTTGTTTCTTTCAATGTGCCATTTTTCAAGCCACACGAGGGAACCAAAACGAGAAACATTAGTTGTGTTTTAACGAATGTTGATGATACACGCCAAAAAAACAATTTTTAAAAAAGAATAACTCGCAAAGTGTGTTGACTGCAATTATTATAATTGATATTTTCTTTTTATAATCTTCAGATCTAACGTCCCATAATTCTCGAACATTTTTATACAAATTTCTAAAATTTAACCAATTTTGACTATTTTATTATTTTATTGAATTCATTTTCTTAATTCCGCGACTTAAAGCACGAATGCTCTCAACGACATAACAAAGCAAAAACAGGGTGGCGATCGCACGATGGATGATAGCACGTTGACTACTAAACCAAAAACGGACATAGGTTCAACCACAGTTTCAGACTAAAATTTTTTAAAATAAAAATAAACATCTCGCATTTTTCTGATGTGCATTAGTGTGTCTTTGTGTGTCAGTTGTTGTCGGAAGGTTTCAGTGGCGAAGGCATAGTCATAGTTCCAGCACAATGCTTCGCATGTATAGGAGTCATTTCCTGAGTGCTGGTCCCAAAAAAAAAGAAGGAAATATCAATACAGACGAGGGAACATGCAAAATACAATCAAAAAATTTTGATATTTTGGACACATGCAAGGAAACATGAATTTCAATAAGAAATATTGCTACAAAGGGAGGAACATTGACAGAAATATGCCCATGTTCCATTTGTAGGCTGCATAAGAATCTTGAATTTGTAGTCAGAAATTAGGAAAACTCCACTAATGAGCTAAGTAAATATTAGCGAAATAGTACTATATGGATATGCTTTCCTCCTCAGTTATTGAGTTTGCTTTTATAAAAATAAAAAAAAAATACTTTATGAGAATATCATAAAGTAAGTAATACAGTATAATCTTAGAAAAGTTAACGCGCCTAAAAGTTAAACTTGCAGATAAGTTAACAGTTTCTTACCCCATTTATACGCACGCCTTAATTGCAATTAAAAATGTTTTGAATAGAAATTTTTTTTGACGTATAAACGGTAGTATAATTTCTTAATTGCAAGTAAATAACTCACGATAACTAATCACGATTAATTTTACTACTTGCAATTAAAATGTAAAGTGCTGCCACTTCACCAGTTATTCTTGTTTATCAACGGGGATAGTGCATGTGTTTTTATAGCAATGTTGCCAATTAATTTTTTCTTTCTCTACCGGCATCACTAAAATATGTGTAAGTTTATGTATTCTTATCTAGTACGTATAAACAGCGAGTTAATTAATTGCAAGTTAATTTTAATTGCGATTAGCTAGCGTATAACGGCCATTTTCACAATGTCTGATTAAAACTTAATTGGAACTTTAACAGTCGGTTAACTAAAAATATATTTCACAATGTATGATTAACTTTTAACTGACACCATTTAACGAAAAAGTGTCTGTTAAATTTAAACGAACAAAATGTGACGATTAGCAATATAATCGACACCTTTGCATAGCTAATTTTAATTGATAAATAGAAAAAATGTACACATGTAAAAAATGGGAAAGCAACACTTATATTTTGTCAATGTTTATAATTTTGAAATTTTGAAACAAAAAAAAGAAATCTTGCTGTGAGGCTCTACAAAAATCTTTTTAACATGTGTATATCTTAATATTTTTATAGACCAATATTTTACCTGTCCCACTTGTTTTTTTAAATGTTCCAAGCTGGAACAATTTGCTGCTTATGAATATTCCGCCCTTTTCCTTTCAGTGTTTAATATTTTTTTTTTCACAAACATTAAGATTTTTTTCTATTTTCTGTCATTTTTCGTAAACAAACACAAACAATATTGCCATACTTTTTAGCGAATTCTTTTGTTAAGTAACTGAAGGATGGTGAAACTGAAATCGTTAACCGTCGATTAAATAGTGCCTGTTAAGCAAACTGCCAGTTAGTTAATTTTCTGTTAAAAGTAAAATAATAAGACATTGTGAAAATGGCCGTAAATGGGATATTTCATAATCAACTTGCAGCTCTAAAAAGTTAACTTTTCGGAGCGTGTAAATTTTTTTAAAATAACGGCTGTTTCAGTGATAATAGTGGCAACTTGATAACTTAAAATCTTCCCAATGGCAATGCTAAACCTTTATTTTCGTTATTAGATTATGGTATTCCCCGAACTTTTATTTTGAACTGCATAATTTTGTCAACAGTTCAACATTGCTGTTGAAGTTGTTGTTAGTCGTCAGTTTTTAGCTTGTGAGTTGTGCAGTACTTATTTAAAAATGCCAAAGCCAAATCAGATTGGATATGCAGCAAAAAGTGGTGACTTTAAAAATGTTTAATCAAGGTATGCACGGAAAGCGATTGGCATTGAATTATGGTGTATCCAAAGTAGCCATTTCAAAGATAAAGAAAAAAACGTAACGAAATCTTGGAGGCTGTTGCAAACACATATCGAGTCTTTGGTGCAATACCGTCGATATTCAAAAAAATCGTACACTGAGAAAAATGCATTTGAAGTTTTGAGCCATCTTTTTGAGAGTATTTTCGTTTACTAAAGTTATTTTTTTACAAGTTTTTAAATAAAGAGGCATGTTTTGTAATGTTTTCTGTTTGTAAATTTCTTGTCATAAAGGAAATATTTCATTATTGCAAATAAATATTTTTGGAAATAGCTGGAGGCAATAAAGACATTTGTAGCTGTAGAATCTGAACAGTTAAAGATAGAACCATAATCTTTTTACCTTTAGATAGATATTTCCCCAAAGATCATTTCTGCATACCCAGTAGGTCCAGGGTAGGGCGATTTGAAAATCTTAACGCTTCGCGTTTCTGATTCTTGGAATTGTACTGAGCAAAAAAAGTCCACTAGACCATACGTCTACGGTGAAATTCGAGCTGGCGCATTTTGACTTGATCAGACTTTTGTCACGTTTTTTTTTGGATATTTTGGCCTATAACAGCCAAACCATTGAGATTTTCGATCCAATACTAAGACAAAAATTGTAGCCAAGACAATAGTTAAGAACTCTCTAGTACATCGCAAAAGCATTGGAACGCTCCTTCAGGCAGTTTTGGCCTTGTGAACGTGCAAATTTTTCGTGAAAATATCGATAAATTACCATTTTCAATTGTTCATATCGCAAAATCATAAAAATGTTCTATTTCTTACTTTTTCCCCTTTTTTTATCCAAAAATATAATGTTTTTTTGACATTAAACTAACAAAAATGCATCAAATGAACTGAAAACAATAGAAGAATAAAAAATAAGAAATAAAATAAATAGAATAAATAAAAAAATATAATTTGACTTAATTTAATAAAAGAAAGACTTCAAGTAAAAATTGGTAATTGTTTTTTTATGTATGTTTCATCAGTTATTTATTAGGAAGATAGAACATTCGATTTAATTTCGACCGGACTTATCTACGCGATTTTAAACCGAGTAAAATTATGCGAATTCGCTTTACACAACACCTAAGTATGTGTATTCGTTTTAAAAACGAAAACGTTCTGCGGATTCGGTTTACAGAACATACACGAATGGTTTTCTTGCTATTGTCGCCTGTGTGTTTTTACATTTTTTAGAGAGTAGTAGTCTCTTTTTAAGACATGCCAAAGTTAATTTACACAAACAAACTAAACAAACTCTTCATTAAAAATTAAATGTTGCAAATCACTTCAAAATAATTACAATAATACTTTGCATAAAATTTCAATTTGAATTCAATCAGTTCAGTTTTGAAAAAAAAATTGTTTATATTGAGATCTTTAAGAAATAAATGAGAATAGTAAAAGCTTAATATGAAAAATTTCAATTTAAATGAAAACTCATAACATTGATAGTTCTAACAATTTAAAATTAGTTAAAGCCGGAATAGGACTGCGTATTTAATGTGAATAAAATTGATTGAAGAATGCTGGAAATGGAGGCTGAGTAGTTGTCGCATTGTCTTTGCAGCGAGAATATTTTCGGTTCAGTATGCAGTCAGACTAAGGGCCATTATTACAACTAAGCAATAAAGTTACTGATAGCTAAAAGTAACTTTAGATAAAATGAATAATAAAGTAACCTTTAACTTGTTTTCATTATTACAACTGTTCGAAAAAATAAAATTAATATTTTTAAAAATATGGCAGTACCAGAGTAAATACCGACTACTTTTGACAAACAAAAAAAGCTACTGGCAACGACAAGGTTTTATTTTATTCTTTATTTAAAGCGTTTTTTTGATACTCTACGTTTTTGCTGTGTGTTTTGAAAAATATCCTCTAGCTCGTTTATATAAAACAATCGCGTTCTGCTTTCCATTTTAGTTTAAAAAATTAATTTGTATACGTTTATACTTTCCATGCTGCCATATTTAAAGTGCATAAAATATGGCAGCTTCAAATGCTTTAGTCCACTTTAAAAGTTACAGGTAGAATGAACTTTCCGTTAGCTTATCGGTTACATGAGGTTAAAGTGAACTTGTAATAACGAAAAACTAATTATTTGTCCGATAGCATCCCAACTTTAGCTATCGGCAAGTTATAATAATCGGCCTAAATGTTTTTTTTATTGCGTCTATGCCAAAAGAGCTTACTGGTTCGTTAGTATTTGAGTACAAAAACGCTGGCAAAATAGAATAATAAATGAAATGACGTTTCTTACGCTTCAAAAAAAAAAAAAAAAAAAAAAAAAAGTCAACGAAATATATTAAGTATTTAATATATAAAATACATTAAATTATTTAAAAGAAAATTCCTTTTAACAATTATCACTTCCTTCAAAAAATTTCCATCGAGCGATTATTAAATAATTGACTCGCTGCCAGCGGAGCGATACAACAGTATAGTGTCGCCTAATATTCCATCTCTGTAACATAATCCATGTAATAAAGAAACGTGCCACATGCTACATTGTGCTGATATGAACTGCAAACTGCATGCATGTTGTGTATGAATAGTATTTATTATTTGCACTGTAACAACCAGCACATTTTGCACCCATTCGTGTGTTGTTGCTGCTTTGTAACTAAATATGTATCTGATCTTTACAAATACGAAATGTAAAAAGTATCTTCGCATTACATTGTTAGATACAAGTATTTTTTCTTTGTTTGTGTTGTTTTTTTTTCCTTTTTTTTTTTTTTTGTCTTCTTTTAGTTTAATTTTTTATTGGGTTTCTTGTGTTGAACATACAACAAAGTTAAAGTTTTCGAAAACCCGCTTAAGTTCACTTGGTATTACTTGTGGCATGGCAGCTTGCTGGTGGTGCATCAGTATATTTTTGTTAGCTGAAGCTAGTGCCCCTATTAACTTGTTAGGAGTGTATGCATTTTTGTCTTAAATTTTATTTTATGTTTGTATTTATATTAAATGTTTTTTTTTTAGCACAATAGGTTTATGGTTTTGTCGAAGCAAGCAGCTCAACATCGTAAGCACAGATACTTAGTCACTGACTCACTCACTCACTCACTCACTTAGTCAGTCAGTCGCTTGCTTGTGTGGGGAAGTAAGTACATGCTGCTAGGGCATACAGTTTTATCGACTTTTCAATTATTCGTTTTATGAAATGATTAGATTTTTGAATTATTCGCAGAACGAAGTCAATATCTTATTTCGTTCGAATAATCAAACTTTTATCCCAGTTGTTTGGTACCGCGTTAGTCGAGTCAGTAGTGTGCGGTTCTAGGTTCGCTTCCTAGCAGAGGCTCTGGTCTGTATCACTACAACACGGGAAAGTTTTTTTCACACCAGCTATCACAATGGGATCATAATAAATTGCACCCAAGTGGGCTGGGACCTTTGTTTACTTTCACATTCAGCAACCTGCCGATCAAACCTTCGACACGCACACTAAAATTTAGCCTATCTTCAAACGATATGCTATAAAGCTTGCACTTCAAAGTTTTACTCTTATTTACAAAAAGTGTGCAGTTTTTGTAAATCGCAATTTAAATTTGAAATGATAAGTGGATGGATGCTACACGATCAATATTCAGCTGCAATATTTGTCTTTGTGCGCGAAAAATAGTCACACATATACCTACGCTCTGTGTAATATTGACGAATATCAAAATGGTTTTGATATTCATCAAAATATTGAAGAAGCAGTTTGACGTAGTGTGGCAGTGTTATTGTCAATATTAATTTTTTTTCTGGTAACTTTGAGTGCACATCGTAGTTGTGACGCATTACAAATAGAGTAAAAAATTTTTGTAATCGAATTAAATGAAGTATATCGCTCATTAAGGGTTTGTTTTTTTGATGTGCAAATTAAAAAATATAACGTGCAAAAGCAGATTTGTAAGATAATAAAGATTCAACTCTACTATCTCTCCTAATATCCATTTCCTCTAGTTCCAGCACAATGCACCGCATATGTAGCAGCCATCCCCTGAGTGCCGGTCTAGGAAAGAAAAAACCAAAAACAAAAGTCATGGCGACCGAGTTTTGGAGTTCTCTTATGTATTAATTTAAAATGCTGGTACCTCGTAGTTCCAAGTCCAAACATTTTTCGTTTAAAATGTTTTAGTGCTCTCTTTTTATTTATTTTATTTTAAAATTCTCCAATTTTCACACTTTTATTAAAGTTTGCATTCAGCTATTTTTATTCTTCAAATGCAATACTTTTTATATGTGATTGACGAATTCGCTGTCCCTTGGAATATTTAAAAAAAAACCAATTTAACACTTAAGATATGCAAAGCCACGAATTTTCATTTCTGTATTGAATTAAATTTGGTTTGCTTTTTAATTAATTTGTATGTTTTAGAAATCTGCTTCCTTTCTCTACATTCACTGAGAATGAGAACGTAAAAAAAAAAATTCACGTGAAATTCATGATACCAATTTACACCTCGAGGGGAATGCGTGTTTCAAGATTAATGTGGATACCTGCCCGAAGGCCTAACCCCACAGTGGTCTTAAGACCGAGTGAATTAGAGACGACCACTAACGCCCCCAGAGCAATAAGTGCTGCAAGTAATACTTGCATCCTAGAGTTGGGTAGCAAATCAGTATAGTTATCCTTGTTGAGGTGTTCGAGCGGTCTAAACTCTATGTCACATCAGAATGTATGTTCGTCAAGAACTTTTAAACAGTAGTACTGTTAGTTCGAGACACATTTCGGTGACTACTGTTGAATGGCAACAGCACCTAGTTAAGTAGAAGTCGTATCAAGAATATGTGCCTTCCCTCACATATTCTCGAACAAACCAAAGACTCGACTTCCTGTGTAACTTTAGGTTTTAAGCACAGCCACTACGAATCGATTCCCAAACCAGCACGCACACTCCAACTTTTCAGGGTTGACAAGAAGCACTCAATTAAGAGTACATCAGTCATTAAACCCTTACTTAGCGCTGAAGGTGTGGGGCTCAGCTGGTCATGTAGTGCTAGATTAGAATTGAACTGGGGTTTAATCAGTCACACGGATAGACAAGCATATCCTCCTCAATCTCTAGTCAGATTTCGAAGAGTCACCTCTTCTGTCATTTTCGATTTCAAGGGGAGACCAAGGTAATGCTACACCTTAAGCTAGGTACCGCGGGGTCGCTAAAACACCCGTAGGTTTAGAAACAAGTTCCTAAACCCCCTTGCCGGAAACCTCGAGGTGAATGAAAATTTTACGTGAACAAAAATTTTACTTCTTATTCGCGATAGGGGTGATAACAAACTGTCGAAGTCGAAGACGATAAATCACAGCCGTCATAATCTTTTGACGGCATATTTTTATATATGAAGTTTGTAACACAACACTAAGAAATATATGAACTGTAGACTTTTATTTTGCGAATACCTTAAAGCGGAGCAGCTGTAATGGAAAAAAGTATTGATACTTTCAAACATTACGGTTGTACATATGTGACAGCGCATAGAGAAAGGAACCTAAGGGTAAAAAAAAAGCAATTTTAACTTTTTTTTTTTTTTTTGATGTGGACAACATCTGAGCATCGAATGAGACCGATCCCATGCCCCAAAAGTGTTCCCTCCCAGAGATATGCGCGTTTTATGAAAGTGATGGTACACCAAAGATACACGTATTTAAATCTTTAAAATGGCTCTCCTGAACAAAACCGGTTTTTACCCTTAGGTCCCTTTCTATTTTGCGCGTCACATATATTATTCATTGTGCTACAAATCGAGTGTACATATTAAATATTCAGAAGCAAATTTCGTTTAATTTTTTAGTGAAATATCAGCAGAAATTTCATAGAAAGAATGCACGTTTCAAGAACGTTTTTGGTTTTAAACGAATTAATCATTTAATTCGATTAGGTTAGGGATAAAAAGGTGGGTAGGATTTACACTTATGCCCACGCGGCATCTTGTGCGCCTTACACTAAGATCCGGGGTACCCGCCTCAAAAAACCTATCTCATAAAAACCGGTCACTTCAAGAAACCAGTTGGCACCATGTATTCTCCCTGAGGTTCGTTCAGTGCGAGACACAAGGCCCCCCGCAGGTGCGGCATGTTGGTCTGCCAAAAAACTTGTCTCCTAATCTCACCAAATACTGAACAGTGACACTGTCTTGCCATTCTCCCCATCAAATGCCCTGCATGTGATATCGGCCACCAATCGCATGCCAGCGAGATGAGACCTCATCTCCGTGTGACCGGTTATTATGCCAACCAATCTTCTTTAATCCTATTAAATTATTCTTTTGAAGATGTAGTAAAAATTGGTAATGCAATTTGATACGTTTCGTGAATCCATGTTCGTCTGAATACCCTAAAAATACGAAAATACATGCCCGCGCACATACAATTGTTCAAAGGTCAGTCAACCTCTAATCGAATCTTTTTGTGTTTCTTCTTCATTTTGTTTTTCTTAGGTTTTAGCATCACTTCAGCTACTCCTCCTTCTTTTTGTTATTATTCTATCATGTAATATCGTGAATTATATGGGTTTTGTTTTTGTCTTAACGATAAATATCCTAACATTAACATTTATGTGCTTGTTGTGTGCAATAAAAAATTAAATGGGTGGTACTCGACACATAAAGAAAAAAATATTCATATTTTATTCAGGCTTGCCTTTTTTTTTATAGAATCTCTAATTGGAAGGCAATGTTCACATAAGGCTCATAAAACCAGCTAGAGGCTAGGCTCTAGGCTGGTTTCCAGAATAGTGCGTTTGTCAAAGGATTAGTAAAATTTTATTTCGTTTTGAGTAACTGAATTGCTCAATTCACAAGCTGAGTCGTGTGGTTTATCGTTTCAAGAAAAAGTCGAAATGCTTTATGTGCTTGTGAACAGGCAAATTATCGTATTTTTAATTTTAATTTTATTTTTTATTTATATTTTCTTCTTTAAAACAAAAACAAAAAAATTGATATTCTTTTAAGTTTATTCCATGAAATTAAACCAGTTATGGAAATTTTAATTTGATACGAATTAGTTTCTAATGTCTAGTACACACTTTTGGCATTTCTTTTATTGTCAATTTGTGACGCCATTTTTGAAATGTATGCAATGCGTGCAATGCCGTTCACATCATAAAGCGCGCATGCCACTGAATACTGACAACGTTAAGGAAATATATTTTTGTAAATTAATTAAAAATGCTTTCTTTGTTGAAATTCTAAAACTTAAGACAAGCAGGATTGTTCATGCTTTAGAATCTGCCAAAAGCTTTACAGAAGCTTAAAAGGTTTACAACATCGTAAATATTTATTTATTTCATTTAATTTTTTTTTTCGCCCAGCATTTCATTTCCCGACTGCAATCACATTTTACGTGACTTGAAACAATTTCAAATAAAATTGCTTGAAATAAATTCATAAATTCATAAATTTGATTGTGCACTCAATGATACGGTTACTGACAAGTTATTTTCATTGTTGTTTCTATTTGCATTTGTATTTGTATTTGTATTTGTATTTCATATACAGTATAAAATTAGTCATCCTGAGCACATGCATGTGTTTCTCTACTCATTCACTACTGCCCTTTTCGTTACCCACACATGTCAAGCAGAAAAATAAAATATTAGTCTCACTTCTATTTTTATTTTGACCTTTATTAAATTTTCTAATTATATTTATTTTTGAGCGATGGTTTTTTTTTTATGAAAATTTTTAACAATTATTTATTTTCAATATTTCGCTACCAAATAAGTAGCATCGTCAGGAAATAATAATTTGTATTTATAATACAGTCGAATTTTCTTATAGTAAACTTCTATACACAGAAGTTCTCCCTATTATGAACTAAAATCAAGAACAGAGCTTTTTCGTTCCACTGTCAATGTATTCTGATCTCCGTATAATGAATTTGCATACAGTGAATTTTTCTTTACAATGAACAAAATTTTGGAAACAAAAATACATTTTACGTGTGTTTTTGTCTCCATATAGTGAACTATTTTTAGCAGCTTTATTTCACACTTGTTAGCAACACTTTTTATAAAGAAAATAAGTAATATTTTTGGGATTCCCAAAATATGAAAATGAAAACAAAAAAATTAATGACCATTCTGATGTTTGTTGCACATTCTCTTTTCAAAGTCTGTGCACAGTTTACAATGGTACCCCGGTAGTCTAGTAAGTAGTTAGCTAGTTTATCAGTGGAGGGTTCTAGGTTCGATTCCTAGCAATGACTCTGCTCTGCATCAGTACACACATGTGAAAGTTTTTTTCACAACAGCTATCACAATGGGGCCATTATAAATGGAATACAACTCTCATGTATGGGCCGGAGCTTCAAAGGCTATTTTGAAGTTACCCGACCGTGCAGAGGAAAGAGCGAAGAGACTCATAGGAGACAGTAGGGTAGCGAACACTATTGACTCTCTTGAGCATCGTCGCAACGTGCGGTGCGTTTCGTTGTTCTATCTTTACTATAATGGGATGTGTTCTGATGAAATCAAAGAACTCGTTCCCGAAACCCGGTCATTCACTCGCACGACGCGTTCATCATTAAGAGTGCATCCATTTGTCGTCGACTTGGCAGTGAATCGCACTACGGTTTACAGAGAAAATTCGTTTTTCGGCCGAACGGCACGTATGTGGAATGGACTTCCCGCGGAGGTGTTTCCTGTCACTTTTAACGCGGGAAAATTTAAATCAAATGTCAATAAACACTACTCCCTCTATACTTTCCTTTCTCCCAAAATCTTATTTCCTAGTTCCTCCATAATGCACTGCATGTATAGGCGTCATTCCCTGAGTGCCGGTCCAAGAAAAAAAAAATTGGACACAAGTGGATTGGGACCTTTTATACCTTCCCATCCAACAACCTGAGCTTTGTTTGCTTTCCCACTGTTCATATATGAACAACTAAACAATTTTTTTGGCTTCGCATTGCGCATTCATGAATACTTAAAAAAAAAATTAAATGTTCGCATTCATGTTTGTGCGTTGGTTAAAGTTTTTGTACATTCGTTTCTGAGTGTGAGAATAAATCACCAAATTTAGAATTCTCATTCTTGATAAATTTTAATAATGTACACATTTTAGTGTACATGGGTAGGTTAGCAGGCCGCCAAGTCCCAAGGGAATCAGCTCACTTGGGTGTACATACTCGTACATGGAAATTTGTGAACCCTGAAATAAATGTAAATGGGTATGCAAGTAGAGCTGTGTGTATGTATTACCATTTTTTTTATACTGTTTTATTGTAAAAAAAAATAAATTTTTATATGAAAATTAAACTTGGGAGTACATACGAATACATACATACATACATACATGCTCTTCCTGTAATGTAATTTTACTCGTCTATATTACACGCCATGTATAAAATGTCAACTGTTCGCAAGTGTGTTGAAATTTTGGCTTCATAAACAAGATTCTAGCAGAACAAAAACGATGAGTTTTTTTTTATTTTTCTTAAAAAATAAAATAAAAACAACAATAAAAAACAAAAACAAAAAAAAGTTAAAGTTTCCTGATTGTGACTCACAATAGTCAATATTAGTTTCACTCTCGCAGTCATACGAAGGAGAAACAACAACAAAAGACACTTCAATTTCATACAGCCATGGGCTAAGGGAACAGAAGAAGAAAAAAGTCTTGACTCACAGTTCTGTCTTTTGATGTAGATTTTTTTTTAATTCTTTTTTTTTATCTTATTTCTAATCCCAATTTTATTTTATATTTTGCTTTTTACTTTTCATTTCTACGAACTAAGGAAAACATTTATTGATTTTATTCACGGGAAGTGGCTTGAGATTTGATTGTAGTAATAAAATTTTATATGGAATATTAATAAATGGATGTTATGTGGATGCCCACACACTTCTTGTAGAAGTTTCTAAGTTTTTAAATGTTTAAGGTTCACTAAACCGTTCAAAACTAAGAAATTGTATTAAACTACACCCCATGTAACTTGAATAGGACACTAGATAATCGGGTTTATTCTCGTTGGTGTTGTAGTTTTAGTTGTCGTTTATATATCGTCGCTTCGTTTTTATATTCTTATGCTTGAAATATATGATTTATGAAATATATTATATTGAAACGAAGAAAGAGTTTATCGAAAACATAATAAAAAAGTTGACAAAATGTGGTAAAATTGTAATATTTTATATTGTTATTTTTAACATTAAAAAAAAAATGACGACTACGGAATGAGCCATATGGTTTGAATTCTTTATAACTATTTTCATTCGAATTTTTCCTTTGTTTTTTTTTTTGTGAAAAAGACTTGGAGAATTAATTATGAATCATTACACGATCGAACAACGTACAAAAATAATTGATTTTTATTTTTCAAACCAACAGTCTATTGTGTTGACACAGCGCGCATATAGTCGTCATATTTTTTTTTTTTTTATCTGGGACCAGCACTCAGGAGATGACTGCTACACATGCGAAGCATTGTGCTGGAACTATAGGAAAGGGATAGTTAGAAAAACGACAGGAGGTGAAGCTTAATTAATTATTTTACAGCTCAGCTTCCGCACGTTCTTTGTTTATACTCGTAGCAGCGCTGAAGCTTCGGTTTAGTAGCCATTTTTATTATTATTTTACTTCGCCGGTGCTACATAATATCGACGAAGGAGGGCGTTCTGATGTGATTGTGGATTGCTATCAGCTGAAGCCGGTATTGTTCAGTGACCAGTGACTATGCCTTCGACACTGAAACCTTCCGACAACAACTGACACACTAAGGCACATGAGAAAAATTCGTGTTTTTTTTTTTTTTTTTTTATAATTTTAGTCTGAAACAGGAATTGAACCCAGGTCTGTTTTTGGTTTTGTAGTCAACGTGCGCATTGCACCCACACCCGAATTAATAACTCCTGACAGTTTTCTTTGGGGATATTTGAAAGAAAGAGTGTACGTTAACAAACCAAGAACCATACTCCAACTAAAAACCAACATTCGAAATCAAATCATGGCCATTAAACCCGAAATTTTGCGAAAAGGAAAAATGGAAATGGAAAATATGCTAAAAAGAGCACGTATGTGCGAAGCAGAAAATGGACATCACTTACAGGATATCATTTTTCACAGCTAATTGCAAAAAAATTCCCCAATAATATACTGTATTTGAAAAAAAAAAATTATAATAATCGCATAAATAAAAAAGTTATAACCGATTTAAACCATATAGCTCATTCTCCGCCACCCTGTACAAGTTCAAGTGAGGATGGACGTAAATATACATGGAAAAATGTTACGACAGAAAGTTGAATGGAAGATTGAATCCCAGCTTCAACGTAAGTATAACGTAATTTAGATAAAATCTTTTCTAAATTCATATATAAGTATGTACAAATTTATGATTTTAATTTTAAAATTGTGCTTTCGAAATTCGAATCGAGAATTGAAGTTGAATACCAAACACAAAACCAAAAATCTATAAACAAAAACATAACAACCATGAGTTTTTTAAAAATTTGTGAATAAATTTAAACTTAACAAGGCTGCCTTTTAGTACGTTCTGCAACAAATTAGTCCAAAACCAATATGCAACATGAGAAAATCTGCAATTACGGCAACAGTAAAATTGCGCGGGGGTCAGAATTGATAATGACTTTAATCTGTCGTTGGCTCAACCGACGTTTAGTAAAATATTATCTCAAGTTTGGGATGCGATGAATTCCACAATTTGCAACAGTTGGGTAAAACTCCAAATGGAAAAGTGCCAAAAATTTTTTTCATTACCTGTTTGTTGCCATTGTACACTTTGCACTTGTGATTTTGTGCTGTTCCATAGAAATCACACGGTTTTTGTGGTGTTTGCTATGATTTCGCCTCAACGGAGACACAAGAAAACAGCAGATTCCTTTACTTTAACTGAGTTAGAAATCACAAAACCAAATAACATTTTTAAGAGCAGAAAATAAATATATCATTAGACTTCTTAAATTTTTCTCTTTTAAATAAAACAATTAATAGTTCAAAAAAAAATTAATAAAAAAAAAAACACAAAAGCGAAATCCACTCGTAGCAAATTTGCAATTTTGCAATTTTGCATATTTATGACGATTTTCTGCTACAAAGTGTAAATGCCTAAGTTTCAATTCGATTTCAAATTGAGATTTCTCGCAAAGACGCTGTTTTTCATTTCAAACATTTGCACTGATCATTTTGCAAAGATTTTTTTGTATTGCAAATTTGCACAAGTGTAAGAAATTCCAATTTTATATATTTTGTTTTGTTATGGTAACGAAGGTAATGCAGTATGTAGCAATATTGCATTCAGTGACGAATGTCATGATGATTCATTGTAAAAGATGCTGACAATGTTAAATCGTCAATGACAGATGCTTAATTTTCTTTGGCGTCATATATGAAGTTTTAAACCGTAAACCGTGATTTCTGAAAAGCGAATAATTGTCAATTAATTAATGTGTTCGCCATATTGAATTAAAAGTTCGTGATATTGAGTGAGCGTGGCGATGGCCGAAGTAGTCTGCACGTTGACTACAAAACCAAAAGAGACCTGGATTCAACCCCAGTTTCAGACTACATTTATAAAAAAAAAAAAAAACATTTTGCATTTTTCTGATGTGCATTAATTAGTGTATCACTGAACAAAACCGGCTTCAGCTCCTTCGTCGGTATTGTGCAGCACCGGCGAAGTTAAAAAAAAAATGGCTACTAAACCGAAGCTTCAACACTGCTATAAAACAGTGCAATAAGCAGAGCTGTAAAATAATTAATTAAGCTTCTTTAACTATCTCTTTCCTATAGTTCCACCACAATGCATAGCATTGATGATGGGTCATCTCCTGAGTGCTGGTCCCAGATAAAAAATAAATAATTAAAAAAACGTTGGAGTGTTATTGATTAATGTGTCGATTATAGATTGCAATCGAACTTCATTTGCGTTGCCAGACATCAACCACAAATTGGGTGTTGCCAAAAGAACTTTAGAAAGCACTGAAATTTAAGCAACTTGAGTTAATGCAGTTCCGATCTGCATTACCATTTTTAAGAACTGTTATATGGATGCAACCCATAATTAAAAGAAACACAAAGTTTAAATTGGTAATTGTTTTTTAGAATAATTGTACATGAGATTTACTTTCGCCTTTCGGGTTATAGAACAGGGGTATAGTTAAGTCTTTTCATAAAATATATGAACACATTGGCAAGATTGTTAATTTATCGACTCGAATTTTAAACGATTTTTTTAAATGAAGATATTTTTTGAGAGTGAAATGCATTGGATACATAGGAAAATGCCGTGAGCACTGCTTTAAGATGAAAGAAAATGAGTCAAGTTTTTTGTCTCTCTCGCCGAGATAAACTGCACGAGTTGTACAAGAATGAGAATTATGGAGCTACCCCAAAAGCTTAGAAACTATAAACGCATATATATACTTGATTTCCGGTAATAAAAAATTTTAGTTAAAGTTTAACAAAAAGTCGTCTGTACATTGTGGGTGTTAAAGTAGGAGCACGCGTTAATACTTTGAGAATATATTTTTTACCCACATATTAAGCCTACATATGAGTACACATGTACATGTAAACTATATAAGTTAATACATATTTTCATGCATATGTACATATGTACATACTAAATTTTCATATGACTTTTCCAGGTCATGTTTGTGCTACCGACCGTCTGCACTTTATTATGAAATTTGTCGCTATGCGGGTTAGTTAAGCATTAACATGGTCTCAGTTCATTCAACTTCATTTGTTACCTCATTTAATTTGTAGATAACTGCACTTTAAGTTAATAAAAGTCTTATTCAAAGTTTCACACTCCAGTAACGAAGAAACTTTTATTAAATTTTTCTAAATTGGAAAACAAAAATCCATGAATAAATAAATGCAAAAGCAAGAGAATAAATATTAAAATATGCTGTTTATTAATTTAACATTTAATAAATAAAATAAATGCGAATGTAAGACGAAGGTCTTATATGTTGCGTTATATTGCAATTATTTCGCAATAAAAAAATTTCTAAAAAAAATTTCAATTTTATTAGAAAAAAATATGCAGTAAAATATTGAAATGATTAATGTATAGGGTGTTTCTTGTTTTACATTTCAAACATTTGCACATTGCATCATTCTGCAATGGTTATTTGTGTAGCAAATTTGCACAAGTGTAGGAAATCTTAATTGCTTATGGTAGTGCAGGTAATGCAGTTTGTAGTGAAATTGCAGATCTGCAATGTTTGCACCGGCAGTTGCCAACGAATAGTTAGTTCCGCTAATAATTCTCAGAAACAGGGTGCTACAGAATGACCCAAAATGTTTTTTACTATAATTCTTTTTTTTTTTTGTTTTCAGTATTTTGTAAAGAAGAATGTAAAAAGGAACAGTACACAATTGAACAACTTGCTAAAATCGTTAAACTTTATTTCCCAAATCAACGATCCATTGTTTTCACTCAGCGTGCATATCGTCGTTATATTAATGTGCGCGTTGGACAATCAGAGTCTACAATAAACCGTCTGGTTGCAAATTTTCTAGAACAAGTGGCAGTGAGAAACCTTTCTGGTGCCGGCAGACGACGAACGATGCACACGGATGACAATATTGAACGGGTACAGGAGAGTATTCGGGAAAATGGAGAAACATCAACGGAGTCCTTACAGAGAATTTTGAATATTATTAAGCCTAGAAGCATACAGCAATTAGAAAATAATAAACGTGATGAAATCAACAACATAACACCTGAAGTTTTGCGAAAGGTTATGGAAAATGTTTTGTAAATAGCACGAATTTGCGAAGCAAAAAATATCCACTTGCGGGATATAAGTTTTCATAATTAAATTAAAAATATTCTCCATTAATATACTGTAATTAAAATAAAAGAAATTTATAAAATAATTTCTTAAATAAGAACTTATAATGAACTCAAACCCTTCGGTCATTTTGGCGTACCCTGTAGAAGATATATAAAAACTGTTTTGGAAATCGTTTTATTTGGAACGTTTTCTGGAAAATATAGTATTTACTTGTTTCTTTTAATGTCTTTGATTTGACCATTGTAGGCCAAGACTAGAACATTGTGCACCGCAAAATATAGGGTGCGCCAGAAGTCACGCCTGCGTGTTAAAATTTGAATGACTTTTTGTTAATTATTATTTTTTTTAGATTTTATTCATCGAATAACATATTTTTACACGCAGCCGTGGCTTTTGGCCCACCCTGCCAAAATGGCTCGATTATGGATTGCAACCGAACTGTTGTTCAGTTGCCAGTTTGTTAAAAATGATAAAGGAGGTAATGCAGATCGACACTGCATTAACTGCAGTTGCCACAAATTTGTGGTTGCCCTCTGGCAACGAAACTAAAGTTCGGTTGCAATCCATAATCGACCCATAATAGATCTGAATGAAATTAATCTCAAACACGCAAACCCCAAGTCATGGGCAATTGATGTTGATAAATAAATTTTTGTTTCTGGCTACTAATGATTCCTTCACGTTTGAAAATAAAATATTTGATTAATACTTTTGCAAAACAACAGAAAAAAAAAAAAAAAGAAAGCATGTCAGAAGAACAATGGTCGTCTGTTTGTCACATTCTAAAGTGTTACATAAAATTTATGGTAAGACAACGTAACGGTCGACCTTATAAAAGCAAATTATTAGAGCCCAAGACCAAGACAAAAAATAAAAATAAATAAATACATACTTTGTATTTGTAAAATAAAATAAAAAAAAAAGAAATAATAATTACCGCATTCATGGATTTATTCTGATGAAAATTTCAAGCACGAAACCGGTGCTCATTTAAGCATTGAACATTGAACATTGAATTACTGACACACGTACCAATGTGACGATAACAATTTCTATACTCTGTATTCTGTATTGTGTTCTATTGTTTGTTTAATTTCTTCAATTACACGTATTTATTTCGAATTTAAGAGTAAATAGGAGTAGTAGAACTCTAAACAGAAATTGATTTTCGTATAAAATTGTTGTTTCATATTGCAGTCCACTGCCACAGACCGACCATAAACTATGACAGCTGATTGCACAAAAATTTCTGTAATTCTACTAACCAGAAAATATTAACATAAAAAACATGGAGGTTTCTTTGAAACTTAAGTCGTTCTTTGTAATGACTTATAAATGTATACATACGTACATACATACATACATACATACATATATAAAGGGTGTTATTTTTTAGACCGATAGAACTTACGAAATCTAATCACTAATGAATAGATTGACGCTGTAACCATCAGGAGATAACCCCTACACATGCGATGCATTGTGCTGGAACTATTGGAAAGAGAGAGAGAGAGAGAGAGAGGGAGAGATGAGAAGAGTTGAAGCTTCACTTTAGTACAAGTTGTTAATATCATTGCTGCAGCGCCTCGATGTCAACGAGACGTATTAAATTTTTGAAGCTTCGTTTTAGTAGCCAATTTTTAGTAATTATTTTACGTCGCCGGTGCTACACAATACCGAAGAAGGAGGTTGTTCTGTTGTGCCTGTGGATTGCTATCTGCTACTGCTACTTGCTGCTGTACAGTTACCAGTCACCAGTGATTATGCCTTCGCCACTGAAACCTTACGACAACAACTGACATAAAGACTTTTTGGTTTTGTAGTCATTGTACAGACTACGACTACTTCAGCCATCGCCACCCATCAGTGATGAAATTGAGCAGCTGCATGATTTTTATGGCGCACATAATCCAACACGTGAGCGGGGTATACATTTAACTGTGTATAAATTTGAAGAGGTTCATAAGAAAACGTAACATTTCCACTTTTTAAGTTTTCTGTTTTTTTTTCACAGCATACTAATACGTGAAGACCAACTATTAAAACCAGGTTTTTCCATATAAAAATATTTGCTTTATGAGAATATCATAAAGTACGAGGGCGGATCAATAAGTCCGTGACTTTTCGAACTTCCCCCGTAGTTATATGAAATGCAACACTGTTCCCATCAAGTATCACCTGTTAATAGACTACTGTCAAATTTTGAGCAAGTTTCGTCACTTAATTTGCGTTTAACAGCATTATATATGCATATATAGGCATTTGTTTGGTCAATAATTTCATCGTTGGAGCTAAATCTCTTTCCACCGAGCCATTTCTTTAGGTTTCGAAATAGGAAGTAGTCAGCAGGGGCTAAATCCGGAGAATATGGCGGATGAGGTACCAATTCGTAGCACAATTCATAGAGTTTTGCCATTGAGACTGCACACGTATGCACGCGTGCATTATCTTGATGAAATAGAACTTTTTTCTTGGCCATATGGGGTCGTTTTCTTTTTAAATTCTCACTAAATTGGTCTAATAAGTTGGCATAATATTCGCCGTTTATTGTTTTTCCCTTTTGAGTTGGATTATCCCGCGTGCATCCCAAAAAACTGTTGCCATCAGCTTATTGGCTGACAAACTTATCTTGTCCTTCTTCGGAGCAGGTTCAACCGCAGAAACCCATTGTTTAGACTGCTGCTTGTTCTCCGAAGTACAGTAATAGATCAATGTTTACAAAACGCCGCAAAAACTCATTCGAATTGCGGTTAAACAACTCCAAACAATCCTTTGAAATTGTCACACGTTTACGTTTAAGGTCAATTGAGAGCAAACGCGGCACCCATCTTGCAGACAACTTTCTTAAACCCAGCTGATCATGTAAAATCGAAACCACACTGCCATATGAAATGCGTATTAATTAATGCGTAATAATTGCAATAAACATTTTTTGGCTAAAACATTATTGGAATAAAACATAAAAGAGTTTTATTTAAATTTTGTTTTGACCTTGAGCCCGAATAAGAAGTCATAATTATAGAATTCTAAGGTCGAAGAAAATAATTACCAAAAAATAAATTTTCTGGGCTAAAAAAAAATACACCCTTTACAAACATGTGTACATTGTGTGGACATGTAGGAAAACGCTGGCAAATAATATGACTCTTTTCTTTTTAGAACTTTATAGAACTCGTTATTCGAATAATTGCTTTATAAAAAGTCGACACTGTTTAAACAGTAGCAAAAAAATAATATCTGACAGATACTCGTATTTTTGTTATTGTTTTATTTTATTTTTTCGTTATATTCAATTACAAAAACAATTTGTATTCATGCAAAGCAAACACATAAAGACACACATGCATACACACACACATACATACAGCAAACTCATAAAAGAGTATGAAATTATAAATTTAAATTCTAACGGTATAATCCGTAACAATTAGCAAAAAATTTTTTGGAACCAAAAATTGCGGTACGAACACCCAACATTACTGGCGTATTTACCACCATGAAAACAGAAACAAAAAACCACAATTCGTTCATATGTATGTATGTATGTATGTATGTTGGTTTGGTGACGACACCACGATATACAGACGTGCAGACGGATAGAGGGACAGACAGACAGACAGACAAATATGAAAATAAAATAGAAAGTTCTGTGTGTAAATTTCAAGTTAACGATCTTGCTAACCGACATCTAAAAAGAGTAGATTTCAAAGATAAAAAAGGCAACAACTGCAAAAAAAAAAATGATAAACTAATATTTATTCATAAAACTCGAACAGAGGAAAAAAAAACACTTGAATATGTTTTCAAAAAATAAACACAAATATCTCTGTAATACAAACAATAAACAAACACTTTGTGTCTTTCTGCAAACACAATACAGAGACAATTTATTCAGCCATGACGACTATTGTGCACCCTACATGGAACGAGGTGTTAATACACATACATGCATAATAATGTTTTTTTTTTATTTTCAAGACCACACTTAAACCGCATGCTACACGATCAATGTTCAGCTTCAATATTTGTCATTGTGTGCGTTATTTTATAAAAAATAGCCACACTTATAGTCAGCAAACGTGCACAATTGCGCAATTTTAAGCGTTTTCATGAGAGTACCCTATTGTTGCTAAAAATTACATGTTGTTGTTATCAGTTTTGGAAAAATGTTGCCAGCAACATTTTACACGTTTCTCGCAACAGAGTTTACTATTGCTACATTGTTTATCAAACGCTTCACAGCATTTAACAGGAATGCAACTCACTCTTCTTTGTAAACTGCAGGTACAAACATTGTAGATCTGCAATTTCGCTACATACTGCATTACTATAATGATCACAAAATATATGAAATTGAGATTTACTATACTATTGCAAATTTGCAACACAAATAACCATGGCAGAATGATCAGTGCAAATGTTTGAAATGCAAACCAGTCGTGTTTTTGGGTTTTTTTTTTATATCAAAACTGAAGATCTTTGAAATTTGAAATCAAATTGAAATCGGCAGCATTCACACTTTGTAGTAGAATATCGTGAAAATTGGAAATCTGCTACGAAGAGTGAGTTTCGTTAACATTGCACATGGAAATATTAACAGATGCACTCTGTACCAGGCTTAATGTCAAAGTCGTGATACTTTGCAATTCGGAGAACATTTTTAACTGCATTATTGACCTTTGGAAGCCCTTTGTTGTCAATATCATGAGAAAAGTCGGCTTATATTTACGATGAATACTTATTGCCATTTGACAGCATTTCATATGAAAATTATAATAAAGCTAAAGTCAACGCTATTTGCAATTCGAGCCTTATATGGTTACCTTAACAAAGAAAGGCGTTACTAATTTTTCTTAATATAGAAATTTTTTTTTTATTAAATTCTATAAGAATTCGAACAATCTATTTAATTAAGCTTTAAGGTTTTTTATTTCTTATTTTTATATAATCTCGATATTTCGTTAACCTTCATGAAATTTTTTTTTATAATTTTTATATAAAAAAGGTTAAAAAACAAGTATTGAGAAAAATTCTATAAGAATGCTTTAAAAAACTTCGAATATGATCTATTAATACATATAAAAAACGTATCACAAATGTATTTTCTTAGCAGAAAAATAAGCAACCAACTGCTCTAAAAGATGTACTGCCGTATTCAGAAAAATTTTTCTTTATTTATAAGAGGTTTATTAGACAAATTTCCATACAAAACTCTATCCATACGCCTTCTATAAATCCAAACATTTTTTTTTAGGGCAGAAAATATGCAAAACTACCTGTCAAAAATCATAGGTAGTAGTACATTATACAAATTATTATTTGACACAAAATTTATTTAAGTACCAATTAAATATACATACATAACTTCAATGAAAAGTATATGAAATTTATTACAAAATCTAATCGGCAACCCGAAATCTGTTCCCTTCTTAATTAAAGCACAAAAACTACAACCAGAAACATTGGCAAATATACTTTAGATTTGGTTTTTTGTTTTAAAAATCTCTGAGACATACACTAGAGAGCAAAATAATAAATACATCAGGTGAAATGTTTACGCGCGTTATAAAAGTAGACATACACTGAGAAAAAAAATTCCAATGTTAAATTTATATGACTAAATGCTAATCAAAATAATGTTAAATTTCTGCAAAAATAATGACTTGATTTAAATTTAACATTGATTCATTCACATTGATTTGAAACGAAAAAAATTTCAAAATTACCTTAAAACAAGTTGATTCAATATTTTTCTTAATAAAAATAACGTTGCACAATATTAAATACATAAAAATACCGCTTTATATTAAAATTAAAGTTTTCTCACGTTAAAGCAACGTTGCAATCTCTTAAATTAATACAGCATAATTCAAGATTTTCGAACAAAGGTATTGCAGTGCAATGTAAAATTAACATTGAATCAGACAAAATGAATATTTGGCAATGTTAAATAATTGAATGATACATTTTAAATCAAACTTAAATCAGCTTGAAACTACTTTAAAAAGTTTTTTCTGTTTGTATACTCGGAATTCTTAAAGACTTTTTTTTAGAGTATTTATATAAAGACATGAGATTCCTTAGCTTTTTCTATAATTGATTAGAATATCAGCTGATGAGTTGACAGTTGCATCAACGAAATGTTAACCATACAGCAAACATAAATAAATAATCCTAACTCATACTGATTCGCTTTAAATTTTATATTAATATTTGGTGTTAAATTAACAATAAAATCATATTGATTCAATATCAAAAATGTGCATTATTAGAAAATCAGGTTGATTTAAAATGATGCACCTGCGAAGCAAAATCGATCATTTCTAGCGATAATAGTTTGCAAATGATATAGACGAAACCAGCAGCAACTACAAGACATTGAAATTTGTTGCCTGGATCTGTTAGTTTCACCTTTAATATGTATTTTTTAAGGGGCGTGGAATAATTAAATGTTAAAAATCACCTTCATTGTTTACAACCAGCCGTATTGACTCCATAATAATTACAATAACATTTCATAAAATTTCAATTTGAATTCAATCAGTTCAGCTTTGAAAAAAGAATTGTTTACATGAAGATCTTAACGAAGTAAATGAGAATTATCAAAGTTTAATATGAAAAATTTCAATTTAAATGAAAACTCATAACATTGATAGTTCCAACAATTTAAAATTAGTTAAAGCCAGAATACGACTGCGTAGTTAATGTGAAAAAAATTGATTTAAGAATGCTGGAAATGCAGACGTTGTCTTGGCAGCCAAAATATCTTCGGTTCAGTATGCAGTCGGACTAAATATTTTTTTTATTGTGTCTATGCCAACAGAGCGGAATACACACAAGCCTCTTTTATGTGTGTTTTATTTAACTTTACTTTTGAAAGCGAAAAATGTATAACCCGTGACTATTTGTGTTTAGACAACGATCAAGTTATTTTGCTTAGTGTATTTATTATTTTGACCTTTAGTGTTAGCGCAGAACAGAGCATTTCAAAGTGCATACATAATAAGTAAAAAAGAACAAATGAAAAAAGAAAACAACTCAATAATAGTTTACCTTGGCGTCTCTTTGACGAATAATTTAAATTGATTGCACGGCGAGGGTGAATAGTGGTAGAATGCAGCAAACGGACACAGAAAAAAATATGTTGAAAGTAAAAGCTTTTATTTAATTTGTTTTGTTATTTTTTTTTAACTCTATTCAATGGTAATGTTACACTTAGAATGACAACGAATGAAAAGCGTTCAAAAGCAAACAAGCTCTGCAGCTCTGGTGTCTACATTAACATTTTTTTTTTCCTTTCGTTTAACCACAAACTTGATTGTTTTATTAAAATTGTATTTCTTTTCGTATTGTTATATTTCACTCACTCACTCGCTCTATTTTTTTAAATATGATACGACGTTTGGTTTTTGTTAATTTTTTTTTTTACTTTCGTGTAAAAATTTGTGGTGTTTGTTACAAATATTGTTGCTGCAACATTAAAATAAATTTTTTTTTTTTTTTGTGGAAAATGTTTCATTTAATTGGACATCATAAACACATACAGAAATATATACGAATACGAGTACGATAAATTTTTTCGGCCACTGTAATAAGAAAAAAACAAAAGTAACAAGAAAAATATTGAAATATTATTCACTTGTGTTTATTTTCGTATCTATCAGCTGATCATCACTTTTTGTGTTGTTGTCAAATGTATTCCCGAATTTCCAATACCCATTCGCCTTTGACTACATACTGTGTTGTTCTGCTATTTGTGCATATGCAATATGCTTTTTAACATTTTTCGTAATAATTTAATAAAAACAAAAGAAAAAAGCTGAATGGCGATTGTTAGTAACACTCGTTTTATTTTGTTATTTTGTTTTTAAGCCATATTTTGTTTCATTTTTCTTTTAATTTTTTTTCCCACATGTTCGTTCCGTGGTTTTAATACAATATTATTATGGCTGAATGACTGACTGACTGACTGATTGCTGAGTGCAGCAAGAGGAACTTATAAGCCCTTGGCAACAGGCTTCATTTTTTTCAATTTTATTTTTTATTTATTAATTTATGTGTGTGTGTGTGTTTGTCTGTATTTATGTGTGCAACAGCAAGTGTATATGCAGCTCGATTTGTTTGTTTGTTTGTAGGTTTCGTTTAAAATATTTGTTAACAACATGCATATTTCAGTTCTTCTTTCTTCATTTGTCTTGTTTGGCCACTTTAATTAATGTTTATTATTGTTTACCCGATCAGTTCGAAAAAAACCCAGTTTTAAAAGTGCTTGTGGTTGAGAAAACATTCATGTTTCTTCCAACATCTGATTGGTATTGTAACAAAACAAAAAAAAAAACCATAAGTTGTTCATTGTGTTTGGCAAACCTTTAATGCAAAAATGAAAATACAAAAATAGTAAAGAAAAAAAAACAAAATAAATTTAAAATAAAATACAAAAACCGTATATTTACAACCATTAATCTTTGCACATCAATGAACAGAAGTTTAAATAGCTGCATTCTTTAAATTACTTTTGCTGTTCTTTGAGAAGTGTTCAGGGAAGGTCTCTTAAGGCCGACGCACATAGAATCCGTCATTCGTCATACTTTGCCTTTTTTAACTGACAAGAAAGTTGAATTACACGTTCTCTTATGCGCTTTGTCCCATTCAGTACGTCTGCGTCAAAGCAAAGTACGAAAGTTGGTCAACTTTTAACTTTCAACGTATGTTCAGTGCTTTGACAGCTGTGAACAGCGTTGCCTTTGTAGGTTATTTTCAACCATTATTGGTTAAATTTTTTTTTGTGTGGAGATGTGAATATTTTTTGCATTTTCGTTACTTTTTCCAGGCTTAGTAATACTAAATGTGTAAATTTTTTTATATTTTACTTGTAAAATTTTAAAATCAGTTTTTATACCGCGAAGCACTGTTAACACCTTTTGTTTTAATAAAAATCGTTTCTGTTGTAACAAAAAATTTAAGACTGTTGCAGCAGAAACAAAAATAAAAGAACACGGTATTTAAATCCAAATTAGATAGAAAATTATTTGCACGGGTTTGTTTGTTTGTTTGAAATTGAAATGGTGTATGTACAGGGTGTCTGGTGGCAAATTTATATTTTTAAATACGATTATTTCCAAAAGTAATAAACAGTGCGGAGGGAGGGTGGCGCCGTTGGCGATTGTGCGCATTTGTCAGTCACGATGTCGCTGTGGTCGAGAGAGCATTGCGCGTTCGCTGTGGAGACATTTTTTAAGAGTAACGATTCTTACGTAATTGCTCGTCGACAATTTTGTTCAAAGTTCGGTATTCGGCGAATAAGTGATGGACTGAGTGTAAATTTAATTCGTTTGTGGGTGCAGAGATTCCGCGCAACTGCTTCGGCTATGAATGCCCCGCGGCCAGGGCCCAGTCGATCTTCAAGGACTCCCGAAAACATTGAATTGGTTGAAAGCAATTACGTGAAAATCCGCGACTTTCAGTACGGAAAAGAGGAGCCTCACTGGGACTTCCAAGAGCGAGCGATTATACATGAAATTTTAAAAAAGGATCTGGATGACATACTCTTTAAAAATTTCCATTCTATCGTGCAATGCTCTTAATAAAGCTTTGTGACAATTATTACGTTTTTTATTTAAGTTTGAAAATATAAATCAGCTACCAGAGCGAAATGAAACTGCTTTATCAGTCAGCAGGCACATGAGTTTTCTGTGAAAATGACGAATGAGCGACAAAAGTAAAAAAAGGGACGAACGGCCACATCGGTATCGTTGCGACAGGGTCTATTAGAACAATTTTTTTTTTAACAATTTATGTGAACATTCACAGAAAAGAAAGCTCCATGGTGCACTATTTCAAAGCGATTAACAATCGCCCAAAATCAGTAAAAGAAAGAAAAGCTACACTAATGGCGAGCACTGCCGCTGTATGCACAAGAATTTAGTAGACAAATTGAACCTTATGAGAATGTAGATTATGGGAAAACAATAGAATGGTTCTAACGACCTACGTAAGGATTAGCTATCATAGACAATTTACGTAGTAAATAATCACACTAGTTCCAGTAGTCACCAATCGACATCAAAACTCATAGTGATTTTGATTCTCAAGAACTGTAATGCACTTATCACTCTATTTATTAACAACATTTGCACTTTATTGTTGTCTTTTAAAGTGCTGAACAGTGGCTCTGTAGCGGAACAATACAGTGCAAATGTTTTAAATGAAATCGGGCTAGAAATGCCACACACTTTTAGTTGAAAATAAAACAAAATATGTCTGTCTCAAATCACTTCAAAAATTAATTAACATTTAGTAGAAGTGTTTTTTTTTTACCCGTGCTCTGGGTATGAATTGAATTTTTGTAAACGCTAATTCAAATTTAAAATTAAATGAAAATACTTAACCAAGGTTTATTAATACAAGGTTGCCGCAAGGCGAATTCGTCAATTCGCTTTTTGTCCAAACGTCAAATTTTTTGTATACATGTGTTATGTGAAATATAACATAACCTAGAAAGAACGTGACAAATTAGTGTAATATAAATTGAATTTATATTATTTAATAGAAAAAGCATGTTATTATGCATTCGTATTATTATAATAATAAATTATTACAATTATTAAATTATTTACAACCACTTTTCTCAACTTTTTTCACTAAAGTAAACAAACTGTGACGTTCAGCACAAAAATACGTTACAAATTCTTGTATCAGCTGACGGGCGAATTTGCTAGTGAGTTTGCCTGGTAATGAATTTGCCTTGGACCCAACAAAGGCTAAATTATGCTGTCGACGTAGACGTTAACAACTGAAATCGTGCTGAATATATTGCGAATGCAGAATTGTTAAAAAAATTCAAACAATTCACTCGCTGTGGTAGTCGAATGCCAAATTTTTTTCAAACATATGTTTAGTTAAACACAAGAAAAATGCGAAAAAGAACGTTTTAAATTTGTGTAATATAAATTGATTTTAAATTAATTATAGCAACAAACTAATTATTTTGCATTATAATTATTAAATTATTCACAGAAGTAAACAGACTTTGACGTTAGGTCTTCAGATACGTTAAAAACCGTTGAATCAGCTGACGAGCGAAATAGCTAAAGAGTTAACCTGGCATTGAATTTGTCGTGTTTGTTATTATGACGGCGATAAAAATAAACAATAATATGTCAATATAAAAAATATTGTTTTGGAATTTAAGTTTTCAATTTGCCTTTTAAATACGGCCAATGTCAGACATCATATTGGCTTATTGGAAAAATGTTATAGAAAAATTAAATAAACTCAAAAACACATGAAAAATAGAATGTTTATTGTGTATTCTTGCAATTGTGCAATTCTTAACTATTTTTTGATTGAGAATTTTTATAAAAACATATGTCCGAGTATGTTGTTTTGAATTTTTTTCAAGAATTAACTTGAAGGTTTTATCTACTAATGAGCAAACAACTAACGTAAATTAATAAATAATCTTTCAACTTGAAAAAAAGTAATGTGTTGAATGCACCAGCTCATTGTATTATTATATCTGGTATATAAATTACAATAGTGTAAACTTTTGTAGTTGGTAAATTTCATGTAAAAATTAAATACACTATGAACTTTTATTTGATATATTTTTGAGAAGGTGTATTGGCTGCCGTGCTATCAAAATAACGTGAATGCCAATTATTGAGAAGAATACAGATTGAAACAAGCACATTTTCCTATTGGATGCCGAAAAATTAAAACAATTATTGGCAAAAATTATGTGGAACAATTTTTTTTTTTATCTTGGACCAGCACTCAGGAGATGACCCCTACAAATGCGGTGCATTGTGCTGGAACTAGAGGAAAGGTATAGTAAGAGAAATGACAGGAGGTGAAGCTTCACTATCTTACAACACTGTTTTTGTACGTTATTTGTTTTTATAACAGTGTTGTAGCGTCTATGATGTCAAGGAGACGTTTTGAATTTTGAAGCTTCGTTTTTAGCAGCCATTTTTAGAGATGTTTCTCAATTAATTTTTTGCATGATGATACACAACTAATTTCAGTTGTCTTCAATTGAGTTGTTACTGGTATTATGATTTACATGATAAAAGCTTAACGAAGACAACTAAAATGGGTTGTGGACCGTAATACAAAACATTAGTTGATTTGAGTTGTAACTTTGACAACTCAACTTAGTTGAGTTGTGAATCATGATAGGAGCAATAATTTTAATTGAACCTTTTTTAATTGAATCTTGATTTTACTTTTTTTAACGAAGAATTACAAGATACACGATACACACTGCTATGAATTCGACAATGATAATGTATTGTTTTCTTAAACAATTGCTTGCGGTTGTTCTACGAAATCATGGAGAAGTAATGCATAACCCTGCATTTACAAATGTAAGTGATTACTTGCCAGTAGCAAATACGTATTATCATCGAAAAAGTAAAAAATAAGTTCGAATGTCTGGTAAGCTGTTGTAAATTGTGTATAAGTTAATTTGACAAATGCTGTCAACTAGTAAAGTTCTAGCAAACATTGCTAAATAACCAAGGCGAATTCTCATACCAGGTGGCTGCATTAGCTAAAATTCTCATCAGCTGATTTCTGTATTTGTAAACAAAAAATTCTGCTGTTGCAAGGACGAGCTCACATGGTATGAATTCGCCTTGTAAATAACTGTACGAGTTCAGTATTGCCATGTTGGCAATATTTGGAAAAAATATTATAGAATTAATTTTTTCGAAAAATATTAAATTATTGTTTAAAATTACCATTAGGAAGTATTTTTATATATGTAGTTGTGTTCCTTTTTATTTCTTACATTTTCAACAAATGCAATCAAAATCAATCAATCAACGCTTCATTCATTTTAATACGTACAAGGAAATTAATAGAAAATTTCTTCAGTTGGCATTTTACTTGCCGCAAGTGCCAAAAAGTTATTTGCAGGAAAATTTTCTAGTAAGTAGACTCGCAAGTTCGGTGTATTGGTGAAAAAGTTTGACTGCATTCAGTTTTTCGGATTTGCACTTGCACTTGTGTAAATGCCAGGTAAAAGTCTCTCGTTAAGCCCTTATGACACTCCATTTTCTCTGCAAATTTCTCAAATTTTGAAGGAGAGCGCCAATATATTGTAATGGGAAAATTAATCTGGTGGAAAGGGTACAACCATATTAAGATAAATGCAAAAACGTCAAACCGTCCACTAGTGTTATCGATAATAAAAAGAGTAACTGTCAGAAAAAATTTAAAAAGTTACAACTTAAAATTGAAATTTCGAAATTAAAATCTTTCATATGTTGACAACTTAGTGATTTATGCCCAATGTTTGTGATTTTGAGCTTAGTATATTTTATATCTTTTATATATATATTTTACTCTAGCGTTTTTTTTTTAATGAAAATAAGGTGGCAACACTTTTTAAACATGTAAATATTATACTGTATTTGTTTCTTTTTGGCTTTGCTGTCCCTTTTCTATCAATTTTATATTAATTAATGAAAAATAAATGTAGTGCCATACGGGCTTAAGCATCAAAGGTATGGTTAGCCGAACGGTTGCTGTAACCATGCGCTAATGTACGTGGCCATTAGAGCATTTGTGCACGTACTTATAGAATATTTAACCAAAAACAAACAAACAAACGAACACATGAAACAGGAATTGTGTAATTCTTCTGCAAGAGTTAAGCACAAAATTATAGTTCTGAATCGTTGGGCATGTAGCAATTTTTAAATTGCGAAAATGTTAATAACTACAGGCTGCGTTTATTGGCAGTATATTTTTTGTTTCTTGCAATGCCAGTAAGCAAATCGTCTAACAAGATGTATCCTGCTGTTTTTCTAAGTATTTTTTTTGTTTAAAAAAAAAAGTTTCTAAACGATTTATAAAATCAGAAAACTAAAGTCGGTCTAATACTTAATGAATTTATACTTTAAAGTATTCAGGTACATAAAACAATGAAGACAAAAATCAGCCATACAATGACAAAAGTAAAACAAACGTATTTATAGTGATTCGTTCGTGATCGCGTTTTTATATTAAAAAAAAATTAAAAAAAAAAACAATCACTACACACACACTCAATAAATAATGGCAAAATCAACCAGCAGCAAGAAAATTCATTAATTCATAAAAGTTTTTCATGTGTGAGTGGATTGAATGCATTTGCATGAGTATGTGTTTGCTGGGTCTCTGCGTCCCATAAATGTTTATTTGTATTGATGGATTTTATTTTTCATTTATTATATTTTTCCATTTTGTTAACCATTCAATCAACGGAAATAGTTTAGTAACCGTAAAAAAAAACAAAGAAAAAACACAACACACAGTCATGCGAATTTCCGTGCAATTTTAAAGGAAAAATTCAGTATTTTTTTCAATCGTATTGTATTCTAAATTACTCTTTGCACTTTTTTTGTTTTTTAATTTTTTATTACATTTTATTAAAATATTCACTTTTCTTTTTTATTATTAATTCTCTCTCTGCTTGCGATAGAAAAAAAGAAAACAAAAAAATAATTTTTTTTAACTTATTGTTTTTTTTTTGTTTTGTTTTTAATTTTGTTGCCTTTTCTTAGAATTGTTTTTTATTTTATTGTGGTCCGCTTCTTGTAAAATTTTTAAAATATGGACCGTTTACACGTCCGTTTTCTTCACCGTTTCGCAGACAACTGAATTGTTTTCGAAACTTTATAGCAGAGCTTAACTGAGTTTTTATTACTGTTTGCTCTGGGCCACAAAATTTAGCTGGTTTTTAAAATGCTCAGCAAAAGAAATTTAAATTGCAGTTTTCTCGCTTTGAGCTCGCTTTTCAAAGTGTAGCTTCAACAAAAAAAAAAAAAAATAAATAAAAAATAGAGTCAACTTAAGTGAGTAACGAACGCACTCAGTCGTCATGTTGCTTATTGTTTGCACAGATTTTGAGATTGTTGTTTGAATTGCCAAGTTGTCGTTCGTTGTTGGTTGGCTTTTAGAGAGAAAAACACCAACAAAAGAAACAACATTCCAAAAAAAAAAAGAAAAAAGAAAGAAAGAAAAAAACTCGGTTTGGACATTGGCATAGTGCTGGCAGTGGTTACAACACTACGTTTCCACGTAGTTCATGCCAATGTCGTGATACTACAAGAGTCAGCATTTCAATTTGTGTATTTGAAATTCTGTTTAAGTGGTTCTTTTATTTCTATTCTCGTCGTTTCTTTATCACCTCTGCATTCTTCTTATTGGCTCGGTCTTCATAATTCTTGATTTCGATTAGTGTTGTGGGATGCATAATGCAAAATTAATTAAAATGTCATAAGAATAACATGTAATAAAAATGCAACAACACAGTGCTGAGGGTTGCCCAACGTAAAAATTCCAAATATCTAAATTTCGGGATTTTTCGGGAATTAATAGTGGGAATTTTTTTGAAATTAAAAATTTTTTAATTATACAAGGTGGGCCAAAAGAAATCACCCTATTGGAAGATGCTCTTAGTTTTGCAAATGGCGGCCAATGTCAAATCTGTTTTGACATTTGTGAACTAGACAGATGTAGAATACGTAACCTACGACCAAGCCATCCTCAATCTCGAGGACGAAGTGGACGATTTTTAGACCAAAAGCAGAATGAGCAATGAGGCTCATTTCCACCTCAGCGGGTACGTGAACAAGCAAAACTATCGCTTCTGGGGCACCGAAAATCCACGAGTGATGCACGAGGAGCCATTACACCCGCTCAAAGTGACTGCATGGTGCGCTGTTCACGTGGGGAGTCATCGTGACATTTTTTTTCGAGGACTCCGCTGGTCAAACGACAGCAGTGGACGGTGCGCGATATAGGGCCATGTTAACCGAGTTTTTTCTGCCGCAATTGAACGAATTAGGACTGGAGGACTGTGGTTCCAACAGGACGGTCGCCTCATCTTTCGTTTTGGCGATTTGCACTGCCCCGCAAGATCGCCCGATTTAACCGTTCCAGACTTTTTTGTGGGGTTTTTTGAACTGCCGTGTTTACGTGAACAAGCCCGAGACCCTGGAAGCCCTCAAGGACAACATTCGACACGAGCGCGAGAATCTGTCGGCCGAAGTTCTCGCCGAAGTGATGGAAAATGCCATAAAACGAGCCCGTATAGCAATCAATTGTGACGGCGCCCATTTGGCCGATATCATCTTCTCGACTTGACCAATAAAATTCTGAAGGTTCACATAAACATAATCAAAAAACAGAATCGAAGTTTTTCATTTGGAAAAAAAATGAGACCCAAACAACATCAGATGACTTCTTTTGGGCCACCTTGAAATTCTTTATTGAGCGATGGTCTTTTTTATGAAAAATTTTTTTAATTATTTATTTTCAATATTTCGCTACCAACGAAATAATAATTTGTATTAACAAAATTTTTTTTAAAAAAAGAAGAAAAAGAAAATATTTTTAAAAGGAAATTAAAATATTTCGTCATTGATATTAAAAATGTTTTTTTATACACATGTATAAATGTGTGTACATGCATACATAAATAAACATGTTTTCAAAATATTTTCTTTTGTACATATGTACATACATATATATATGGCAAATAACATATTTCTACAATGTAATAATAATTAATTAATTTTAATTATATTATTAATTGAACTTTTTTATTATATTTTTTGAAATATATTTATTAAGCTTGAAGTCTTTTTTTATTTTGTTTTTTTTTATTATTCGATATTTCGTTAACAGCTTGTTAACATCATCAAGAATAATATTATTAAATATCGAATAACAAAACCAAATTAAATAAAAAAAGACCTCAAGCTTAATAAAAATATTTAAAAAAAAAATAATTAATTAAATTAAATTAAAAATTTTGTTTTATTTTAATAGAATTGCTGATCATTTTTAATCTTCAAGCGAATTACAGCACAAGTTAAGTGCGTTCTTATATACTAGAACTATATATATATAGATTGTATACGAGTGCTGTTTGAGAACTCCGTGATTATTTGAATTAAAATTTTTTTTTCCGGCAAATAAGCGTTTTATTTTTCAACATAATATCCTCTTAGTCCAGCGTTTTTCCAATTTTTTATTCTTTCTGAATAATAGATTTTCTCAAGGGCCTCAAAATAGGCGTTTGTTTCTGTTGTTTCTGGCCTCTATAATCTCTTGCACCCATCCAGTTCTCCAAGTTTGGAAACAGAAAATATTCACAGGGTGTTAAATCTGGGTAATATGCTGGTTGTGGCAGCAGTTCATAGACCAATTTATAGATTTTTGCCACACTCGCTGCTCACATGTGCACTTATATTTTATTTTCTTGGACCGGCACTCAGGGAATAACCCCTACACATGCGATGCATTGTGCCGAAACTAGGAACCAACCACACGAACGAACCAACTACCCATGATATTGTTATATTGTAACCGATCATAAATAACTGTATTATATGGTTCGATTGAGGTGAGAACATCTGTGTGCTTTTCGCTTTTGACAACAGCCTCCATAGTCTAGTGCATGAGCATTAGTCTTATCAGTATGTAGGTGCGGGTTGGATTCCCGCTTCGACCCTGGGTGTTTCTACAGACAAGCTTTAAGAGCTTCGTAGGGTATGTATTGTCTTGAAAAAAAAAAGACTAGGAATTCAACCGGAAAAAGACGGCACGACAATACTTGATATGCTGAAGTAGGCACCCGGTCTACTTTTTTTTTAGTGTAAAGAGTAATCGATGGTCGAAGTAGTCTGCACATTAACTAAAAAACGAAAAATTTTTCCTGGGTTCAAGACCAGTTTCAGACTCATAAAAACATCTCGCATTTTACTGTTGTGCATTTGTGTGTCTTTTTGTCAGTTGTTGTCGGAAGGTTTCAGTGGCGAAGGCATAGTCACTGGTCCGTGAACAGTAACGGCGTCAGGCACATCAGAACGCCCTTCTTCTAAAAATAAAAATGGCTACTAAAAACGAAGCTTAAAAACTTGATACGTCTTCTTGACATCAGAGACGTTACAACACTGGTACAAAAACAAATAACGTGCAAAAACAGTGTTGTACGATAGTGCAACTTCACCTCCTATCATTACTCCTACAATCCCTTTCCTCTCGTTTTAGCACAATGCACTGCATGTGTAGGGGTCAACTTCTGCGTGCTGGTTAAAAAAAAAAAAATGTGGTCATTTTCGACCCCATCCATATCCCAGTGACTGCCTGCACATACCACATGTGGCACACCCATTAACTATTGAGATCTGAGTGCCAAACCTAGCATTTTCTATAGATTCTATTGGCCTCTGTTGTTCGAATGGTAGTTCTTAATTTCCAACCAGACAGCACTATAAATCACTGGTGAAACTTCGAAATGACATATAGTCTGGCTTGTACAGTTTGCAATACAGGGAATTCTAGATAATGCTACACCTTTGATATACATATAGAGTGCGCAGTGAGCCTCTGTTATTTCAGAGGCAAGTAGTAACCTATATGTGTTATTGGTCTTCCGAGAATGTATAGTTGCCTGGCAACTCGTAATAGCAACTCAGCACTCGCATTATAATGCTACAAACTCTTTCTCTATTTTTGTACAGGTCTTTGATCTATAAGTTGAAATGCTAACAGTACAAGAAGATGCCCGGAAATTCCCGCTTTACCCTAAGCTGGCTATCGCGAGGTTGCCAACAAAAGTTGATTATTCAAAGAAACCCCCCACCATTACAAAGGAAATTCCTTTTCTAGCCGAACTGTTCGTATGCGGTATAAACTCCCTGTTGAGGTCTTCACTGGCAATTGCGATGCAGGAAAATTCAAGTTCACTGCCAAAAAAACACTGCTCCCTCTCTCTATCCTACCTCCCGACTCCCGAAAAAAAAACTATTTTCATAGTAACGGAACAATGAATAGCATATATGTAAGGGGGACATACCCTGAGTATTAGACCATTTGCATTTGTATGCAACGCTAACCATGTAAAAATCTCTATTCACAATAAAAGTTTAGAACTAAATTAGTTTAATAGTACTTTTCTAAATCCAATGCTAATTTTATTAAATCGTATTTTAATTTCAAAAAGGTGTGTGAGCAGCAAGTTTTTGGGGTTTTTACTCTGCTCGTATTTAATGATTTTCCAATAAACAAACTGTTTAGCTTCTCTTAATTATTTCAATGAATTTAATATGAATCAAGTGTTGAGTAGCGAGTTACGTGCAGTGCAGAAAATACATTTAAGTGATGAAAATTATAAAATAAACAGAGCATGAAATCGAAAATGTCACAACTTTTAACAAATATTTACATGTAATTGAAGTGACGTCAAAATTATACCTGCATCTGCATGCAAGCTTATTGTGATTGATAAATTACGAGTGTTATTGCACCTTAAGTCAACATCAATAGAACTATACAGCATCATTCATACGTGACGTCTATTAATGTAAATTTATTAATTAAATTAAAACACATCAAATTAGTGTCAACGTTTTGACATCACAGAAAAAAAAAACAGGTATAATAACAGCCTAAATGGATTACATTTCAATGATTTTATAAATAGTTGAAGCGTTAATAAGACGCAGTTAGAAGCAGTTTTATGAAAAGGAAATTAGAAATAGCTTTTCTCTACCTCCCAGAAATGATGAATTCCATAACTACGCAAATTTTAAGGGGTATCGATAATCTTTATAATCCACTATGTGTGTCAAAAAGCCGAAATTGCGGCACAAATTATTTCCAAGTGAGCTGCAATCATAAAACTTGCTGCAGAGATCTCTAAGCATTTTAAAAAAACGTTGACAATTACGGTACCAACCTCCAATTTTTTCTTAAATCCCCTGCCCAAAACACTCATCCAATATTTTCCAAAACGTTTTCATTTTCCTGCCACTTTCTACAAAGAGCATTTCTGCAAACGATGGATATATCACTCCGAACGCTTTCTTAAAGTTTCCACACTATAAGAAAATTTTGGCTAAGCAATATTATACCGTGTATTTTCTAGTTCGTTTGTTCGTGATATTCTTATATCACGTCTTTGCCTTCCTTTAGAAATGCGAATATTTTCACAGACCAATAATGCTTTTAAACTGAAACTCATAAGGTATTCTTCCTTTCGTAATTAATGCACTTAGGGCTAATAAATCAGTGCGAGTTTGTCTCGTTTTTTAGCTTAAAGTATGTTTAAACTAATAAAACAGTAAACATTTAAACCATCTTTAATCGGGCAAAATTATTCGTTTAAACAACTTTTATTGGCCATACGATTTTCACAACTGTGTGCTTTATAAAGCTCTAAAAGCTTTATAAATTATAAAACGGTCTAACTTCACGGTGGTATTTTTTTAGACCAATGCTCAGAGGAATTCGCCTACGTATGCTTAATTTATTTTCGCTGCAAAATCGTAATCGCACATTTCGTAGTTACGATATTTTGTGAGATGTAGCGAATGTTCGAGAACTGTTGATTTTTATTAACAAAAAAAAAAAAGAAATCGAGAATTTTGCCGGTTATAGCGGGGCTCCCAACTTCCTCAGTAGCTCTAGTGAGTCGCCGGTAAGACCTCAAAGATGCAACAAAAGTGTCTTTCTACACATTAAAATGCAAGGTAATTCTGGGTAATGCTACTAGAGCAAATTTACTGGCTACAGTTGGGTTCCTGAGGTGCTCAAGTGATATTGTAGTGGTAAATATTCTTGCACAAACCTGTCGTTGCACGTTACACTAATTTAAAAGGAGATATTTTGTTCAGTAACTATTTTATTTCGTCGACGTTTTCATTACAATTATGCACCATACGCACTAATGCACATAAGAAAATCACTGGCCTAGGGTCTGAACCCACGACTTATGTTCTGTACAGCCAATACGCTAACTACCTGAACCAAGACCACCCAGAAAATAAGTTTTCTTTTTTCGTTTGAATAACTAAATTGAATAAATTAAATTCGCCTCGCATATAAAATAAATAGAATATACATTGCTAAATATGGTTTAAGTGATAACTGGATTTTGTTTAAGTACGTACGTGTTTTAATTAAAAAAAATAAATAAATAAAAATAGTCATAAATAGTTTGAGTAACAAAACGGTATTTTTAAATTCATATTTTATTACACATTTTTTTTTTTAGTATCGGACTTTTATTTTTATTGTCAGTTCAGTTTATTTTGAAGAAGAAGATTATGGAAAAAATTGCATATCGATTTGTTTTAGTTCTATTTAAATATTTTTGTTTGCAAATTTATTTCCTCATATGAACTAATTTGTTTAAATGTTTCAATTTAGAAAATTTTCTTAAAAGAAAAATTTAAGAATTGTTTGTCTTCTTTTTTTATTTGTCAATCTATTAGTGGAAAACTCTGTGCAGCCTGGAGTCCACAGCTGGCATATTTCACTACATAAAAATAGTGGCGGAACTAATTTTTCAAATAATCATGATTTTACTATCAAAAATCAGCAAACTCGCAAATTTTTTTCTTGGACAAGTGCTCAGGGGATATTCCCCACGTATGCAATGCATTATACTGTAACTAGTGAGAGAGAGAGAGAGGGATAGTGTGGAGAAAAGACGTGTGGTGAAAGTGGTAGGAAGATAGAGCTTAATTGTTGCACAACTCTGTAGTTGCGTGTTAATTATAAAACAAAGTTTGATGTTAATTTTGACGCATTGTTTTTAAGCTAAGCGGAGTCAATTTTATTTATACGTTGATAATGGACTGCAACTGCGTCCAATGTAGTTTCAATCTGCATTACCGGAATTACTATTTTTAGCAACTGACAACTGAACAACAGTTCGGTTTTAATCCATAATCGAGACATTATTATTTTACTTCACCGATGTTTTATTGCTCAAATACCGATGAAGGAGGGTGCTGTAGCATAGAAAATTCGGAAGAAATTTTAGGCTTGACCGGACCAGGAAGCAAACTCGGGTCCTTGTGGTTGCACAGCCAACACGCTAACTTGTCAGTCATCGGCAACTTTTTCCTGTTGCTTGATAGAAATTTTACAAAATACCGGTAAATCTGTAGAGTACTGGTGATATCTACCTCAGCCTCATGAACTCCAAAAACGTATTTAAGCATTAATTCAATATCATTAATGGACACTAGAAATAACTGTCAATTTATGGCTCGATTATGGGATTGCAACCGAATTGTTGTAATGGTAATGCCGATTGAAACTGAATAAATTCCAGTTGCCTAAGAATTGTAAGTTGCCGCCTGGCAACGCAATTAAAGTTCGATTACAATCCACAAGCCACACATTAAATTTGTTCGCCTCTAAACAAAACACCCGATACAGCATCAAACAAACTAAAAATGTATTTCAACATTTTTAAATAAAATGTTTAAAAAATAAACGTAGAAATTAATGAACGTTATTGAACTTGCTAATACATAAGAGTTTTTTTTTCGTCAATTGCGATGAGTCAAATTTTGCTTCAGTATATTTTGTCACAAAAGAAGAATAAAAAAAAACGACTAGAAAGTAATTTCAGATTTAAGTGTTAATAAATACACAATTGACAAACAACTTATTGAATTTCTCTAAAAATTAGAATATGAAGTTCACATAAGTTGAGTTTATTTGTAAAAATTTTAAGATTAAAAATATCATAGCAAAATCAATAAGAAAGGATTAGAATAAAAGTAAGTTTAATTCTTTGAAGTGAGTGAATCGTTTCAGAACAAATTCTCAAAAAACTAAAATTTTTTCGGAACAAAAATTATATTCCGAAACAATGGGTGAATCCAGCCAGCTTTACTGTGTCTTATCAGCGAATGAAAACTATTGTATGCACTCTCTTCCTTGAATTAATAGCAAAAAGCATAAACTAATTAAAATATAAAATATAAAAGCATTAGCGAGTTGTTGAAATACGAAGAGTTAAAAGTAAATATTTAATAAAAAAAAATTGTTTTTTAATATCTGATGCGTTCTTTCACGATAATCTGTGTAAGGTAAGTGCCGAAAGATCAGTTATTAGTCAAATACTTTTTAAATTTCATAATTATGTGTGTAGCACATGACATTTAGGGTTTGTATCTTGTATCTTTTATAGGAGTTTAATATTATTTTAGAATGGCCGGTGAGCCACAAACTTAATGACGACGATATCGCTTGCACACTGCTAGCATGTGAAGAAAGTGAAGATGCTGTTGACTTCGATGATGAAAGTTTGGTTGATCCTAATTTTGATTCGGATTTGAAGGAGTTTATTGAAGAGCCTTTGGAAGATGAAATTGATCTCTCTGAATGACGGATGAGGAAAAGAAAACATTGTAAGAGCTGAAAAACCAGATTTAGGAGCTTCTTCCAAGGTTGTAGTGTGACTATCGCGTATGATTCCGCGACGCCAAAATTACTAGCTCTACTTTGATAATTTTTTCATGTCATTGTTTCTTTTGTAATACCTAGCTAAGGAAGGTATCAGAAGAAATAGAATTCCTAATTGCAAAATTTCCCTCTGAAAAATAACTCTTAGAAAATGAACGAGGATATTCCGGCGGCATAGATATGTCAACGGTTGTATGGTAGGACAACATTACGTTGGCGTCCACCTTCGCGGTCCAAAATTCTGTTCTGATGTCCGTAAATATGTTAAAAAAAAAGATATATAGAAATCCGTTGACCACACGTAGAAGGCGAATATAACCATCATATGAGTGGTATAGATCTTATTGACAGTGTAATGGGCTCCTATTAAATGAGAACAAGCAGTAAACGTTGGCTCTGATGTTACAATCTCTAACTCCTGCTTGTACATAAACGCGTTTGCAAATATAACAATTACCGGTCATCGGAAAACTTTCGGTTGGAAGTTGGCGAAACTTTATGTAAGTTGGGAAGGAAGCCCCACTTAATAACGCGTCGACTTTTTGGAAGATGACAAGGATCTCCGCAACATATGCCTCCAAAAGACTGTAAGCTACACTCCCTTTCTATAAAATTGTTCCTTTTCAATAAAAAAAAATTTAAAAATTTTAAAAAATTCACGTGTTTTCTTAAATTTGTACATCTATACAAATTAATTAAAAATATGTATGTAATTTGACGTTGTTGAGTTACAGTGCGTTAAGTTCTAAAACCAACTCACTGTCCTGGCATTACAATTTTTTTTTGTTAGTGAATATTTGAACTAGTTTTAAACTGTGTCTGGTAGCGCTATAAATACACAAAAACACATTTTTTACCATGGCATTCTCAACACTCTAGATTTTAATATGGGGTGTATAAAGTATGTTGGATTTCACGGACTTACGGGTGATTTTGTTGAATAAAATCTTTCTAAGAGAAAAAAATTTTCAAGAAACAAACACCAAACTGCACGTTTTTAAAACAATGACGCATTTTGATTGAAAACACCATAAGAAAAAATAAATACATACGTTACGTTAAACTTTTTTTTTAAATCAGTATGGACTCATGCGCACTGCACTACAAATTTTTACATTTCTTATTCATAAATTATACTCCAAAGAAAATTTTGATTTGAAATAAAGAGGAAAAATAAAATATTCCCCCTGCTTTGTAATTGCTGTGGAAAGTTTATTTACAACAAAAAATTTATCGACAATTCCGAGTAGTTTGATGTCATGTGATATATGTATGCATAATAGCCCACACTCAGCCCATTATTTGTGAGCAAAACAAAGTTTGCTATTCGCAGTTAGCAACAGATACAATCAAGGAAATATTCGTAAATTTAATAAATAGTACTTACATACTTAGAGATTGTTCAAAAAATAGCAGAATAATCCAAAGTACTTACCTGAAAAGAAAAAAACAAAAAGAATTTTTTTTAAAATTTAAATCTAAAATCTAAATTTTAAAAATATAAAATTAAAAATAACATGGTAAAAAAAACAAAAATCGCAAAAAAAAAAACGATTCAAAATCAACTTTTTGAGTGATTATAATAAACCGCACTTAATGCCTGCCAAATTATAATGCTCCCACACTCTTATCAATAAATTCCCAAAATGCATATGACTGTATAGATATGTACATAGCGTCACCTAAAATGCAAAAGGGCCTATCATCACTTTTTTAAAAATTTTACAGAAGAGACAAAAAACTTAATAACATGAAAAGTGTTGTGGTTACAAATATGATTTTTTCGCAATATCATCCAAATAAAATGATGACTTCATTTAAAAATTATTAAAATGTTAAAAATTATATGCCAAAAAGAGTAAGCTGGTAACATGTTTCTATTGTTTCATTATTTCTCAACAGCGAGAAATAAATTGATTTTGAAAGCCATTTGAATTTCTTTAGTAAAGTCATTATTTTTAAAAATAGAAAGCTCAAATTTGCGAAGACGTGTGTGTCCCTTGAAGCGCTATACGAATAACCATTAAAAACTGAATTTTCAGTGTTGGTTGTTACGCCCTTTTGTTTTTCAAGTGACGTATGTATGTATGTACGTATAATATAAAACACAATTAAGGAACATATATTTCCAATGGAATAAAATGCTATACTAGTAGAAAAAGAGAACTAAAAAACGTTTGTAGAAGCAAAAAATATAATTTTGAACCACATGTTCTAATTGAATTCTAAACACAGGGTGTACCAATATTAATGCAAGATTTGAATTTTCCACTGTTGTTGCAGCAAGACCAAGTCTATTGAGCGCCAATAGTTTATGGTTGGTCAACAATATCGATCCATATTTCAAATACGTATGTATAATGAAAGACTGGCTGCTCACAAGTAGAAAATTTAAAATATGTTAAAAATGTTAATTTTAGAACACCGATTCGAATAATACCAGGTCTGGTAGATTTTATATTCGAACTAGAAAAAATGCCGTTTTTAGGTGTCACATAAAACAATGTTATTGTAAACAAATCAAACAGCTGACAGCTGTCGGCTTTCCTTTGGCCACTTTTGCTATTATTTTTTCAAAAAATTTCTAATAATATTTATTTTCAATATTTATTTATTAATTATTATATATTATTTATTTTTAACGCTAGTCCAAATAAATTACGATTTTTTATTTACTGCCGCATTCATAAAAATTTCGTTTTATTTATAAAAGGTTTATTAGACAAATTTCCATACAAATTTCAATCAATATACCTTCTAATAAATCCTAAAAAAAATTATGAATACGGCAGTTAGTTTTTAATTAATTTAAAATGGTTTAGAAAAATTAAGTATGTATTTATGTAGATTTAAATGTAATAAAAAAAATATTTGATTGTATAACAATTTCAACAAAAGTTACTTGGTTTTTTCCGTTTTACTACTAGGGAATTCTCAAATATATGTTGAGAGTTTTTTTATAAACATGTGAAATTTCTCAGCTTTTTCTAAAAATTTCAAAAAAATATCTTAACCAAACAACGAACATAAATAAATATTTATTCAGTCAAAAAATAGGGAAAGCACAAAATTTAGATCCAGGACTCCGAAATAATTAAAATTCTTCTTATGACCTTCTTTCAATGTTCTTATTCCAAAGATTCAAAAGATGTAATTTCACCAAAAGCCGTTCTATGTATTTCTTTAACGAACATTCATTTCAAAAAGTATTGAAATTGTAAACGAGAAGCAAATGTTCAAATGAGCTGATTTAAATATCAATTTTGTTTAACATTCGAAAATAATAAAACCGACTTTGTGCTGTGATATAAAATAAATTCGGTATTAGTTTGCAAAAACGACGATCAGCAAAACGGACTTGGATATGATAGACCAGAGTAAATTATTAGGAACCATCAACTGTTCAAGTATCAACTGTTATTTTTTGTTAACAAAAAAGAAGTTCTTGAAAAAGTGGTAAAAATTTTAAATGACATATTGCTCTATATATCACTTAGGCCCATTATTATAACTTGCCGATAACTAAAGTTGGGATGCTATCAAATAATTAGTTTTTCGTTATTACAAGTTGAGTTTAACCTAATGTGACCGATAAGCTAACGGAAAGTTCATCCTACCTGTAACTTTTAAAGTGGACTAAAGCATTTGAAGCTGCCATATTTTATGCACTTTAAATATGGCAACATGGAAAGTATAAACGTATGCAAATTAATTTTTTAAACTAAAATGGAAAGCAGAACGCGATTGTTTTATATAAACGAGCTAGAGCATATTTTTCAAAACACACAGCAAAAACGTAGAGTATCAAAAAAACGCTTTAAATAAAGAATAAAATAAAACCTTGTCGTTGCCAGTAGCTTTTTTTGTTTGTCAAAAGTAGTCGGTATTTACTCTGGTACTGCCATGTCGTATTACTCAGTATTGCAATATAAGGGCCTGCGTTCGCTTCACCACCACCATTGGTTCGCAATCATTTATTAAGCCCTCAATTCAAACTGCACTTAAACGATCTTCAGGCTCTTAGGAAAGGCAAGAATAAAATGGGTTTTAGACATCTCTAAAGAAGTTTGCATTTTTTTGCGAACGTTGGTAAGCAGCGTAAACAGACATACATATTTTCTTTTTGGATCCTAGATAGTAAGTTTTTCTTTGTCATGGCTCAGCGGCGACAAAACTAGGAAAGTATGTTAGAGGAAAGATTCAAGTGACAGAAAAAATTTAATATGAAAAAAAATATATAAGTACATACTACAAGTTGTCTGGCAGCAGATTTATATTTTCAAACTTAAATAAAAAACTTTTAATTATATTATTAATTGACCTTTTTTATTATATTTTTTGAAATATATTTATTAAGCTTGAGGACTTTTTTTTTATTTTATTTTGTTTTATTATTCGATATTTCGTTAACAGCTTGTTAACATCATCAGGAATAATAGGAAATTTTAATTATTTATTTTATATATAAAAAAATAAATAAAAAAAAAGACCCCTAGCTAAATAAATATATTTCAAAAAATTAAATAAAAAACGTAATAATTGACACAAAGTTTTATTAAGAGCATTAAACGATAGAATGGAAATGCGGATTTTATTTTTTAAAGAGTATGTCATCCAGATGCTACAGATCCTTTTTTAAAATTTCATGAATAAAGGCTCTTGGAAGTCGCAGTGAGGCTCGTTTTTTCAGTATTGAGAGTCGCGGATTTTCACGTAAACTGCTTTCTACCAGTTCAATGTTTTCGGTAGTCCTTGAAGATCGACTCGACCCAGGGCGTGGGGCATTCATAGCCGCAGCAGTTGCGCGGAATCTCTGCAGCCACGAACGAATTATATTTAAACTCGGTCCATCACTAATTCGCCGAATACCGAACTTTGAAGAAATTGTCGACGAGCAATTACGTAAGAATCATTACTCTTAAAAAATGTCTCCACAGCGAACACGCGATGCTCACTCGACCACTGCGACATCGTGACTGACAAATGCGCACAATCGATAATTCCAACGTCTCCACCCGCCCTCCGCACCGTTTATTACTTTTTGAAATAATCGTATTTAAAAATATAAATTTGCCACCAGACAACCTGTGTATACTTGTATTGGGACCACCCTTTATATGCAGCAACTATGAGCTGCATTAATTGCTGGTCTATTATTAATTAAAATATTAACAATTTTCTTGCGAAATAATTTTAATAAATTTCATTAGAAAATGATTTTTAAACGATTTTGCGGCAAGTGGAAAAAACCCTCTTTTCTGTTCTCTACGTAATGCGTGAAGAATTTCTTGAACGAGGTGAAAACAAATGTGTGTTCAAATATGTCGAATATTGTAGAAATGCCAATTGAAATAATGATAATAAAACAAGCAATTTAAATATGTATGCATGAACACGTGAGTGCGTGTATGTGTATAATGGCAGAATCAACAATGCCACAATGCATTCTTACGTTGTTACAACAACAATAGTAGCAGCAACAACCTTCTTTAGAATCACGTGTACTTTAATAGAAGAATCAATCAAATGATCGAGAACTAGCGAGAGGGGAAATAACAGAGAACAAAAAACAAACACCTCCATACATACGAAATAATAACACATCTTTTTTATATAAAAATTCGTAGTTACGTTTTACATATGGGCCGTTCCATCATGTCGAACGTAACCATCGTGCACATTTAAAGGGAAAAAAAAGTCAAAATAACAGAGATTTTTATTTTGACAATAATAAGCAACTAAATACTGACAACCTGAAATTTCTTTGTTGCTTTCGTCGATGTTATCTAAAGTTGCATATGTTTTGAACAGGTGAAATATTTATTATTTTATTAAACCTAGATTTTCTTTTTACGTTTTGTTTATTGAAGAGAAGTTGTTTATAAGATGTAATGACAAACATTAAAATATATTGAAAAAACTTAAAATAGCCTTTTAATTTAACTTTTATATAAAATATTTAACAATTGCTCAGTACATATGGTTGGTTGCAAATGTTATGACCTCTACTGTATGTGTAAAATCGAAAAATTTTTGCGGATTCGGTTTACAGAACATACCCGTCTGTTGAACATAAAGTGTCAAATATGGCTACAATTTCTCTGGCATGTGTTTCGCAGTGAATTACCGATATAAAAGAAGCTTGTGAAAGCTGTGAAAAAAGATAATCGGCCTTATTGCCTTATATTAAGAATATTATTTAAATATAAAAAACTATATGGAATAAAAAAAGTGGAAATAAGATTAAATACAAAAAACAGGAATTTATTCATAATAAATAAACAATGTATTTATATTTGCATAGAACCACTCACTGTGAAATTTTTAAGCGTATTCTCTACCTAAAAACATAAGCTTGGAAATGAACATATTTGTGACGTCATTTTGGCGACGTTGTTTCTTATGTTCGGAAATAATTATTGAACGAGGAGACGTGCAGTTATGCAGTCTTTTTAGACTCCTAGTAATCTCAAATAGATTTTAGAGCGCAAAAATGCCTCTCTTTAACCCTTCGTTGCATGGCATTCCATATAAGTATGTAGTATGTAATGTTAACTTTTTGTTTATCTGGGCACTATTCTGTTTCTTATTTTACAGTTATTTTTCCCCACTTGTCTCTTTTAAATGTAAAATAATTAAATTCGTGCTGCCATTTGCATAATATCATCAAAAATAAGTGTAAATAATTCTAAAATGAAATTAGTGTTTTCAATACGTAGAAACATTGAATGGTTTTCCTTTATTATTCGGAATATTGTAAAAGGTTTTTAAAAATGTAAGTACATATATTTTAAAAAGAGCATCAGCTTTTCTTCGAAATAAGTACATAAATAATTTATAGGGTACTGATGAAGATATTGAACAAATATTGAACGTTGGGAAGAAAGTGATGATGAGTATTTTGATGATGCCGATGAAGATATTAATATTGAAGATATATGTATATCGTACTATATAGATACATATATACACTTAGTCACAAAACTCTACATACGGTTTCGAAATTTCATTTAATCTGCTCATTATTTTATATGTAAAATGAAATTTTTTAAAATTATTACTTGTAGTATTTAACAATCCACATTTATGAACTCTTTTAAAGCAGAAACTTAGATATAGAAGGGCTCCCTCCACTTCTCACTTGAAAATGATTTTAAAAGACGAAATGGAAATATTTCCCCCGAAATAACAAAAGATCTATTTTTTTTAGATGCTTAAAAAGCTTAACGAAGTTTAAGGTGCAACAACAAGGCCATACAATCCATTAAATATTTTCTAAATCACCCCACAGTTTTTACAATGTATCGTATGTAGACTTTTGCTTTTATGAAATTTATTATTTTATTCATTCAATAATATTAAACAGCGTGAATTTTTATTTTCTTTAAAGATCGTTAATCTTATGAAATAAAAAAGTTCAACAACTTTTTTGTAATTCTCTTAAAAATTAAAATACATTGAAGATAATAAATCGTATGTAGAGTTTTGCCACTAAGTGTATGTATGTATATTGAAGTTAGGTGTAATAGAATAAAAAACTAACTGACGAGTAAGTCCCCGTCCATACTGTTGAGTTTTTGCTGCAAAAATTTTTTGAATTCTCTTTTGAAACTGCAGTCGGAATCTTTTGCTTCATGTTTAGTATTTTTTATTCCTCCCTTCTATCTTCTTTTTTTAATTTTTTTTGACATACCGAATGTAAATACAAAATAACTACCCTGTGATAGGTGTGAACATTTTTTTTTTGATAGACATTTGAAGCACAAGGTATAATTTGAAGCAAAATGGACGCTAATAAGAAAAATTTTATAATAATTTTTATATAATTTTATATTTTTTTTTTTTAAATTTTTGATTATATTTCACAAAAAATTAACATACGTAACACGTGTAAACTAAAACAGGGTAGCTATTATTATGATAGATGTTAACAGTATACCAAACGAAAAGAAATAAAATGAAACGTCAAATACACCTCATGTCAAAAGATGCAAATAAGAAATTCAACAAAAACTGCATGTACATGAAACAGAGTACCTACTTCCACTCCTCTTCCCCTTCTCATAAACAAACTCAAAAGTTTTGCAGCAAATGTTTCACAGTATGGACGGGGACTAAGCTGCGAGGCTGCACTGGATATACTTTCGTTAAATGTGATACTTGTTTATAATAAAAAAAAAATCAAGAAATTATTTCAAAAATTGCATTCAGAACAGTATTTCACATTCCTCGTTACGATATTTTATATTTAAAAAGGGTTTTCCCAAAAAAATTAATAAAATGTGATCAAAATATTTTTTAAAGCTTAAAATTTTCTTTCAAAAATTTTTTGCTTTTTTTTCAATTACCTGCATGAAATTGCATATGTGCAATGTTTCCTAAGTTCTGCTAGAAATACCAGAATCGAACCAAATTTATTTTTTGCCATTAAAACTCAACATATAACATAATATATATTATATAAAATGCCAAAAAAAATTTTTTCTTTAAGGAAAATAAATCATGCAATGAAGGGTTAAGAACGCTTATCCAAACAAACCGTGCAATACAAATACACTGCGCATCATAACTATAGCCGCTAGCTTTTTTTGACCAATGAGCGGATTTGGTATAAATTTTAACCTATATTATTTTATTGTTCAAGAGAATAGTCAGGTAGTAAAGTATTTTAAAACAAATTATTTATTAATTCATAATGTTTTCACTTTAAAGCGTTTTTTTCAACGTATCAGAGTTTCACAACTATAGACGCAATTTTTAAAAACGATCATAATATTCTACTGAAAACAAATTGTATATGTAAAATAAAGCTATTTAACAATGTGTTGGACCCCCCTTATTTTGAATATGTTCGAAAATTCGATCGGTCATACTGTCTACTAATTTATTTCTCAATTCTTGATTGATTGATTTCCATTCTTCGATAATGGATTCTTTAAGATCAAAAGTACTTTTGTATTGGCGATTTTCAGCATAAATACGGCGAGTTAGTATTCCCCAAATGTTTTCGATTGGGTTTTGATCCGGCGAGCACGCGGGCCAGTCAATAGTTTCAAAATTTCTACAGCGCAGCCATTCGACTTTTATGCACTGCAGCGTTATCTTGTTGGAAAACAAAGTATGCGCTGTTGTAAACTTTCCAAAATGTGTCTCGACTTCATTCGAGAGCTGGGAAACGCCAAATCAAGCATTACCATTGCTGCAAAATGCTCCCCAAACCATTAATGAACCGCCACCGAAATTTCATTTTGAGAAATACCGTGGTTCCTAACGCAGAACTCGCCAATAGCTATTGAAACCAACTGGACCATCGAGGTTAAACTTTTTGTCATCAGAAAAAATCAGCTAAAGTATATAAAAAAAACTTCTTAACAGAAGTAACCAAATGATCATTAACTTTATCTATCTCCAAATGGTTTGCAAATTTTTCTTTGTAAAGTCCAAGCGGGCCAGTTTGTGGCGAAGTAAGTTTGTCATAAGTTTTTGCCTTTTCGGTTTTCCAGACTCTTTTATTTGCTCTACTAATGGTAGATTTGGAAACTTTTAAACCACACTCATTAGCAATGTTTGAAAGACTTTTCATTGAATTGCTAGCAATACCGATAATTCTACGCTTTTCTCTCTCCGATAGCTTATTTTTGCGACCTCCACTTTTCTTTTTACCATATCCATTTTGATTTTTTTCCAAAATTTCTGATAACTTTGTCCGATCTATTGATTTTTCGCCCGATTTCCCTAAATATCATCCCAGTTTCCAAAAAAAGCTACAATTTTCTCTTTTTCGTTATCAGTAAGGTAAGGTACTGAGCGGCATTTTCTTTTAAAGTTAATAAAATTTACTTTTCAATTTAAATATTTTCAAATTAGTTATGATACTCTTGGTTTCTAACTGTCTTTAAGCACTGCGTCTATAGTTATGAAACTAAAAATATTTTATGAGTCATCATTGTTGAGTAATTTAAAGAAGAAAACTTGTTTGTATTTCTAAATTTAATAGTACCGTTATAGAAGTCGCGAAATCTACAGTCGCCTTTATAATTCAATGCTCAAACAAACATTTGATACAGAAAAGTAAATGCGGCTATAGTTATGATGCGCAGCATATATAAACGAAAAAACACGCTTTCCTCACTTCGAGAATATCTTTTAGTGGATTATGCCTATTTGCGAAATTCTTTCCTTTTGCTTTAATTTGATTGTTTCCCTCTGATAATAAAATAAAACAAGAGGTTTTCAAAAACTTTTAAAATTCTTTCTCTGGTCGGGGTGGACTTTCGGTGGAAATGCCCATATACAAAAACCAGAAAAAAAAAATAAATAAAGAAACATAACAACACACACACATTTACATACAGTAATTGATAGGAGTAATATTGAATTTTAATATGCAAAATGTGATTTAGAATTTAAGTGACATTGAAATTTGTAAATTAAGTTTTAATAGTTATTGTGTATAAATTATATATTTAATATACTTTGTGCGCTGTTAATAACAAACAAAAAAAAAAACCAAAATAATAAAATACTGTCAACTAAAATTGTGAATTTAATGTTTTCCGCAAATTTAAAACCGTAAAATGTTATACAGCTCTTTGCAATACAAGTTTAATTAAAATAAAATTAAGTGAACGAGAATTTATTTGCGTTTGCTGTAGATTTGACAATTAAAACTTCGATCTCTAGAAGATAATCGCCACATTTGAGATCTTAAAATGTAGTTAATTCCATTTAATTAGGTCTGTGATGCGTTCCAGTAAGGTCATGTCATCGCTTCTAAAGGCCATGCTTGACACAATGGCACGTTTATGACAAAAAGCAATCTACGCCCAAATTACAGTATTCGATATCTTACGCAATAATTTCCTTACATTCTAATAATACTGTGTTTGAAATAACAATTTGAATACAATAACGTAATTAGACTGCTGACAGAACTATGCGCCGTTATGCAACGTTTGAGTGAAGCAATGCGGCTCAAAGTCACGAAAATGGCTGTTAATATTTTTATTTTGAAATTGTAGAATATGTTTGAATATTCATTGACAAAAACATTTTCTTTATTGTGAATTTAAAAAAAAATGTTTTTTTCCTACTATAAACGAAAACCAATTTTCCCGAAGAAGCTGCACAAAGAAGTAAAGAAATATCGATATAAAAATAAATATTACATACATACATACATATATAAAAAGGAGCTGCAGCTTAAATAATTAGTGTAATTGAATTTAAATTTCCATAACATTTTTTGTTTTTAATTCGTTTTCGACATATTATGTAGTTCACAGGACTCTACATATGCACAACTGTATAAACAAATAATTAAAACAATTTATTGATAAGAATTTGAATTTACCAAAACGAAATGTGGTTATTTTAATGCACGATGCAGATGATTTATTAATATTTTATTAAACATTAAAAAGACACCTTCATTGTTTATTTGAATGTATTTTGAATTTTAAAATTGTGTCAAATCAGAAGAAATATTTTAAATTCCAAACTTGTCATGTGTCTGCATGTTCGGGCATGTACAGACAAGACAATTCTTTATTAATAACATACATACATATTTTTTATTCATTAAAGTTCAATGGCTTAATTTTGGAAAAAGTCAATAAAAAAAACCCTACAATAATGTTGCAGAAATCATGTGATAGAAATAACAACAACAACAACAAATAGATATGTATGTATGTCCATATTTCACTTCCGATTTAACGAAGCTACAACAGGCTTGCAATTAAAACTTAATTTGCAGTCACTGGATAGAGTAGATAGTGTATTTAATATTAAATGCAATAATTTTTAGCATAGCGCAGCACAACAATTAATTAATTACGCACACTCAGTCAGACCCAAATGCACAGATGTACGGGAATAAAAACATGACTACTTTACTGTATGTACATAAATATCTTTGCATATGTATGTTCAGTCAATGAAAAGTTTTACATATTCGTAGTTTTACATGATCGTTCATGCAGTCATAAAGATGTTCAATCATATTCACAAGTTGCTGTACCAATGCCAATACTACTGTCGGGGGATTTTTTCATTTTTTTTTCTAATTAAGAATTGCAATGCTCTGAAATCGAAGCCACACATGGCGATTTTCATAAAATAAAAGCGTTATCAAGGCGTATTGATACCAGGTAAACTCAGTAGTACAACAACAACAACAACCAAAAATCATTATGTACTGTCAAAATAATTCATACAATCAGCGTTGCCAGAAGCTTTGAGAAGAAAATCATCAAATGTCGAAAAAAAAATCATAATTTTCACGGCATTTGTTATTTCCATCAAAAAGTAAAAGTCAATAAATGGATTATATATGCAAGTAAATTGATATTAGAAATATTAATTTTACCTTTTCGTACTAAATAATTGTACAATACTTTTTTATTTTTTTTAGTTTAAGAAAGTTTATGCTTTTCATTTGTACACCAGAAAATATTATATACTTCCCAAGAAAATAATAGCTATGCCGAGATACTCTTTAAGGTCTTTATTTCTCAAACAAAGATGCCATTTATATAAACAGAGCAACCTAAATTACGACGCAAAGCGCCGTCTGGCTGTCAATGTATGCAACAAAATGTATGAAACCAACCGAAATAACGCGTCGTCAACGCTTTGCAATCGGAAAATCTAATTTTGACAGCGCGTAAACACGTGAAATTAAATTGTTGAAAAGTAAAGACACTTTAGTTGTTTTCATTTCAATTTAGTGATTGATCTCTATTTCTTATTTCTACTTAGAATTTTTTATTAATCAATTCAGATTAAACATTTCAGTGTATAAGCTAAGGGCTAAATAACGTTGCACTTTGCGACGTAATTTAGGCTGGAGTGGAACATAAATATATCGAGACTTTGGTGCAATACCGTAGTAACTCAAAATTTGAATTTTTTGTACTGGTTATGCAGAAATGATCTTTGGGGAAATATATATCTAAAGGGAAAAAAGATTATGGTTCTATCGCTAACTGTTCAGTTTCTACAGCTACAAATGTCTTTATTGCCTCCCTCCAGCTATTTCCAACAATATTTATTTGCAATAATGAAATATTTCCTTTATGGCAAGAAATTTACAAACAAATAACATTACAAAACATGCCTCTTTATTTAAAAACTTTAAAAAAAAATAGCTTTAGTAAACGAAAATGCTATCAAAAAGATGGTTCAAAACTTCATATGCATTTTTCTCAGTTCACGATTTTTTTAATTACGACGATATTACACCAAAGGCTCGATATGTGTTTGTTACAGGGCAACAAGTGTAAAGTAAATAAAAGCAACGAACAACAACAAGCTGACACAAAATTTAACTTCACTTTGTAGTACAATTACAATGAAAGTTGTACGCACTTGATATAACAAATCATAATTTCTATAAAATCAGAAATTATATCAAATCAAAAATATGATAAAATCATCATTCTAGCACCGCTGCATACAATTAATGTTTGTGTTTAAATGTATAAATAATATTGGTTACCATACTATACAATGCATTTCATTTTGCTTTTATTTATTAATTAATCGAGCCCTAGGGGCCATATATGATTAACAGAAGTAGTTAATAATAATTGTAATAAATTGATAATTTTATAACAAAGGAGTACGTTTAAATAAAATTACATATTTAATAATGTTTAGTTATTATTACATTGAACAAGACTTTTATATTTGTTTAAAATAGATAGGTAAAATAGAAATTTATCTTAGAAGACTTGGGTGAGTAAGAGATGAGTATTAATGCTCGTAAAAGTCAAGAAGATGACGTTTAAATTTTGTTTTGTACAAGTTAAATCTTTTTAAAGATGGAGGCAATGTGTTGCATAGTCAACATGCTCTTATAAAATAAGATCTTTCAAACAAAGAACTCGAAATTTTGGGTATAATTAACGAATGGTTTCTAGTGGATCTAGAGAAACAAAATAAGCCGACCAAATAGGATGGTAACTGCATAGAAATAATATTATTTAAAGTAGCCAGAACCTCAATTCTTATAAAAACAGTAAAAGAATAATTAAGGAACAGAATAGCAAAGCGAGTAACATGGTCCGATATTCTAAGTTTAAAAACAAACCGAACAATGCGGTTAAATATCATATTGAGTTGTCTCACATTGTAACCCACCGTTCCACTAAAAATTGGTAAGCAATACCGTATATGGGGCAGTAGATAATTGTTTCCTGATATTTGTGGGTAAATAAAAAGCGGAGTTATATAAGGATTTCGGTAAGAGACCAATTTTGCCACCTATATTTCGTATATGTCGTTCAAAAGATAAATCCTTGTCCAGGGTCAAATCTAGGCAATCTATATGGTCTACAAAAGGTATGCCAATTGAGTGCATGACTATGTTGTTCATAGCATCACTCACATTATTGCGATATCCAAATGTTATTACCTTTGTCTTCAAAGGTTTAAATCTCAATCTATTAATTGTCGCCCATTCAGTCGCCAATGACAAAGTGTAATTAATAACTTTTCCATGACAGTCCAGGTATTGACTCTCCACCGAGAAAAGTAAATTTATGTCATCTGCAAACACAAAAGTTCACGCATAACCAGATAAATTTCAATGCACGGAACAGAATAAATTTTAGAATTCCTAGATGCAGGTTGGCGATGGCTGAAGTAGTCTGCACGTTGACTACAAAACCAAAACAGACCTGTGTTCAACCCCACTTTCAGACTAAAATTATAAAAAAAAATTCAAAACAAAACATCTCGCATTTTTCTGATGTGCATTAGTGTGGCTTTGTGTGTCAGTTGTTGTCGGAAGCTTTCAGTGGCGAAGGCATAGTCACTGGTCACTGAACAATACCGGCTTCAGCTGATAGCAATGCACAATCACATCAGAACGACCTCCTTAGTCGGTATTATGTAGCACCGGCTAAGTAAAATAATAATAAAAATTGCTACTAAACCGAAGCTTCAGCACTGCTACGAATATAAACGAAGAACGTGCAAAAGCAGAGCTGTAAAATAATTAATTAAGTGTCGCCTCCTGTCGTTTCTCTAACTATCCCTTTCCTATAGTTCCAGCTCAATGCATCGCATGTGTGTAGGGGTCATCTCCTGAGTGCTGGTCTCAGATAAAAAACAAACCAAACAGCGAATTGATTATATTGGTGGAGTTAAATTCAATAATTTGTCTATAGCTTTCAAATTAATCGATCGAATTTCTATTTTTAAATATTCTTGCAAAGAACATTTACATATATAATACAATTGAAACGCTTTTAAAATAAAATTTTTTAATATAAAAAAAAAAAAAAATTAAAATTGAAATAAAAAAATTTATACGAGGGCGGATCAATAAGTCCGTGACTTTTCGAACTTCCCTCGTAGTTATATGAAATGCAACACTGTTCCCAACAAGTGCCAGCTGTTAATAGACTACTGTCAAATTTTGAGCAAGTTTCGTCATTTACTTTGCGTTTAACAGCTGTTCAAAACATACAACCTCGTGTATTTTTATAAAAAAGGAAAAAAGTGAATTCTCGAGTGCTCATTAAACATTATTTTTTGCGAAAAAAAAAAACCGTCAATCAAACCAAGGAAAAGCTCGATAAATACTATGGGGACTCTGCACCATTGATTTCAATGGTAAAAAAAGTGGTTTACTGACTTTCGTTGCGGTCGCACAAGTACAAATGACGCTGAACGTTCTGGACGGCCACATATTGACCAAACAAATGCCTATTTTAAGGACCTTGCAAAATCCTATTTTTTGGAAGGGATACAAAAACTGGAGAAACATTGGACTAATTGCATTGAGTAAAAAGGAGATTATGTTGAAAAATAAATTTTTGTTTTGCAAAAAAAAACTGTGTTACATTCAAAAAGTCACGGACTTATTGATCCGCCCTCGTATATATTTGTAATATATTCTATAAGTAACCTTGTACCTTATCTTTTATTTGTACATATAATTTGAACTATCTCGCCAACTTGCCTCAATAATGCCTTCTTGGCGCTGACGCCAAATAGAAATTTGTAAAATTTATTATGTTCAAATAAAATAACCAACTACATTTATATTTGTAGTTGTTAAAATGAAAGAAAAAAAAATTTGACATCAAACAGTGATAAATCGTCGGCTAGCTGGGCTAGTGAGTTCACCTGTTATGAATTCGCCTTGAGCGGTATATAATTTAATGTTTTTTTTTTAAGTTTAAATATTCATAAATCTAAAACAAGCTGTGGAGAGAAAACAATAAAATAAAATGTTTAATGAAGAACAAAAAATTAAGTCATATTTCCGTTGAAATTGCCCTTGTTTGTATGGGGAACTGCCAGTAAATTAACTGTTAGAGCCGGCCAAATGCGAGGATTTACGGAAATCATTGGAATAGTTGCCAAGGATTTTCTTAAAATACATACAGACATACACACATACATGTGTATTATAAGCATGTTCTGCTCGTGAGTAGTGGTCGTATAAAATGTGCAGGTGCTCTTTTTCGTTCGTAATTTACGAGTACAAAACGGTCGCGAATCAATTGAAAACGAAATAATTATCAAGTACATTTTAGCTGAACTAGTTTTTGTTTATTCACCCACATGCATGGACATGCATACGCATATGCACATACATGTCTATTAACATGCACAGAAATAAACAAGGGAAAAAAAATTTCCCCACAAAAAAAAAAAGTAAAACTCTGGAATTCTTTCGCATCGACTCTCAAGCCGAGTTTTATTTTTGACTCCAGGTGGCGTGTTTTATTTGCTTAATAAGTAAATGTATTACCCTGATAGTGGAATTGGATATCAGGGCACATAACGGAGAATGTTCCAGGCAGCGATATTTACAGCTACGGTTCGAGGAATGGAAACCGAGCGTGTGGTGAACTCTATGACATGAGGAGACAATTCCGAGTGCCATTTCATTTAGATCAGTGGTTTTCAACCGGTGGGTCGCGAGCAAACCCCTGGTGGGTCGCGAGCTGATCTAAATAAAATACATTGATTTTTTTTAAATATTTAATTTTTTTAATTCAGAAACATAAAAAAAATTTTAATTCAAAAACATAAAAGTACTTATATTAATGCGAACGCTGGGCTTTCTTATTTTTAATTAAATTCGAAAAACGTGGTTGCAATTGTGACACGCAAACGATCAAATCGTTTTCTAAATTTAGTTCATTCCTTTTTTTTGTTTTAATTAATTGTTCACCATTTGTGAAAAAAAGTCATTTCGCACAGATAAGATGTTGAAAATTGAATTAATATTTTAAGTGATTTTTTTAGCTAGCTCAGGGGATTCTGCCTTTCTCTTTAGCCAAATGTAGAATTATTTTGAGGTAAATATTCGATTTTGAAGTGAATTTTAAAACTGACGATTGTTGAAAGTTGGCATAAGATTTAGGAAATCGTTTTCTGCTTCTGGTTCAACTGCGACTTTAAATTTTTTTCAGAAGCATAAGCAGAATCATTCGTTGCTTTTAAATAGTTAAAAACAGTCAAAGCAGTAAAAAGTAAAAATTTCATTACTTTTGCTGCTTCGACTTAAGTTTTTTAAACACTGCCGTTAGGTTTCCGCTTAATGAATAGCAAGCAAGCTGTGTCATGTTTTTCCTTTATTTTCATTCAATTTTCTGTTTTTATAATAATATTTTCAAATTTTGAGAGCAAAAACGTTAAGGGGTCGCCAAATTTTTTGAAAATCTTTTTGGGGTCGCGGCTTCCAAAAGGTTGAAAACCACTGATTTAGATTATGGCAGTCATAGAAGGCATTAAACGGTTGAAGGAAACTGATAACAAGGCTCCGTTCCCTATCCTTACGGATATTAAAGCGGTTGTCGGGCCCTTAACGAAGAAAGCGTTGAGGTCCCAAAAAACGTCCTTCAATGCACGAATGAGATAAATTCGTACGCATGCTGTGATAATATGGATACCTGGACATGAAGGTATAATAGGTAATGAAGAGGCTTGCCAGGATGGCAACGAATTAGGAAAGCATCACACTGCAGAATGTCAGACCTTTTCAGAGGCTCAAGACCGAACTCAAACAATGAGCGAATGGGGAATATTTTTTTTTTTCTATCTTGGACCAGCACTCAGGGGATGACCCCTACACATGCGATGCATTGTGCTGGAACTAGGAAATCAGGTTATGGGAAGGAGGATAGAGGGAGTAGTGTGAATGGACATTTGATTTCAATTTTCCCACGTCATAAGTGACAGGAAAGACCTCGGCAGGGAGTTTGTTCCACATTCCCGATGTTCGGCCGAAAAATGAGTTCTCCCTGTAATACGTAGTGCAGTTCGCTGCCAAGTTGACCACAAATGGATGTGCTCTTAATGATGAACGCGTCGTGCGCGTGAATGATCGGGTTTCGGGAACAAGTTTCCTGATTTCATCAGAACACATCCCATTATAGTAACGATAGAACAACGAAACGCACCTCACGTTGCGACGATGCTCATGAGAGTTAATAGAGTTGGCTACCCTACTGTCTCCTATGAGTTTCTTCGCTCTCTCCTGGACCCGGTCGAGTAACTTCAAAATAGTCTTTGAAGCACCGGCCCAAACATGAGAGTTGTATTCCATTTTTGGTCGGATGTAGGCGGTATAAATAGTGAGGAGATCAGATGGGGTGAAGTATGTCTTGCACCGTCTTAAAAAACCGACGCACTTGAATGCTTCTTTTGAGACCTGAAAAATGTGCTCAGTCCATCGAACATCGCACTGAATTTTCATGCCAAGAACATCAAAAGCTTCTGAATTCTCAATGTTTATACCGCCCATAATTACAGATGACGCAGCGTCATCGGGCATGCGTCGATGTGTAAACATGCTGCATTGGGTCTTTTGAGCATTGAAATCGACCCTGTTTGCCTGACCCCATTGCGATATTTTCATGAGGTCACAATTCAATGAGTCACTCATATTCTGCCTCAGCGAAGTGATCATAGTCGATGTTGGTCTACGACTAAATGAATATGAGTGAGAAAGCCTGCTGTCATCTGCGAAAGAGTGGATAGGGTTGGAAGTTTGACATAGGAGGTCATTTAGAAAGACTAGAAATAGGGTAGGAGAAAGAGTGGAGCCTTGCGGTACCCCTGAATTTATCTTGTACTCGTTAGATGAGATCCCGTCTATAACAACTCTTATAGCGCGATCCCTGAGAAAACTCGATATAAATCGAGAGAAGATATCACCGACACCAAAACCAATAAGTTTGGACAGAAGTGCCCCATGCCACACTCTATCAAATGCTTTAGAAATATCCAGAGCCACGACTTTACTTTCGCCGAACTGGTGAATAGAATCACACCATTTTTCCGAGAGGAAGGCTAGTAAGTCGCCCGTAGAGCGCCCTCGACGGAAGCCGTATTGACGGTCCTTCAGTGAATTGTTGGACTCTAAATATTTCATTAGGTGAAAGTTCACCATACTTTCCATCACTTTGGAAATCGCGGAACAGATTGCGATTGGGTGTATTGCAATGTTTGGCAAAATATTAACGTGGGTAAAGTTACCCGAATAATATGGGGCGAATAGAATCAGGAGAAATCAAGGGAGATAATACGACTGAAGAGGTCAACACTCCGGAGACTGCTGGGTATTATAACCAGTCACACGGGGATGGGACTGCCAGTGCGCACTACATGCAGGGCATGTAGAGGAAGAGGCGGAGGCACTGTCACACTACACCTATCACTGTCCAGCGTTTAGTCGGATTGGGGGACTGATTTTCAGAAGAACATACATACCGTACCTGGAATGTCTAAGGGACTCGCATTCGAGATACCTAAGAAAGTGTGTAAAGCAGACTGGTTTTTTGGAGTGAGATGGAGGTACCCCGAATCTTCGCTAGAACATACAACATGCCTGTTTTGGGCATAAGTGTAATTCCGTATGGAAAACTCAGTTAAGAGGGTGCTACTGTATGTCGATTAAATTTATTCAATGGCGCCCCATACTTGCTTGCTTTACTAAATCATGCCGACAGTCTTACAGACATGTTATCAAATATTTAACGAATATTAAAACATATTGGTGGCTCAATGAATAATTGCTTCGGTCAATATGACCTGCTATTTATTTAAAGTGATGCTGACAAGAGCATAAAATAAATAAATTTTGCATATTTTGGATGGTATTAAAGCCATGAAGATTGTTGTGAATCATTTTAAATAAATACTTCATTTATTTTTAATAACCAAGAAATTCAACTAAACAGATCAAAAATTTTAAATAAAAACTTCAAGTGGATTTCCCCCTCCATTTTCGAAGAAGAATGAATAATAAAACCAGTGAGAAATATGATGAAATTAAAAAAAAAAAAAATAAGTCAAAGTCACAACACAAAGTGCTGTACAGTGCTGTTAAACGTACCGTAATTACCGTCTGGTACAGTAATTTTGACCCTAGATGGGTGGTAGACAGGTAATTTCGATAATTGTACGGTAATATTAAAAAGTTTTTTTTTACAATATAACTACACATAATCTCCATATATCTCATAAAAACAAATCATAAAACTATAAGAAAAATAACGCCAATTGTAGCGAAATTCTATATGTTTCTGCCATAAATGTTTGAATAACACTTTTTAAATGAACTTTATATATATTAACAAAAATGCATACATTGATGTTAGATGTGTGTGAAGATAAATATATATTTAACTCCCAAGACACAAAGCATTTCTTTTAACAGAGCACTGTTAAACACTTAACAGCGATAGTAAATTTGGGGGTTTTTTAAAGAATTGTGCCATCTAGGCACACCCCACTATATATATACTGTCCTCTAGGGGTGCATGGGACGATAAATTCATAGACTTAAACATACTTTTTAAGAAATATTGTATTTTATGAGCTTTGTAATGAGCTTCTGACTTCTCTGAGGGATATCGCCACTGTGGCCAAACGCTTCTTCCTCAGGGAATCAAACTAAATGTGAAATAAACAGCGTATATGCAGGTATAAAACTGCGTTTACAGAATTTCTGAATTGTTAATTGTGAACTTTTTTAGAACCTCATCTTTGTCATTTATAGGTGGGTTCTCTCAGGCATGCGGCCACTACGGCCAAACGCTTCATCCTCAGGGAATCAAACTAAATGTGAAATAAACAGCGTATATGCAGGTATAAAACTGCGTTTACAGAATTTCTGCTTTGTATTTGTGAACTTTTTTAGAACCTCATCTTTGTCATTTATAGGTGTGTTCTCTCAGGGATGTGGGCACTGTGGCCAAACGCTTTTCCCTCAGGGAATAAAACTAAATGTGAAATAAACAGCGTATATGCAGGTATAAAACTGCGTTTACAGAATTTCTGAATTGTTAATTGTGAACTTTTTTACAACCTCATCTTTATCATTTATAGGTCGGTTCTCTCAGGGATGTGGCCACTGTCGCCAAACGCTTTTTCCTCAGCGAATACAACTGAGGGTGGCGATGGCACGATGGATGGTAGTCTGCACGTTGACTACTAATCCAAAAACAGACCTGGGTTCAACCCCAGTTTCAGACTAAAATTTTAAAAATAAAAATAAACATCTCGCATTTTTCTGATGTGTATTCGTGTGTCTTTGTGTGTCAGTTGTTGTCGGAAGGTTTCAGTGGCGAAGGCATAGTCACTGGTCACTGAACATTACCCGCTTCAGCTGATAGCAATCCACAATCACATCAGAACGCCCTCCTTCTTCGGTATTGTGTAGCACCGGCGAAGTAAAATAATAATAAAAATGGCTACTGAACCCAAGCTTCAGCACTGCTACGAGTATAAACATAGAACGTGCGAAAGCAGAGCTGTAAAATAATTAATTAAGCTTCACCTCCTGTCGTTTCTCCTACTATCCCTTTCCTATAGTTCCAGCACAATGCCTCGCATGTGTAGGAGTCATCTCCTGAGTGCTGGTCCAAGATAAAAAAAAAAAAAAAAAAAAAAAAAAAAATGTGAAATAAACAGCGTATATGCAGGTATAAAACTGTTCTGTTGACCATATAAGATCCCAGCCCACTTGGGTCCAATTTATTATGGTCCCGTTGTGATACCTGTTTTGAAGAAAACTTTTCACGTGTTGTAGTGATCAGACCAAGGCTCCACTCTGTCTCCTACCCTATTTCTAGTCTTTCTTAATGACCTTCTATGTCAAACTTCCAACCCTATCCCGATATATAAAAAATGGTAATTTTTTTTAAGGCTTAAGGGAAATCGAAATAAAAAAGTTAACATCACTGATGCTGTGTATCATGTAGCACCGCGTGCACTAAGCATATCGTAAAAGAACGCAGACTCGGAGTTTTCATCTTCAAACATTTATGAACTTTCTTAGCAGGTTTCATTAAACGTAGAGAAAAGCAAAAGCATGAGTGGGTTAGAGACTTTAACTTGATTTTTTTTTTCTTCTCTCAAATAGTTTTGGAATGAATAGTTCGTCGTATAGAGACGTTATTATGTAAAAGTTGAACTAACCGTGTTACAAAATTTAAATTAGTTTCTTAAGAAAGTTCAATAATAACAGAATTAATTAATCTTATTAACTAAACAATAAAACATGCATTGGAATGCGACTGAAAACATGTCTTAGGGCTTCCTACTAAATACTTAATAAAAAAAAATTCGTGTAGGACAAACGCCAACAGCCACAAAAGCAACAAAAACAAGAAAATAATCATTAAGAAAAACGAAGAAGACAAATGAGCATGTTACGCATTAATTCGCAGACATTTTTGGAATTCTCAGTGTTAATTTTTTATTTACCAGGAAAAATTTATATTAAGAAAACTAACTAACGAACACACACACACACACAAAATCTATAGAAATAATTTCAATGAAATCTATAAGACGCTCTTAAACTGGATTTGTATTTTAAGAAAACAAAAAGAGGGGAAAAACCACAAGTTGATTTTTTTTTTTTTAGTTTTTATATCAACAGACAGACAGACAGCCATGCCGGTCAGATTATTAATGTGCCGATAGGTGAGATTTAAAGTTTACACAGCAGCGTACATACACACATACATAAACTCTGTATTAAGAAATGAAAAGCCAAAAGAGCATTTCTTTTTCTTTTGTGTTGGTTTTTTTTTTTTTGACCCAATTAAAAAGCTACACAAAGAAAACTAATATTCCAGTAACACACGAGCACATGAGCTGCACCTGATCTGGCCAGGAATGTTTGAAAATATCGATAGAATAACAGGGAAATATTTAAACTATTTTATATTAAAAAAAAAAATAGAAAGTTTTTTTTTTTAATTCGATAAACACTGTACGACAAAATTGAGCAAAATTCTCAAGTCAATAAGTCCACAGTTGCAGTGTATCCAAATACTTGTAAATTGCATAAGAAAACAATAAAACTGCTTCATACTATTTACCAGATTCAGCTTATTACACCAACTTTTAAGCATTGACGGATAGTGTAACCTTAAAAAAAGCAGTTAAATAAATGACATAAAATTGTGTAATTAAATACCACATTCGTATCTGTAGCTGTGGATCTGAAATTGGTGATCAATAAAAAAAAATAAATTTATTCAACTGAATAAAAAGATTGAAATAAATAACAATTATCGAATTCCATTATACTAGCAGTTTCTTCAGTTTGCAAAGATCAATAAACTTCTTAAATGTTCGCTTCTTTTATAGATTTTATTGATTTTTAATACCGAAAATACTCCTATTACTCCTACACTATTGCATTTAATCAAAAACTTTGCACCACTAATAAAGTACATACATACATACATACATATGTATGTATATATATCGATAACACGGGGATTCATAACTTAATAAAAAACAAAATACTCGTTTAGATTGACTGGCAATTATTTTATCAGTACAGTGTTCATCATCGAGACGAATTCACAACAAATAAGATTGGCAGCATAATTGCTGCCAAGGTTTATTAATACAAGGTTGTCGCAAGGCGAATTCGTCAATTCGCTTTTCGTCCAAACGTCAAGTTTTTTGTTTACATGTGTTTTGTTAAATTCAACATAACCTAAAAAGAACATGTTAAATTAGTGTCATATGAGTTAAAATTAATCTAATTATTACAAAAAGTAATACATTTAGCATTCTTATTATTATAGTATCTTAGATGGTAGCGATAGCTGAAGTAGTCTGCACGTTGACTACATAACCAAAACAGACCTGGGTTCAATTCCAATTTCAGACCAAAATTTTAAAATAAAAATAAACATCTCGCACTTTTCTGATGTACATTAGTGTGTCTTTTTGTGTCAGTTGTTGTCGGAAGGTTTCAGTGGCGAAGGCATAGTCACTGGTCACTGAACAATACCGGTTTCAGCAGATAGCAATCCACACGCCCTCCTACGTCGGTATTGAGTAGCACCGTCGAAGTAAAATAATAATAAAAATAATGGCTACTAAACCGAAGCTTCAGCACTGCTATAAACAAAGAGCGTGCAAAAGCAGAGCTGTAAAATAATTAATTAAGTTTCACCTCCTGTCGTTTCTACTACTATGCCTTTCCTATAGTTTCAGCACAATGCATCGCATGTGTAGGGGTCATCTTCTGAGTGATGGTCCCAGATTAAAAAACAAATATTATTATAATTATTAAATTATTTACAACCAGTTTTCTTAACTTTCTCACAATAGTAAACAAACTTTGACGTTCGGAACAAAAATACGTTACAAATTCACGTATCAGCTGACGGGCGAATTTGCTACTGAGTTTACTTGGTAATGAATTTGCCTCGATGTGTACACTCGCTGCCACTTAAATATTTTTTTGCATAACGGTAATTCTCTTAAATATATGTATGTATGTGTATTTTGAATGCGTTTTTTGTGTTGATCACTAGAGCTCTTCTCATTATCGTATCGTTAATTATCTTTTTCACTTTTAAAATTTGTGGAAAATTTTGAATTTTTTCGCCCAACTTGAATAGGACATTCTCCTAATTATCAGGTATGTGATGAAAATCGTTTTCGGCATTAAAACGTTTTGAAATCGACAAATAGTGTGATGAATTTGTATGTGACGATTTCATATTCCATCTTGTTTCATTGAAAAAAAGGCGGTTTTAACATGTGACGCATTTCGATAATGCCAGTTTAAATTCGTTTTCAAATCGTTTAATTTTACTTGAACAATATGTAAGGAAATATACAAAAAAAAGTAAAAAAAATAAATGAAAAAAATAAATTATAAATCCGTTATTATTTGAACGAAAATATTCAACAAATCTATTTAAATAAATACTAGTTAATATAGAAGTGAAATTTAAAAATTTAAATACCCACATTTCATCTGGCAAATTTAAGGGATCCGATTTATCTCTTAAACGTTTTCTTAGAATATTTTCGCTATTCATCCTATTATTTTGTTCCAAGAGAATTAGCGAAAGCTCAGCAAAAAAAAGGCATTTTATAAATAAAAATTATAAAATATGTTGATACAAATTTTATTTTATTATTTTGTTTAAATATTTTACTAACGTCACTCACATACACATATGTTTACATATTTTACAGTTCTTTTATTAGATTTTATACAGTTGTATTTAGAGCAGATATGTGGAAACGAAGCATTTATGGAATATGAAATCGATCGAAATTCATCACACTACTGTCGATTTCAAAAGACGATTTACTTTTCAAATAGATCGATTTGCATCACATATCTGAATATACGTGCTACATGTGATTTGGCAACATTGTTAAAGGTTCACCTAATTTTTCAGTAGTATTGCATAATTTACGTTTACAAAAGAACACATGTTTCGGCATAAAACAATAAAGTACAATTATTCCATAAGAAAAAATATAAAATAAAATAGCTTTATAAAATTATCACGAGAGAAGAACTAAAAAATAATTAATTTTTTTCAGAAACAATAACAATACCACCAGCAGTTAATGGAGTGCTGCACTCATGCCCCTTTAATTAAAATGAGTGGTGAACATGTAGCATTATTTATCTTTTCAAGGGGAACATTGTGAGAATAGACTTTTAGGATGAGACATATTTTTCAGAAAAGAACTTAAAGAAATCTAAAAGTCAGCATAAATGCAGAATATTTCTCAGAAAATAAACCATCATTAGTTTGCGGGCATATTACGGGTGAAGAAGAGATCATCGTTTCTGTTTTCGGTAATCGGCGATACACAGGTATTTATTTTTTTAGCGATGGTCTTTTTTATCAAAAGTTTTTTAATTATTTATTTTCTCATGAAGATTCGAACCTGTGTGATGCAAAATTCATGCTTCTTTTTTCCACAATTCCGCTCGTTTGAGCCGTAATGCTTCAAGCAAACGTTGCATAACTTCCTGGTAGTATTCCTTTTTGACCGTACGACCTGTTGGGACAAGAACTCATGATGCACCACGTCATTGTAATTGAAGAAAACAAAATTCTTCTTTGCTTTTGAACAAACCTCGTATTATTCCTCAAGAAAACTAACTACAACATAAACTGATTTCGTAAAAGAAAACAAAAGAAAGGTGCAAACCTTTTTTTTTAAAAAATAAATATGAAATTCTCATCACTGACAGATCCGGTAATGACACACACACACACACAGACACACAGCCACACAACACAAAAAAAGTTTTGTTTTTAATTCATTTCGAAAACAAATTTAATTTAATAGCGTTATTCACACTATAAAATAATAAATCTGTAATTTGTGATACATTCAAGAAGAGTCTTTCTTCTGTTTATTTATGTTCCATTAATAAATTGGCCAATTCGGCTCGATTTGGCCATTATCATTAACAACAATCCACCATAAAGACGAAGAATAATGAACAGACTGCAGCAAATGGACAAAATTAATGGCGGAATCAATGTTTTGCATGATTAAAAATAATTTATTTATTTGCCATAACGCATGGGGACACTTAAAATATTGACAAAAAAAAAAAAAAAAAGGAAAAATGTCAGTAAGGTGTAGTGTACATATCGCTAAAGCAAAAAAAAAAAATAATAATAAAGGGAGAGAGAAAAATTGACAACAAAAGCAATATTTAATATTGTCTGTTGTATTCTTCTCGTTTTGTTTTGTTTTTTCTTCTTGAACTTTCTGATTTTCGGGGACAATTAATGCTGGAATTTAACCAACCAACCAAACCGACCAATTGCATGAAAATTCTTTCTTTTTGATTTTTGAAAATTTTTCCATATTTAAATTTCATCTTGCCCCAATTGGGATTTTTGTATTGGCTTTTATTATTTTTTTTGTTTTTCGTAAGAAACCAATTTGAAAGCGAACAGTATATAAAAATACTTTCTTAAAATAAGATAAAAACATTCCAGCTGAAATAAAGATGATTTAGTGGCTGGCTGCTTAATGATTTCGACAATGAAGACAACCGTGATGAGTGCAGACAACAAGAGGCACGTGACCACCAGAAGCACTATTAACAAACTGGATATTCAGTACAGAAGGATTGAAATGGCACTTCATATTTTTAAATAAAATAATTATACACTCGATTTTGTTTTATTATTAAGAAAAAGAAAGGGGAAACAATGTGCATCTCATATGACGCAAAAACGTACATATTAAATCATCACAAAAATTATTAATTTGAACGACAGAAAATATTTAGTTTTTTTTTTTTTCTTTTATCCCACAAAATAATGAGACAATGCAATAAAAATACAAAACCAAATAAAACTTTTAAGTATTTGACGAATATGTTCTAAAAGCCAGTGGTGCTGAAACGAATATATTTTTTTTTGTTTTTGTTTAATGACAACTGATTAAAATTAAAGTTAAAACAAACAGGAAACAAACAGACAGGCTGTCGTAACTGATTTTTTGCACATTTCGTTAGATAATGCTCTCGCGATTACAAAACTTAAATTTTTCCTTCGCATGTAAATTTAAAAAAAAAAAAAAAACTCAGTAACCTGTAAAATGTGGTTTTCAGGCTATTAGTGCTTTTTGGCCGCTTTGGGTGTCTAAAATTTAAGGCATTATTAAAAATGTATGTGAAAATAACTGCCTGTTCGTAGAACACGAAATGTCTGTAATAGACGTAAAAATTTAAACGTCAATCAAGATTGCGGTACTACAAAGCGAATACACATTCTAACAGCTCGTTATCGTTCGTGTAGCGCGTTTTACTTGTCAAAAAATAAACAATACAACACGATCAAAAATGTTCATTCTGCGGTGGGAAAATTTAAAAATTTTTATTCAAAGTTTTTAAATGAGGAGCTGGCGAACAAAACCACGAGTACGAGTACCCTTAACTATATTTTACAGGGTAGGCAAATAACTGAACTCAACCTAGATAGAGACTAGCAAGAATTTTTCTTCCTTTTCAGAGGAACTTTTTATCAAACCTTGAACATGGAACCGGTTTTCGTTTTTTTTTTTATCTTGGTCCAGCATTTAGGAGATGGCCCACGCAATGCATTGTGCTGGAACTAGAGGAAAGCGTTAGCAGGCGAAATGATAGAAGATGAAGCTTCACTATCTTACAACTCTGCTTTTGCACGTGCTTTGTTTTTATAGCAGTGTTGAAGCGTCTCTGATGTCAAGCAGACGTATTACATTTTGAAGCTTGGTTTTTAGTAATTATTTCACTTCGCCGGTGCTGCACAATACCGAAGAAGTAGGGCATTCTAATGTGCCTGTGGCTGGCTATTAGCTGAAGCCGGTACTGTTCAGTGAGCAGTGTCGCCACTGAAACCTTCCGACAACAACTGACTCAAAAACACACAAATGCACATCAAAAAAATTGCGAGATGTTTTTATGATTTAGTACGCACCCATGATATTTTCGGCTTTAAAGTCAACGTGCAGAGCCACCGTCACCATTTTACAACATATTCCGATGAAAAAAGAAGTCTAAAATCAGAGTAATGGGGTGATCTTGCCGGGCGTTGGAAATCAGCAAAACGAGAGATTAGGCTGCCCTCAGAATTATGGTTTTGGGTCGTACAGTTATCGTCGTTGGTCCATTCTGTTGAAGCCACATGTTCTCCAATTTCAAATCATCCAGTTGAGAAAGGATAAAGTCGTGGAGCATGGATCTGTAGCGGTCGGCGTCCAGAGCGTCTTTTAGCCCGATGCGCTTTCAAAAAAAAAATAAAGATCTATGACGGCTCCGGAGATTCGCCGAAAAACATTTTAGTTTTATGTTTTTTTTTGTTTAAACAACACACAATCTGCGAAGCTTTTATAGTTTGTCTGCAAAAACAGCCAACGTCTAGGCGGGCATCGAAGATCCAACCTTCAGATTAATACACTAGCTTAGTTGAATTAATGATATTTGATTAGGCGACGGATGCAGCCTAAACTGAACAATTATTTCGCGTTCATGAGGAGTATAGCGTTTGTATAGCGATGCCTTCTTGACGTACATGTATTTTACATCTGTTTACTTCACAAAGAGGGTGGCGACGGTCGAAGTAGTCTGCACGTCGGCTACAAAACGAAAAATTTTTCTTGGATTCAACCCCAGTGTCAGACTTATAAAAACATTTTTTCTGCTGTGCATTTGTGTGTCTTTGGGTCAGTTGTTGTCGAAAGGTTTCAGTGGCGAAGGCATAGTCACTGGTCACTGAACAGTCAGCTGTATCCAATCCACAGGCACATCAGAACGCCCTCCTTCGCCGGGTATTGTGTAGCACCGGCGAAATAAAATAATTACTAAAAAGGGCTACTAAAAATGAAGCTTCAAAATTTAATACGTGTTCTTGACATCAGAGACGCTACAACACTGCTGTAAAAACAAATAACGTCCAAAAAGAAGTGTTGTAAGATAGAGAAGCCTCACCTCCTGTCATTTCTCCTACAATCCCTTCCCTATAGTTCCAGCACAATGCATCGCATATGTAGGGGTCATCTTCTGAGTGCTGGTCCAAGATAAAAAAAAAAAAAATGTGAAAACAGCACTGACGAAAATTATAGCGTCTTCCGAAATATTTTATAAATAAATATATGCAAAATTTATCAATTATTATCTTCACTTCAACTTGCAAAATACAATTCAGTAATTCCGAAAATTCGCAAGTACAATATTGCACTGCTACTTTCACAATTTGTTTTCTGTTTTCTATAACATCTCGTCTTCGTTTCAAAAATACCAAGAACGAATCGACAATAAACACGAGAACTACATTGAAACCACAATTATAACGACAACGCCAACGGCAATAGGGCGGAATATAAAAAAATTTCGTTATTCCTCAGGGAATCGATATTAAAAAAAAAAAACGTTACGTGATGACAATTACGAAAAATCCACCACAAGTCACTGTATTGAAGATTGAAGATTTCGTTTATGTACGATAGTAGAAGGCAACTTTATATACAAATACCACTCAGTTTGGTTGCTTTTTTAAAAAATTTCCTTTTAAAATCCTCCAATAAATTTAAAAATTACTATTTAAGCTACATTAATAGGTGCCAAATTACGACATTCGAATCGAAATTTCAAACAAAGTTTTCATTAAAACGCACACAAATTTCGTTCGATATCGAAAGTCGTAATTTGCCCAGAGGTCTGTTAAATAATTACGTTCGTGTCTAGGATTATATATATATTTTTTCCAAATTTACAATCTTCATGCATATTTTTTTTCTTGGGCCAGGGCTCAGGGGACACATGTACGTACATAGTACTGGGCGGGACCCAGACATTTTCATTTAAGTTCCGCCTCAGCGTTGCCTGCCATCTGGCATTTTTATTTTCTTAAAAAAAAAAATTTCAACACGGAAGTCGCGCAAAATTTGAAAGGTCTTTGTTTTTTATTTGATTTACAACTGTTGCCCGCATGATGAATTAATGACATTAAATAAATAATTTATACTTGTATACATGCATTTAAAATACATTTAAAAATGTTTTTATTTTTATAAATAATCACAGTAAAGATTATTTAGGGAAAAAGTGCTGAAAATTGCTAACAAACAGCAACAGACATCGTAATAATAACAATATCCCGGTTAATTTTACACCTTCAAATATCTGATAATTAATTCGTGTCAATTGATCAAATTTTTGCGTGAAAACAATAATGAATGACGACAACAATTGAGGAATTTGTTTTTTTTTTTTATTTGCAAAACGTAATAAAACAATTTTAATATTATTTTGGGTCAAATTATTCATACAGGTCTTTAGTCTTTTCACATGTGATTTTTGTTTTCTTACCAAAAACCAAAATCAATTTAAACGACAAAGTATGTATGTACAGACATATGTACATACTTATGTACAGGGTGCACAAAAGGAGCTATATGGTTTGAATTCTTTATAACTTTTTTAATTATTATTTTTCATTTGGTTTTTTCAGCATTTTGTGAAGAAGACTTGGGGAATTAACTATGAAACATTCGAAATGAAATCAGGGCCATTACACCCGAAATTTTGCGAAAAGTTATTGAAAATATGCTAAAAAGAACACGTATGTGCGAAGCAGAAAATGGACTTCACTTACAGGATATCATTTTTCACAGCTAATTGCAAAAAATTCCCCAATAATATACTGTATTTAAAAAAAAAAAAAATTATAATAATCGTATAAATAAAAAAGTTATAAACCATTTAAACCATTTAGGTGCTTTTGTGCCACCCTGTATATCGCTACTTAGCACAATATTTTATTTAAATACAGTGAACTCGCGAAAACGTGAACACTCGAAAATGTGAACGTCTCAGAAACGTGAACAAATTTATTTTTCTATAGAATATTCTAAACCATGAACAAAATCTGAAAGCTTTAAAACGTGAACACTTTCTTTTTTTTTATTGTTTTTTAATCTGAAGGTGTAGAAGTTTTGGACAAAGATTTAATATGGGCTGAAAACGAGATGGTAGACCAAAGTGACAGAGTGGCTGAGAAACCTTACCAAAAATAATAGACTGATTTTTTGTTCCTTTAAACTTTATTTAACTGATTCTTAATTATCCAACAATAAAAAATGTTCCTATGTTTGTTCTTTATCGAACGCAAAGTGCACTGAATATATTGCATTTTATATTTTGTTATTAAAAATTAATAAAATAATTAATTTAAAATAGTTTTTAACATTTTTACTTATTAAAATATAATTTTTTATATTAAATAGGGTAATTGTTGTTTTTAATTTAGGTGCTCGATAACGTGAACAAACTCGAAAATGTGAACTGCTTCGATAAAAATTAGTGCATTTTCGCGTTAGTTTTCGCTAGTTCACTGTAATTCAATAAACATTGAAGCGGCAATGCAGAGCCCAAATCGTCGCATTCGTGATCGAATGAATTTGATCGAAATTTTACTCTTTGAGATCGTCGTCATATTCGTTATATACGGTGGGCCAAAAGTAATCACCTGGGTCATAAGTAATCACCCGATGTCTTTAATAAAAACCTTTGGATCTCCATGTATGGTCATCACCTCTGGCGGCGGTCACTTAGCTCATATCATAAGCAGTGCCAAAATTTGTCTTGAACTTGAAATTTTTAGTGTAGATGTATAATGTTCAATATGTGGGCACGACATTTTCGACAGCTAAATGAAAGCTAAGGAATCAAATTTTGCATTTAACTTTTTGACAAATTTTTGAACTTTAAATGATGCACCACAAAATTTAACACTTTTGTCATTAATAGCGTCACAACTCGAAATAATACTATTAACGGGCAATTAAAATACTCAGTTACTAATAAGCGCGCTGTCACAACTGAAAATAGTACTCTTTAGTTGATTACGTACAACCGGCAGAAATAACATAAAAACAGACATAACGGTATTTTTCCAGTTAAGGATAACAGTGATGCCAACAAAATTTTTGTGATCGTTAGAGATTTGTTCTGTGACCTCGATTATGCAATAAAAACCATTTTGAAAAATTATGAGTTGTGACTGTTTATGATTTAGTGTGCGATATAAAGATTGTAATCGTATGTTTTTATTCTGTCCCAAAGCAAAAAAATCTTTTACATTTTAAAACAAATTTCGATTCGAACGCTATCGAATGCCTCGATCTGGCTATTCGATACGTCACGAAATGTTATTCGATACGAAAGCTTATGCGATCACGAATGCGGCGATTTGGTCCCAAGTGGTTAAAGAACTCGCATTGAAATAAGAATAGGTGTGTTTAATTTCGTAATTGATTTGTTTATTGACGACTCACACATTTACAAAATGCCCTTTAAAATAAATAATTATTATTTTAAATTGCGGGTATTTTTTTTTTGTATCTACATATGCACGACAAAAAAAAAAAAAAAAAAAAAAAAAAAATACAGAAAAAACAAAACGGTCAAACAAAAAACCCCTATACACATCAAATTTCATTATAATTCATACAAATATGAATATACATATATGAATGCCTGTAGTTAAATCTCAATAACATTCGTTTATTTTATTTAGTCATAAGAATATTAATTTCAATTTGTTAAATCTGTAATTACTTAAATGTAAAAAGATATTCTCTATAAAAAATATACATACTCGTACGTAGTCGTATGTACATATGAAGAGAAATACAAATAAATACTGTGTTGCACAATGGGCAAGGTGGCCAAAAATAATTAGCAGTAAATATGATGACTCTGAATGATAGATGCGATTTCAGGCGTCTATTGACTTTTTTATTCAAAAATCAACAAACACAAAATGTAGAAAGAAATATTTTACGATCGCCCCACTGTACTTTGTTTAGTGTTTTATTAAAGTTTTATTATATACTATGTATGTATTTTTAGAAATTAGTAATAGAAAAAAATTTTTAGAAAATTCAAAAACATCTAAGCGCAAACCTGAACTTAAGAAAACACTATTTCCATATACTATACACATACACATACATATATACATACATATGTATGTACTTATTCATAGAATAAAATGTCGGACAGGTATCATCATCTTATAAATAATATTCCTTATTTGTTCTTAATTTGGTGTGCTTTTTATTTTAAAACCAACGTTTTACTGTTGCCATTGCTTCAGCGTGGAATAAAAAAACCAAACAAACAAAAGAGTACATTTTATAGCTGCTCAGTTTCAACACAACATGTAAATACGAAGCATACTTCAGGGCTGTCATTAATTTACGAAATATAAACCCCCATGGTTTTAATAAAAAGAAAAAAAAAAGTACCGCTGCTAAATAAATATGTATATGTATGAATGTAGAAATGTACGAATAAAATAATATGAACACGGTTCACAATTTAACAACTTTCTCGTCGAATATGACCATTTCTAAAAACATTTTGTAGAAAGCACCAAATGGGGGGAAGGGTTCAAATTACGCCATTCGATGTCGATTGAAATTTCTAACAAAATTTTATTAAAATACGCGTACAGTGAAACCTCTCATAACCGGACATCCGCTGTCGCAGCATATTTGTACGGTTATGAGAGGTGTCCGCTTATAAGAGATACATAGTATTTATTATTTTAAATAATTTCTTTATTTTATAATGCTAGACGAGTGATTTGTGATTAAAAAAAATGTATTCAGAATAGATTGCTTTAACTTACATAGATCTGTTCAATTTGAGGCTTTGAGTTTTGAAAATTGTTTTAAATGTTTGTAAATGCGACGAATTCGTTTCTATTAAAATACTTCAAACCGGCATTTACTTAAAATGCTTCTTCTCAACTATTTAAGGAATCAAGTACATGTAATTTCCATTTTTTCATTTGATTGATAAAATATATTTTTGTTCTGCGCCATTTGGTGACTCTCAAAGTGACAACACCACCTAAGCAGACAATTTCTTCAAATAAACAGCAATTTCTATGCAATGCCTAACACATGAGTATGTACATTAGTGTTAACATAATTATTATTATCATTATAATTATTATTGTAACCTTATTATTATAATTATTATGTAAATGGCTGTGGGGAGCCAAAAAAAGTAACGAAATTAAATATTCATATATTTATGTATGTACATAGTATATACGAGGCCAGATCAATAAGACCGTGACTTTTCGAACTTCCCTCGTAGTTATATGAAATGTTCCCATCAAGTACCATCTTTTAATAGACTACTGTCAAATTTTGAGTAAGTTTTGTCATTTACTTTGCGTTTAACAGCTGTTCAAAACATACAACCTCGTGTATTTTACTAAAAATGGAAAAAAGTGAATTTCGAGTGCTCATTAAACATTATTTTTTGCGAAAAAAAACCGTCAATGAAACCAATGAAAAGCTCGATAAATACTATGGGGACTCTGCACCATTGATTTCAATGGTAAAAAAGTGGTTTACTGACTTTCGTTGTGGTGGCACAAGTACTAATGACGCTGAACGTTCTGGACGGCCAATTGAGGTCAGTACACCCGAAAATGTCGAAAAAATCCACGAAATGTTGTTGGACGATCGATAAGTAAAAGTGCATGAGATTGTTGATGCCATACGCATTTCATATGGCAGTGTGGTTTCGATTTTAAATGATCAGCTGGGTTTAAGAAAGTTGTCTGCAAGATGGGTGCCGCGTTTGCTCTCAAGTTACCGTAAACGTGTGACAACTCCACAGAATTGTTTGGAGTTGTTTAACCACATTTTTTAAGTTACCGAGTTTTTTTTTTTTTAATTCACATGCGAAGAAAAAATTTAAGTTTTGTAGTCGCGAGAACATTATCTAGCGAAATATGCAAGAGAAATCTATTTGAAAAAAATCAGTTACGACAGCCTGTCTGTATTGAGGCAACGATATGTTTGTTTCCTGTTTGTTTTAACTTTAATTTTAATCAGTTCTCATTATACAAAAAATATATACAGTAGAATCTTTGAAAAGTTAACTCGCGTAAAAGTTAAACACGCGGATAATTTAACAGTTTGTCATAATCAACGTACAGCTCTAAAAAGTTAACTTAACATAAACGTAAACGTGTGACAACTCCAAAGGATTCTTTGGAGTTGTTTAACCGCAATCCGAATGAGTTTTGTAACTGTGGATGAAACATGGATCCATTACTGTACTCCGGAGACCAAGCAACAGTCTAAACAATGGGTGAACCTGCTCCGAAGAAGGCCAAGGTAAGTTTGTCGGCGTATAAGGTGATGGCAACAGTTTTTTGGGATGCATGCGGAATAATCCACATCAAAGGGGAAAAACAATAAACGGCGAATATTATGCCAACTTATTAGACCGATTTAATGAGGATTTAAAAAGAAAACGACCTCATATGGCCATTGGGGGTGCCGATGGCGAGTAGTCAGCGTGTTGGCTCTGCAACCAGAAAGACCCAGGTTCGATTCCCAGCCGGGTCAAATCAGAAAAAAGTTTTTTCTGAGTTTTCTGTGCTACAGCACCCTCCTTCGTTGGTATTTGAGCAATAAAACGTCGGCGAAGTAAAATAATAAATAAAATGGCGCCATTAGCTTAAAAAATAAAAATAAAAAAAAATATAATGCGTCAAAAATAACATCAGAGACGCCGCAACTTTGCTTTATAATTAACACGCAACTGCAGAGTTATGCAAGAATTAAGCTCTATCTTCCTACCACTTTCACCACCTGTCTATTTCTTCCCTATCTTTCTCTCTAGTTCCAGTGCAATGCATTGCATATGTAGGGGATAGCACTGGTCCAAGATAAAAAAAAAAAAAAAAAAAAAGTTCCATTTCATCAAGATAATGCACGGGTGCACACGTGTGCAGTATCCATGGCAAAACTCTATGAATTGGGCTAAGAATTGGTACCTCATCCGCACATTCTCCGGATTTAGGCCCCAGTGACTACTTTCTATTTCCAAACCTCAAGAAATGGCTCGCTGGAAAGAGATTTAGCTCCAACGATGAAATTAATGACCAAACAAATGCCTATATATGCATATATAATGTTGTTAAACGCAAAGTAAATGACGAAACTTGCCCAAAATTTGACAGTAGTCTATTAACAAGTGTGTACTTGATGGGAACAGTGTTGCATTTCTTATAACTACGAGGGAAGTTCGAAAAGTAACGGACTTATTGTTCCGCCCTCGTATATTCATATTTAAATATTTTTATAACAAATAAGATTGAAGTTCTATTTTTTATTTTTAATATTAAATCTTCTGTCGGATATCATTCCTATTAATTTTAATAGCATGTAGTGTCTTATTGTAAGCCTTATGTAATAAAGTTTTCGGCCTTATTATTACTGAATTGTAAATAAATAAAAAAATAAAAAAAAATAAAAAAGAAAATAACAAGGGAACCACAATTTTCTATGTCACATCCAAATATGAAACAGAGTTAAATAATAAAGAAATAAAGGTTGTCCCAACAAGAACGCAAGTTTTAAATGACTGATGCCGCAATTGAATTGTTTCTCTGGCTATATGACATGTGGCGCCGTGTTGTTGAAACCACATGCCCTCCACATTCATTTCTTCAATTCTAGGCACGAACAACCTGGTTATCATTTCACGATACCGAACACCATTGACTGTTTGCGCTTGACCTGCCTAATTTTCATAAAAAAAAAGGTCCAATGATTCTTCCAGCCCAAAATCCACACCACATTGCATTTGCTTCTCGTGAATCACTCGAGGATTTTCCTCACCCCAAATGCGACAATTCTGCCTATTGACGAAGCCATCAAGATGGAAATGGGCCTCGTCACTGAAAATGATTTTATCGGCAAAATCAGCATTTTCATGTTGTCTCTCCAATACCCAATTAACGAACTCCCTGCGCTCCATTTTTACTAACTTCGTACCTTCTACTAGCAAACAATAACAATTGTTCACATGTCAAACAATGACACTTCGAATGGCGCCAAATTTAAATCTTGCGTTCTTGTTGGGAGACCCTTTACTACTAGGGTTGGAGATTTTCAATCAAGGCGAATTAATTAAAATTAACACTTCTGTCTGCTTTTTGCTGATGAAAATCTCGGTTCTACAAAGTCTGCGCGGTTATGGGATCTGTCCGGCTAAAGAAGGTGTCCGTTAGGAGAGCTTTCACTGATAATTGAAATTTCAATCGATATCGAATGATATAATTTGGTCCACTAGCGGAATATCTAGAGATTTTCTCATTAATAGATCTTTTACTAAAGCAAATGGCTGAAAGTAATATTGAAGAGTTTATGCTTTCTACATTTCCCCCTTTTTTATTTCACCGCTATGAACTACTACAACGCGTGGCAAGATTATATTATATACAAACGTATACATACTGTACTAAACAATAATTAACTAAAAATAAATATGCGGTTATGTTCTGTAAACCGAATTCGCGTAATTTTACTCGGTTTAAAATCGTCCCGCAAATGTGCCATGCAGTTTCCAAGATTTCCAAAGAACTTCACTGCGGAGAATAATGAGAAAAAAAAATATTGCTGCTTTCATACAAGAAACAAATGATACATGAAATTTTGCGGCAAGACTATGCAACCGGCTTAAGATTTTGTGAAAATTTTATCGAACTACATTCAATGTTCAGTGGTTGATGGCTCACCCTGTATATAAAAAAATTTGGTGGCATTCAGGTAAATTGTGGGAAACTAAAAATATTGTTGACACCAAATTGAACTCAATTTTGATGTAATTAGAGCCAACGACACTTGACTGTATATCAAATATATGAAACAAAATTCCTGCTAATTTTTCCTAAAGTCATAGTTGAGTTACACAAAAATCACAGAAGTAACCTTTTCCTACAAGGTATTGTTTAAAATAAGATATTGTTTTAGTTTTAATTGTATTAAATTAAATAATCGGGTATGTTCTGTAAACCGAATCGGCAAAAATTTATCGTTTTTAAAACGAATTCAGGTGTTCTGTAAAGCGAATTCGCATAATTTTACTCGGTTTGAAATCGAGTAGATAAGTTCGGTCGAAATTAAATCGAATGTACTATTTTCCTAATAAATAACTGATGAAACATACATAAAAAAACAATTAACAATTTTTACTCGAAGTCTTTCTTTTTAAATTAAATTAAGTCAAATTATATACTCTGGTAATAGATTTTAAAACAAAATAATCAATTTAAAAAACACTTCAATATTGCTTCATGTTCTTGTTAAAGTATGCAGATAAAGTAGATGGATGAATAAAAGCACATTTTTACTTAAATTCATTAGAGAAGATCATTAAAAAATCACTTTTAAATAAGAATTAATATTATTTTCAACAAATTTCCGTAGCTTTATTGACGTTTAAAAAATCTTTTTTCGAAAGCAAGTTCGAATGTTATGGTGATTTCCTTTCTGAGCAAAAATGTTGCCCTTTCGCTGAATAACATTTTCTAGAGTTTGCCCATACCTTTAAAAAGTGATACATTTTTTACTGCCACAATGGTACAAAATATTTGAGATTTAACATTAATGTATACTTACAGCCATATGCATAAAAACTTATTATTAGAGGTTTCAACAATGAAATAGCTAGCAAAGGCTTTATGCCTAATAAACAAATTTTAAAATTTTGTATTCAAAAACGCTCAATACCTGATGAATAGATATTAAAAGTTTTTAGCAATTATGTGTATCTGTATGGCAACTCTCTTCATTTTCAGCTGTCATGTTACTCTTAGTGAAGTTGAAAACTAGGTTACAATGTACTTGGTAGTCAAGTGAAAAAAAACTACAACTATATATATTTTGTTAAAAGTAACATTTTCTATATTGATAAAAATGTGTTGTACTGTTAAACGAAAAGAATCTGAGAAAAATATAACAAAATATATGTGCGTAAGTAAATTCTGTTTGTACACAATATGAGAAGTATTCGTGTACCGGCCAAGTACCAGGCTTGTGTGCGTTTTATTTGCAGACATCACTACCATTGTCTACATTTGTGGGTCTTTTTTCAAATTTACAAAAATTTTTATAAATAAGAAATAAAACGAGTGATGAATAAAAAATTATGACTCCTGAAGACTTCAGCGTGCAGTACCAGGTAGATAAGGTATGATATGTATCTGTATCTGTAGAAATTATTTTTCACGCTGTATGGGAAATATAATACCCATCATTCCAATTGGAGCTCTATCCCATAACAATAGTAGTTCCATAAATAGGGGTGAGTTACTGTGTCTTAAATTAATTCCTTTTTTATTTCAGGATGCAAAAACGAAGAAAAATGTTATAAGAAGGCAACGAAGTGTGAATTGGAGTGAAGTTGATAAGGTACACTTTGTTGTAAACTTAAAATGTGGCTAAATATATGTATATAAATTTTCAATATAATTTGTCTGCAGGAGCTACTAAAGGAGCTGGTTAGGAAACGTGTCAGGTGTTTGGAAAATAAAAACACCGATACTAACACCAACAACATGAAGAAAAAATCGTGGTTGGATCTTCAAAATGAGTAAGTATCTGTACTAGAATAACAATTTTTTTAAAACTATTATGGTTCTGTTTATTTTTTAAAGTTTTAACAGTTTGTGCTCCTCTGAAAAACGTACTGTTTCTCAATTAAAATCGCAATGGTCTACAATCAAAATTCAAGCCAGAAAGGAAGTTTCAGATCACCGCATTAAAATGAAACAAACTAGAGGAGGCCAACCGCCTAAGGATATATCAGTTTCTGGAAATGATATTGCTGCGTGGCTGCCCAATGAGTTTGTGGTTGACACAAACATATACGACTCCGATGAAATTTTTGCCAAGGTATATTTATATATATTGCATATTTTTTAAAGGTATATTAAGACCAGCGTTTACTACTTATTTAAAGGAAAATACAACTAAAAATGCTGCTAAAAATATGTTTTGTATAAAATGTTAACAAGTTGGAAAAAAGAAAATGTCATAATAAAATATGTATGTATGTATGTATGTGTCTTATTTTTAGTTTAAGGAAGGATAAAGCTGACAATAAAATGTTTGATTTTAAAAATAGCTTATTGACAGTCTAATAGGCTATTTTGCATTTATGAATACAATTTTATCCAATTTTCTCTGAAAGCTGCTAATAAGTCCGAAATAAGTTTTTATGCATATGGCTGTTAGCGTTTCACTGTTTTTACGGTTTTTAGCACCATTTTATCAATAAAAATCGCCAGCAACCCAGTTTTCTAATCATCTGCTATTACCTAGAACAAACTGCAAAAAGTCTAAACCAAAAATTTTTCAAAAAAGTTTACATTAAAATAAATAATAAATTAAACAGAAACTTCCTCTAACAAAAGTCTGATGGACTCTAGTCAAAGTGAAGCGTATATTGATTTCCATAATTCTTATTTGTATAAAAAAGTACTTAAGAAAGATGTAAAAAAGGTTAGTATATCACCCCGACTTGAGAGTAGAGGGTCAAATATGTTGCATATTTTGCCAGTTATTTGTGCAACATATTTAGAAAAGAACGAAATAGCTTTTTTTAATGTTACATATTTTTTAGAATGGAACAGAAATAGTAACGAAATGTAGCATATATGTATGTAACATTTTTGTCAGAAAAGAAAACACCATTAGAAATCGTGTGATTTATTCGATTTCGAGAAATCACTCGTTTCTAAATCGACTCGGTTTACAGAACAGCGGCATAAAAAATAATGTTCATATTAACTTACGGTTCAGCTTCTATCGATTTTAATTTGGCAACATAATTGGAGGGTATATAACCTTCTTGTCTAGTTTTCTTGCTGCGTGCTAACCACCAGTCACCCTGAAAGAAAAATTTTAAATATTCTTATAATATATGTACTATATGAAATGAACTTTCTTTGGGAATACAACATATCTTTAAATACATATACATATGATTCTTATTTCAAAAAAATTATAATAATAAAAAAATTATTCTTACACCCTGATCAAGTCAGATAAACATTGTAACGAATCTAATACCACGTTCACACTTATGTTTTTAAACGCGTTTAAGCAAAGTGTTTTAATAACTAAACACAACCGTTCACACTATATGTGAGATGTTTAAAAATTACGTTTTATCAGCTGTTTGTTTTTGGTTTCGTAAACAATTGTATACAAGTTTGAGAAAATTAAAAATATATTAAAATGGAAAAAAGTACAATTGTGAAATTATCAGCTGAATATTTGAGTTTTGTTGATGATGGAATTGCTAACATTGATGAACTATTTAAAGGTGAAATAAAGAACCTATGTGAAGATAAATTTCGAAATTTAAAACCTAGACACAAACCAACTGCCTTAACAGAGCTCTGTTAACGTGTTAACAACCTATTCCAAATGGAACTGTGCTTACATTTTTGGACCAAATGGATACAAATTAAAGGAGCAAGTAGTTTATCCAATCCCCTTCACAAAAATATAAGTGTTTTCATAAAAAAAATTAATTTTTACTGAAATTTCAAATTTGGAATTTCTCTAGAAGATGAATTTTTGGGAGAACGCTGAAAGATGGGCGGATGGAAATTGATGGAATTTATAGCTGTTGTGGCCCTTTATGATATCCAATGGCCAAAACCTTTAACATTAGGTGTTTTCATAAAAAAAATTAATTTTTACTGAAATTTCAAATTTGGAATTTCTCTAGAAGATGAATTTTTGGGAGAACGCTGAAAGATGGGCGGATGGAAATTGATGGAATTTATAGCTGTTGTAGCCCTTTATGATATCCAATGGCCAAAACCCCTAACATTAGGTGTTTTCATAAAAAAAAGTTCATTTTTACTGAAATTTAAAATTCACTTCAATATCGAATGCCGGAGCATTGGCACCGGAGCACTTCCAGCGATGCTTGCATCTCGTAAGAAATTGCTGCATACGCCTTCATTATTAAACCCTTTCGTACCTAACTAGGCCGAGAGAAAATTCTATTTTAGTAATGAGTTGCCATAGTAAATGTACATCATTGTCTTTCGGTGGCAAAAGATAATTATTTAATAAGCGCATCCAAATATGACATATTGAACATCTTTTCTGAATATACTCAAATCAGTATTTGCCCGACGACTGATGAATGGATCGAGATAATGAATGAAAAAAGGAATGGAAAATTGAATGCAAAATTCCATTTTTCAGTCCATTTCCTATTAAATTTTCCATTCCATTTTCCATTCCATTCCTTTCAATTTTTCATTCAATTTTTCATTCAATTTTCCATTAAATTTTCCATTCAATTTTACATTCAATTTTACATTCAATTTTCCATTCAATTTTCCATTCAATTTTCCATTCAATTTTCCATTCAATTTTTCATTCAATTTTTCATTCAATTTTGCATTCAATTTTTCATTCAATTTTGCATTCAATTTTGCATTCCATTCCTTTCAATTTTTCATTCAATTTTCCATTAAATTTTTCATTCAATTTTCCATTCAATTTTCTATTCAATTTTCCATTCAATTTTTCATTCAATTTTCCATTCAATTTTCCATTCAATTTTCCATTAAATTTTTCATTCAATTTTCCATTAAATTTTTCATTCATTTTTCATTCAATTTTCCATTCAATTTTGCATTCCATTCCTTTCAATTTTTCATTCAATTTTCCATTCAATTTTTCATTCATTTTTCATTCAATTTTCCATTCAATTTTCCATTCAATTTTCCATTAAATTTTTCATTAAATTTTTCATTCAATTTTCCATTCAATTTTGCATTCCATTCCTTTCAAATTTCCATTCAATTTTCCATTAAATTTTTCATTCAATTTTGCATTCCATTTCCCATTCCATTCCTTTCAATTTTTCATTAAATTGTTCATTCAATTTTGCAAAATGGGAAATGGAATGTAACGTGTTTAACACGTTAACAGAGCTCTGTTAAGGCAGTTGGTTTGTGTCTAGGGTTTAAATTTCAAAATTTATCTTCACACAGGTAATAAACCAAAGAAAGTGCGAAATCAGAGCTGTAAAATAATTAATTAAGCTTCACCTCCTGTCGTTTATCCTACTATCCCTTTCCTATAGTTCCAGCACAATGCCTCGCCTGTGTAGGAGTCATCTCCTGAGTGCTGGTCCCAGATAGAAAAAAAGGTGCTAAAAGCAGAGTTGTACCATACTGAAGCTTCATCTTCTGTAATTTCTCCTACTATCCCCTTCTCATAGTTCCAGCTCAGTGCATAGCATGTGTAGGGATCATCTTCTGAGTGCTGGTCCAAGTCAAAAAAAAAAAACAAAAAAAAAAGTGTGCCTTGACGCACTGTACGAATGAATATCTATTAAAAACTGAATTTTAAGTTTTTTGGTTGTTACGCATTTTTTTTGCTTTTCAGGTGACGATGTGTATATTTATACTTTGTGTGCGATTTAAACCCCTGCAATTCGATCTATTAACTTCTTTCGCTTAAAAAAAAACACACCGTTTATATATTTAAGCGTTCTACTTAATGCTCCACTGGCGAACTGCTTTTTATTAAATTATGTATATTGTATAACGAAAGAACAATTATAAACTACTAGAAAGTTGTGGGTTTCGTGATTAATCACATTTTTCATTTTAATGAAACTAATTTATTTGAATAACGTTGTAATTAACACTGATAATCACTTTTAACTTACAACATACATATGTATGTATGTACTTCACACAATATATTTGTTAAAATTTGAGAACTCCTATACGAAAAAGTTCCACAACCACCAAAGTTGTTTTAAAATCACTTGCATACGAGCACAAAAGTTTGTTTGCCTTTTTGTATTGAAGAAATTAATTGAACTTTTATTTATTTGCTTATTTATTATTTCTATTTTCTCAGCAGTATTTAAAAATTTATAGTATTGAATATTTAAAGTGAAAATTTTTTGTGCAGCTTAACGTTTTTTTTACAAAAGCAAAAATCTATTATTAAATATAACTTTGTATCCGATTTGCTAACAAGCAGTGTTCATTGAATGGAAAATCTCAAAACTGAAAAAAAAGTAATTAATTGCATTATTTAAAGCATTACAAACAAACAAATCTTATAAATTAAAGAATCTAATAACAAGAGCACACCACCAGCTAAGCAAGTTACATCCAAAATTATATTGAAATTTAATTTTATTGAAAAAAAAAAAAAAATAAATAAAACAAACCGTAAATAAATAATGTTTAAAATTAGAAATATGTATGCATTTGTATTTCTATTACTGCACTGCATTACATTTATTACCATTCATTTAATTTTCAGTAGACAGCAGCAGGCAGCTGGACTGGCGTAAGGATGTAGCACGGGAACATAATTTTACTTGATATATCAGTCAGTTTTTTTTTAATTTCATTTTTAATCAAATTACAACCTTTTTCGACACTTCTAGGGTCAAATCGCCGTATTCGTGATCGAATAAAATTTCGTGACATATCGAATAGCCAGATCGAGGTTTCGAGATTCGATAGCGTTCGAATCGAAATTTGTTTTAAAATGTAAAAGATTTATGTGCGTTGTCATAGAATAAAAACATATGGTTACAATCTTTATATATAAAAATGACATGTTTGTATGTATGTATGTGTGCTTCTTGAAATTTTCACAGTATCGCTGGTATGTGGAATGAACTATATAAAATTCAAAAATTCCAACTGGGCGTTGCTACGGCCATAAAAAGTAAATATTTATTTTTGTATATCTTGCGAACGGTTGGAGTCTAAGTATCTGCATATGGTTCAAATGACTTTGTATTTAAAACAAATCATCAGTAAAAAACTGGGAGGGATTGGACAAGTAGGCGTGGTACCTCCTATACAAAACGAATAATTCAAAATCGACTTTTTGATTGATTATGACATATTTTGGCTTATTTGTCTTAATGAAAATTTTTGATGTTAGTAAATTTTTTTTTTATTTATTTATGTATGTACTTACATGTTTAATAAACAAATATGACTGAATAATAAAATAAAATTTTTCGTTCTTAAATAGCAAACAACTAAAAAAAAAACTAGTTTACGACAGCTTTTAGTCTATCGAATGACATTTCGAGAGAATATACTCGTTCGACTGCTCGTTATCGAATGCCACGATCTGAAATTTCGATACGTCTTATTCGATAACAAATATGACGATCTCAAAAAGTAAAATTTTGATAAAATTCATTCGATCACGAATGCGACGATTTCGGACCTGCTCTATGAAAAAACCAGAAAATGTTGGGAGAGAAAGCTATCCCAGCCGCAACACTTCTTGATTTTTACAATTTTCTAATGGTATTTTTTGCATCATTTTCTAGTTGTAATCTTCAGTCTTATTTCACTTTTGCTAAATTTAACTGAGAATATATGCCAGTCAGAATTCTCTATACTAATATGACTTGACCTCAGTAAGGCCTTTGAAGGCTGTAAACTACAATATTCCAAGGGTGCCTCCGTAGTCTAGTGCATGAGCGTTAGTCTTATCAATATGGAGGTGCGGTTTTGATTCCCGCTTAGACCCTGGGTGTTTCTACAGAGTAGCTGTAAGAGCTTCGTAGAGTTTGTATTGTCTTTAAAAAAAAACAAGGTTTCCATGGAATTGAAATTTTCTGCAGTTTATTGCAAACTCTTATACTCTTCATCCGACCGAAGATGGAATACAATTCTCATGTATGGGCCGCTGCTTCAAAGACTATTTTGAAGTTACTCGACCGTGTACAGGAGAGTACGAAGAAACTCATTGGGGACGGTAGGATAGCCAACTCTATTGACACTCTTGAGCATCGTCGCAATGTGAGGTTGTTCTATCGTTACTATAATGGGATGTGTTCTAATGAAATCAGGGAACTTGTTATGAAAACCCCTTCATTCTTGTGCACAACAACGCAGCCAATTCTGTTCGATTTGTCAGCGAATCACATTACGCATTACATAGAAAACTCATTTTTCGGCCGAACATCGCGTATGTGGCACAAACTCCCTGCAGAGGTCTTTCCAGTCACTTTTAACGTGGGAAAATTTAAATCAAATGTCAATAAACACTACTCCCTCTATCCTCCTTCCCATAAACCTAATTTCCTAGTTCCAGCACAATGCATTGCTTATCTAGGGGTCATACCCTGAGTGCCGGTCTAAGAAAAAAAAAATTGTCAGCACACGGGCCATAAGATCATCGATCTCGGAGTATTCGAGTGGTGTGCGGCAGGGATCTACCCTTGGACCTTTATTGTTCCTTATTTATATGAACGATTTTGTTAACTTTCTTGGCAATCCACATTACAAGGTATTTCTTTTTGCCGACAACATCAACCTCTCTTATTTAATGGCGACTAAATCATGTTGCACTATCATGCAGTCAGAATCAATCATGTATTGCACTTGGTCTCCAATTGCCTACAATAACAATCTACATTACAATCCGTCCAAGTCTAGGATTATTTTTTTTCTTACCTTGGACCAGCACTCAGAAGATGACCCCTACACATACGGTGCATTGTGCTGGAACTAGAAGAAAGGGATATTAGGAGAGAAGACAGGAAAAAAAGCTTCAACATCTTACAACTCTGCATTTTCCACGTTATTCGTTTTTATAGCAGTGTTGTAGCGCCACAGATATCAAGCAGACGTATTTAATTTTGAAGCTTCGTTTTAGTTGCCATCTTAGTAATTATTTTACTTCACCGGTGCTACACAATACCGAGGTAGAAGGGCGTTCTGATGTATCTGGGGACTGGATACAGCTGAAGCCGTTGCTGTTCAGTGACCAGTGACTATGCCTTCGCCACTGAAACCTTCCGACAACAACTGACACAAAGACACACAAATGCACATCAAAAAAAATGCTTGATGCTTTTGTGAGTCAATGTGCAGACTACTGCGACCATCGCCACCCTTACCTTTGGTACAGATTACTATGATTTTTCTCTGGTTAATATTGATTTTCATGGAGTCAGTATTCCATTTGTTAATACTAGAAAGTGCCTGGGCTTGACTTTTGATAGACATCTAACGTTTGACAGCCATATATCTAACATTTCCTCGACAATAAACAGTACATTGGACCATTTAGGCCCAAATTCACAGTCATTAGTTATTTATTAGTAAACTAAAATGATAACTTTTGTTTAACTAATACTTCATATTCACAGTGTATTGTTTAACTAACATTCTCGGTATAACCAAAGATCGGTAACCCTAACAATCATTTAATTTTCAATATTGGCTGCACTGCTTTTTGTTTACATTTGTTATATTATTTCTTAAAAATGGATAAAACAAGCGCGCGCTTATCGAACTTTACCGCGCACGATAGTGAATTGCTGCTGAAATTGGTTCGGGAAAACCAAAATATCATCGAAAATAAAAAGAACTGATGGTATTATATATACATATTATATTATGATAATAATAATAATTTACAAATCAGCTGTTGTCTAACTATTTGTTAACCAATGACATTTGGCGGTTTAACTAATAGTAAGCAAAAAGCTGTGAATCAAATATTATTGGTTAAACTATTGCTATTAGCAATTAAAATTCAAATTGGCACATTCATTACTTATGACACACGTTCAATACGTCTAGTTGTTTACAGTGCACTAAGGGTAAAACGTTGATATTTTTAGCATAAATTCAATTTTTTTTTTGTTTTAAATTTAAAATCTGCTTTCGTTTTTTGAATTCGTATACTCTAACGGATATATAAACGTTTTTTTTATAATTTTTATGTTGCACCCTGTTATTTTACGAAAGGAAAAAGTCAGCTGTTTCATGGTTACATTATGAAGAGAAAATGCGCGCGAAATTTTTACAAACTTTGATCGTGAGTAAAACATTAATTTTAAACACTGTGAAAAAGTTTAAATATGGAAGAAGTTAGACAAGGTATGTAAAACAATTTGTGATCTAGTTTAAAAAATAGTTGTGTGTTATTGTCTAGTAATTCAGTGTGTTGTTGGTGTGTTATTATAGGTTAAAACTAACAAAAATACGTGTGTTGTGTGGAATATAACTTCTGTGTATAGAAAGGTATTTGCAATATTTTTGAAAAAAGTTATTAATCAAACTGTATATAATCAAACATCATTGACACTTTTTGCTCCTTTTTGTTCCTTTTCGGAAAAAACTTCATTTTGTAGTTTCATACGAGTTTTGCCATTCAACACTGCTTGAAGTTTGGAGCAGCAAAAATCGACAAGCAGATAGTGTAAAAGAATTTATTTTGGAAAATATTACACAACAAAACTTATCAGACGAGCAACATCAGTTAATTAAACAAAAAGTCAAGCAATTTATTGCTTTTATAAATTTAAATTTGCCAAAATGCAATCGAATACTTGAACGATTTAAAAAAAAACATTCGCGTTGGCTTGCATCCAATATAACTATTGAAATAAGTGATTGCGGCTTGCCCGGCAATAAACGATGTCGGAGGCATTTAGAATATACTGATGCAGGGCCTCGTTTGAAGAGAAAGTTAGCATCTGAGCTTGCCGCAGAACAAAAACATTCAACACCTCTTTTATTGCACGCTGCTTCCGTTTCAGCTAAAAAATCAAACGAAAAACAAACTGCATTTCTTTTGAAAAAAGCTGTTAGCAACGAGAACTTAACAGGAATTATAAAGACACTGGAAAGGAGTGATCCGTTGCCAATAACTGCTGATGAGGCATTAGCACTGCAGTGGCTGCACATCAACGAATTCGATTCGATTTAGACTAATTTTTAACCGTATCTAATTAGATTTATTTTCAATCTAAGAATATTCAGAAAACAATAAGAAATTTCTTAAATGTAGTTTTGAGGACTCTGTCAAAATAAGAATACAATGCCTTCTATTCCCCGTCATGCAATCAAATAGAAGCACTAATTTACGACGTTGGTTTCGTCGTGTAGATACAAAGATATCGACACTGCCTGTAAAACACAAAAACCTCCTAACAAAATGTTACTAATGATTGTAACCGACACTGTGATACGAGTGCCTCCGTAGCCTAGTGCATGAGCATTAGTCTATCAATCTGGAAGTGGGGTTTCGATTCATGCCAAGACGCTGAATGTTTCTACAGACCAGCTCGAATAGGTTCGTAGAGTTTGTGTTTTTAACGCCTAAAAGAATAATTGATAAAAAAAGCCATTAGCTCGAAACGTTTTGAATAAAAGTGACCACGTTCCTTCTCGAAAACACCAAACGCCTTTCAAACGCTGAAATAATTTAAAGCCTAACGGTGGTTAGACAGAAATTATACACAACTGTTAGATTTAAGATATCAAACCAGAGTTTAGCCCCATTGTGATACCACAAGAAAAACGCAGTGTCTAAGTGGGAATAGAAACCACACCTCTAGATTGATGAGACTAATGCTCATGCACCAGGCTATAGAGGCACCCGCAGTGAAGTGTTATTCGGTAATATATTCGAATAGCACTGAAAATTACTTACAAGCTCGAATAGTTTTCTTTTCATTTCGAATTAGAGTAACACCCTTGACTTCAATTACGATTAAAGATTCAACAACTTGAAAAAACAAGGAAAGTTTTAGCAAAGTTTACTTTCTAGAGTGCAGCAGAGTATGAATAAAAAAAAAGAGTTCGAAATTTAGGCATTCGAATTCAAACAAACAAAATTTCACCAATTTTAAATAAACTACTACAATAAATATAAATCACTCACCTGTGTATCATTTAAAATTTCAAGATGCTCGCCTTTTCGAAAACTTAAATCCTCATCGGTACGAGCATCGTAATCATACAAAGCAACAAATATTTTTGCGTTTGCATTCGATGTTTCATTTTCCGGTATTTGAGGAACAGGACGAATTTGCTCCTGCGGCTGACCAATCGGCAACGTAATTTGAGGAACTCCGGCAACACCAACAGCATTGGCATCATCAAGTGGAATACGTTGCTCGACGTGAGTTTTATCGATGTCGGATTTTTCTGTGCGTAAACAGTTGCCCATAGTGAATGATTAATAATAACGCGAACAATAACAACAATTACGTTGACAACGATACAATTTAAAAAATATGTTGTAGCAGTAAAATATATATATATAAAAATGTCGTTGTAAATGAGAAAATGGAGAAATGCACTTTAAATACAAAAAATAGATTAAACAAGAACACAATTTTAACCAGTGTTTACAACATTGAAAAATTACTAGTAGACGTAAATAGAAGCACTTGAGATAATGTTGTTGTCGTTGTTTTATTTATTTATTTTTCTTCTTCTTGTTTTATATCTTTGATTTTGATGAATTTACTTTTTTTTGTGTTGGTGGTTTGATGTTTCTAATGATAATATTTAATTTTCTTTTACTAGGGTGTTGGCACTTTGTTGAATTTATTGGTTTGATGTTGTGTTTGTTGTTGTTTGTGTTGTTGATATAAATCCGGATATTTAATTTTAGTTTCCATTTAGTTTGTTTTTTGACCTTTCGTTTTGTTTTGTTTTGTTTGGATTTGTTTTGATTTCTGTTGTTTCTTTCTTTTATACTCTAAAATGTGACTTCAAAATTGCATTGTTGTAATTTTCTATACTGGAAAAGAAAATGATGCGGGAAGACCATATTTATTTTTAAATAGAGTTTTTGTTAACAATTCTTCAAACGTCATGCATTTTCTATGTAGAATATGTATGTATGTATGTGTGTTAAATATTTATAGCAAAGCATAAATAGTAGGGTGATCAGTCCGATTTTTCTAGTTTGGGCTGTCGGTTTTTTTTTCATCTTACTGGCAGGCTCACGTTGTCTAAAGAATTGTTTCATTCGCTCAACTACATTCAAATCAAAAAAAATAATTTAGTTTTTTTTCTTTTGTGTTAAATGTATTTCTACGAATGAAAAAATTCTTTCGACAACGTGGGCCAGGACGTTAATATATCGAATGTCGAATGAGAAAAAACCACCCAGTCGCATTTTTCCGATTTGTTTATCTCGACCAAGAAAAAAAAACTAACTTTTTATTGTAAATTTTAAGTTAATCCTGGCGACATATTTACCTCTTCCTCATCTTTACATTTACTAAAACTTATCTTTGAAAATAAAACCACAAAATAAAATCTTTAACGAAAAATTTTAAGTTAAACTTTGCAACATTTACAACAAAGGCTTTATATGTACATTAGGGCGGGTCGATTTGTATGGAGGCAAAACAATTGCTCAAATTACAAGGAAAATCGTATTCTAGGGATCAAAATAAGAAACTTTGCCGAAGGAACCATACCTCTACAATGTATTTTGATGGCCCGACTTTTGACCCGAAGTGTCACATTTTGAAAAATCTAACTTTGACCCATTTAGAGTGCCTCAATCGAGTCAAAATGTATGACCGACCCCCACTAACTTTGGAGGGCCGACACACCTATGCCAGTGGCACACCTCCTGGAACCACCCCTGGGGTGTTCCCCATACAAACATTTCAAAAAATCACCATTTTTGGCACTTTACAAGAAAGAATCAGCGAAATGGCTGTTTTTTTTATTTTTGGAGTTTATTTTTCTCTTTAGAAATTTATTTAGTCAGAATGAAATGAAAAAATTAATTTTACTTAGTAATAGAAAAGAAAATAAAAAAAAATTATTTTAACAATCTATTTTTTTAAGCTTTAAGGTTTTTTCTCTTTTTATTTATTATTTTTATATTTATTTTCGATATTTCGTTAACCTTCGGTTAACATCTTCAGGAAGTTTTTATTTTTAAAATTTTTTTCCCTTTTTTGAAGTTTATATATATAAAAATTTTTCTAACTGTTAACTAATTTTTTTAGATGTTAGAAAAATTTTTATATATGTATATAAACTGGTCCAATTTATTATGGTCCCATTTTGATACCTGTTGTGACAAAACTTACACTGCCGGGCACCGTGCATACATATACTGATGAATAATCATAGCATAGAATCTAAAAAAGCGATCCGTGACTAAAACTTTTCAAGTAAGTAGATGTTAGTGTGCAGATAACGTTAACTTGTAGGGTATGGAATACCTTTGCAGACACCCCACGCCGCCACTTCATTGTATTTTCATAAACAGGTCACATTAAAAGTAACAGAAAAAAAAGAACAGACACGGGAAAGCCTTGAGATCATTAACATTTATGTTTAAATAATCCCCAAGGCGACAGTTGCAACTGCCCGGTGTCCAATTTACATACTACATTTCTAAAACATCTCCAAATGTAACTATCTTTAAAAAATTTTGACGCATTTCGTAAACTAAGGTGCTGTGCCGAAACGAATGTGTTTCACATGTTCCATATTCAGCCGTTATGAATACAAGATAGCATGTTGGACATATAACTTTTTTTATTCATTATACGTACCTACTCTTCCAATATAATATTTACTTTTTACATGGCTGTGAACGGTGCTCAACAAGCTCACTAGTGCACTTTTGAAATCGTACAAGTTTGGTATTGATTCAATAGATTGCTGGTGCATCTAGTTTATGGGGACCAGCTCACTTGAGTTTAATAGATTTAGTTGGAATAATAATTATACAATAAAATTGTAAGAATAAACTTTTTAAAATCTTCTTTTACTCGTACAATAAAAAAAATAATTCAATTATTGCATTTTACTTATAATTTTCCCACTTTTTCCTGCATACATAGAAAAATTCCTTTAAATTAAAAATAAAAACTCCAAAAAATATTTATAAAACGAAGTAAAATTAAATTACTACATATAATTAATGAATAGAAAACAAATTTTTTCTGTTATTCTTTTTTTTTCATCACGATAAACCGACAAATGCATACACACTAAAGCAAAAGGTAAAACTAGTTGTTGCTACAAAAACAATTTTTTAATATGGTGGTAGAAAAAACAAAAAAAAAATAGAAAAGTAAAAGGAGCTTGTCATTCACAATAGAGTACAAAAATTCTTCTACACAAATATTAATTTATTATTGGTATCAAATGCAGGAAATATAGTATGTGAACAAAAACTTTTTTATATGCTATTTGTACATCAACATGTTTTCCTTTGCATAATTCTTAATAAATTTGATGATGCATCATTTGGCCACACGGTTGATTATTTTCGATGCACAACAATAGCAGAGGAGGATTTTAATAAAGTTTTTTGCTGCAATTTTTCATAAATTTTTATACACTTATTATTATATTATTCATTTTTGTGTTACGGTTTTTTATTTGAAAAATTTGTTGATCAAATAAAAAAAAAACTTTGAAAGCAACACACAAAAATTCATATGTATTTCACTTTCTTCATGCACAGGTTTCATTCTGTTTGTATGTTTTGTTGTTATTTTCTTCGTTTTGTTGTCGCTTATTCATTTTGTCAAACTTATGCTTGGTTTTCATTTACATATTTCTTCATATTGTGCCATTTAGATACACTACTCCACCTCATACCTTGACAAAAGCATAGGCACACATCCATATACATATATATATATATATTTATATATATATATATATCTACAAAAAAATGCAAGAGCCAAAAGGAATTTTCGGTATAAACTCACACTACTTTTTACTTTGATTTATTCTACAAATACAACAAGCATAAATAAAAGATGAAATTAATTAAATATTTTTAGTTTTCCGTTCAACTTTCGAAAATATTTAGCCATTCCGATAAGAAATTCGTGAAGCAAACGAGACGAGACGCAACGACACCAACAACAAATTGTCAAATAAATTTCAGCTATGAGGTGAAGTTGAGAGTTGTATGTTGAATACATAACGAAGAACAACAAAACAAAAAATACAACTCTAACTACAGCTGTTGTTGATATCCACTCACAATTGTGGGTACGGTAAAATAGCACATCTTATTGCTAGGAACACAATTGGGTTGAACGACGAACTTTGTCGGTAAAAGTTCGTTGCGTAAATTCAGTGTGACACACAATAACGGCGAAAAAATTGCAGCTGTAATAATCACCTATGTTGTTTGCTGTTTGTGTTACCGTATAAAAAAATTAAACATTAACAGAAAATAATTAGAAAGCAATTTTATGGTAAATAATTATGTATATTTAACTTAAATTATTTGTTTTAAAAATTAAACAACTATTAAAATAAATATTAACTTTATTTACTAATATATTTGACAACTTAAATGAAAATCGGTAACTTTGTACTAATTTGTTCGTCATCGGTGGCGTATGGAACAGAAATAATGTATATCTGGGTACGTCACACACGATTAATTTTGTAGAAAGCGTTGTTGTGTTTATCTGCATATGCAAATATTTTATTTCTGAGGACGAAAGTTTGCAACGATAAGTCGTCGTTCATCCCCAATTGTGTTCCTTGCATATATTATGCAGGTTACAGACGATGCAACAGGCTTATGCAACATGTCTAGCTTTCAGGTTACATATTTTAATTCATTTCCTATTATTTATTTATAATCATCTTAAGCAGATATAATAGTTATATTATATAAAAATATATACAAGAGTATAAAGAATATAGCTAACAATTAATATAGTAACTTATGGTTTAATAATCACTTCAATTTTGTGGCAAGGAAATATAAAAATATAATCAGGTATGTGATGAAAATCGTTTTCGGCGTTAAAACGTTTTGAAATCGACAAATAGTGTGATGAATTTGTATGTGACGATTCATATTCCATCTTGTTTCATTGAAAAAAAAGGCGTTTTTAACACGTGACGCATTTCGATAATGCCAGTTAAAATTCGTTTTCAAATCGTTAAATTTTACTTGAACAAAATGTAAGGAAATATACAACAAAAAAGTAAAAAAATAAATAAAAAATGATTATAAATCCGTCTTTATTTAAATGAAAATATTCAACAAATCTATTTAAATAAATACTAGTTAATATAGAAGTGAAATTTAAAAATTTAAATACCCACATTTCATCTGGCAAATTTAAGGGATCCTATTTATCTCCTAAACGTTTTCTTAGAATATTTTCGCTATTCATCCTATTATTTTCTTCCAAGACAATTAGCGAAACCGCAGAAAAAAAGCCATTTTGTAAATAAAAATGATAAAATATGTTGATACAAATTTTATTTTGTTATTTTGTTATTTTGTTTAAATATTTTACAAACATCACTCACATACACATATGTTTACATATTTACCAGCTGTATTATATTTTAAACAGTTGTATTTAGAGAATATATGTGGAAACGAAACAATATGGAATATGAAATTGATCAAAATTCATCACACTACTGTCGATTTCAAAAGACGATTTACTTTTTAAATCGATCGATTTCCATCACATACCTGAATAACTTAAGTTTAAGACTTGTAAAAAAATCTCAAAACTTAAATTCCATGGGAAGACCGTGAGACAGTCGACAAGGTCTTACTGCAAACGATCTCTCAAAAATATAGTTGTTGATTCTAGGAATGATTAGTTGTGGGTTACGTGTAGACCTTGTAAATCCGAATAATTCTCTTAATCCCATATCACGATGCAACTTAACACTGCGGTGCAGAGTTAAGATTATCTTTATTTTAACAAAATCCTTGAATGAACAATTTAAAAACTTCTTATTTTGACAGCAGCATTGTAACAATGCAAAAATAATATTGAAAATTGGTCCACAAATGCTCGTTTATATTATAAAATTTGTTAAAAACTATGTGAAAGGAGTAACACAATTTAAAAGTGGATGTGGTTAAAAAAAGTAGCATATAATTCATTCACGAGATCCAGTTAAATGTTGCGAAAATTTCAAGATCGGTCCAGAGGTCTGGGGGCAAATGATCATCATTCAAAATCGAGTACTTTGTCATCGAAATGTAGTTAACGTGGATCACGGCAGTCGTTATCGAAACGTATCTACTCGAAGTTGCACTCGATTGGTAATCTACCATCCAAAACAAGTAAAGACTAGATATTTGCTGCGAACAAAACAAAGAAGAAGAAAGAAAGAAGTAGTTAAAAATGTAACTATTTTTGCAAAATAATTAAATATAATTTTTATTGTTTTTAGAGAGAATGAATATTGTCCAATAACTAGTCCAAAAAATAACCAATGAAAAAATCGCTTCCCGAACAAATACAAATAAAGTATAAAAATCATTCACTTCAAAATATACAATTTACTCAACTTCAGGTAATGAAAAAAGATTACTTTTGTCACGAATATTTCTTCTTATTATGTCTATATTCGACTCATCCTCTGATTTCGAAGATGAGGAATACAAAAAAAATATTTGGATTCATTTTAATTCAAGTTTTCTAAATTTTTTACTAATTTATTAATTTTTTGTTACTACTTTTCGTTTTGTTTTTCTAGTTGTCTCATGCTTACAGCAATGTAAAAAATAATATTATTTAATATAAATTACGATCGAATGCCGATTTCGAAAGCGATGATTTGCCCCCTGGTCTCCTATGAAATACAAACAAACACATATTCCGTTTTATATATGGATTAATACATATATAAAAAAACAAAGGTTTGATATTATCTAATTTATATTTATTATTAAAGGCAACGAATCTTATCACTGGGACATATACGGATGGTCTTAATGGTCTTAATTTAAAATCGATGTTACTATAACTGTAATTACTATTACTAATGGCGATTTCTTTTCAATCAAAAGCACATTGCGTATCTTGCTCGATTTTGTACTATTCATGTAAACTAATTGCAAATAAATAAATTGTAAATATTATTAATAAAGAATGCGAAAAGTGCAACGCACTTTTTATTATGTTTCCGAAGACATACCTAACAATTCCATTAACTATCTTTTGAATTTTCGTTGAAAATTGAAATCAAATCACTTTTTAATTTTCGAATTCACTGTAATATAGGCTGGTGTGTCATTGGCAGATTTGTAGTTGGCAGGTGTGCCGTAGCCAGTGAAAAATGCAACGCCCTTTTTGATTTTCGAAATCATTGTAATGTCGGCAGGTGTACTGTTCAGAAAACTTAACTTGTTGATTAACAAAACCGTTCAACAATAACAAAGGCACAAAAAACTTGTCTTTTATTTGCAAGTGATCAAACTTGCCCACACACTCTGTTTTGTTGTTCATTTTAAAGCGACCGAACATATGCCTCTTGTCATAAAAATAATCTACTTTAAACTGGGAATGAATGAATAAATCAAACTTGTTCGAACTTTTATATACGTTGTTCATTTTTAGGCAATCGAACCACTTGCAGGTTGAACACTGCCTTATTTTTTCAGATGTCGAATCAAACTTGTCAACTCGTATACTTGTCTTTTCCACTCAACACATAAATATTGATAAACATTGAAGTACAAATAGCAAGAAATCATTGTGTATGAATTCGTTCATTCCTATCAACAAAGGCAAGCTTTTTTTTATTTTAATTTACAGTGGTTTTTGATGTACAGTCTAAGAAAAAAGTCTAAATACACGTCCTAATGTTTGAGTTTTAGGAAGTTTGTAAAGAAAATGTAAAAAACATGTATGACAATATTTAGGGCACCAATAAGTAAGTTTATTTATAAAATAAAAATGCAATTCATAAATACTGTAAACACAGTAATAACAAAAACGTTAAAAAATCGTAGGAAAAAAGTCTACATACAGTATGGTAACTCCACGTAGTAAAAGGAAAATTACATTTTTAATTTAAAAACAAAACTATTTATTGGTGCCTTAAATGTTACAATAAAATTTTCCATAAAATTCATTACAAATTTCTTAAAAATCTAAAATAAGGGGGTGTATTTATACTTTTTTCTTAGACTGTACATCATGATACAATAACAGTACAATTAATAAAAAACGGGACATTTATTTTTAAGTAAAAATTCAACAATTTATTAAAATTATTACACTTTTTTAACTTATAATTCAATATGTAACATAAGGGTATATAAAAAAAATAAAAATGTTTCAAAAACAACAACAAAATAAACTTGACAAAACCAATGCTTATTACTAAATACATACTTATGTGTTCTCTTCTCTTGCTCAAAGACTATCTTGCTACTTCCCCCACAGCATCTATAAACGCAAACAATTTTTGTTTTTATTCAATGTTCTACGTGCAATATCTTTATATATTTATAGTCTTTGATTCAACGCAGCTTTTGAGTTTCGAACTCACTGCAATGTCGGGTGGTCTGACGTAGGGAGTGAAAAATGTAATGCACTGTTTGAATTTTGAAATCGATGTAATGTTGGCAGGTGTACCGTTGGTTGGTGTGTCACTGGCAGATTTGTCGTTGGCAGGTGTGCCGTAGCCAGTGAAAAATGAAACGCACTTCTTGAGTTTAGAAATGTCTGTAATGTTGGCTGGTGTATCGTTGGTTGGTGTGTCGTGGGCGGGTGTATCGTTGGCAGGCGTATCGATGGCAGGTCTGTCGTTGGCCGGCATGTCGTGGGCATGCGTCCTATGTGTGACGTAGGAAGTGAAATATCCAACGCAGCTTTTGAGTTTCGAAGTCACTGCAATGTCGGGTGGTCTGACGTAGAGAGTGAAAAATTAAATGCACTTTTTGAATTTCGAAATCGATGTAATGTTGGCAGGTGTACCGTTGGCTGGTGTGTCATTGGCAGATTTGTCGTTGGCAGGTGTGCCGTAGCCAGTGAAAAATGAAACGCACTTATTGAGTTTAGAAATCTCTGTAATGTTGGTTGGTGTGTCGTGGGTAGGTGTCCTATGTGTGAAGTAGGAAGTGAAAAATGAAACGGACTTCTTAAGCTTCGAAGTCGATGTAATGTTGGTTGGTGTGTCATTGGCAGATTTGTCGTTGGCAGGTGTGCCGTAGCCAGTGAAAAATGAAACGCACTTCTTGAGTTTAGAAATCTCTGTAATGTTGGTTGGTGTGTCGTGGGTAGGTGTCCTATGTGTGAAGTAGGAAGTGAAAAATGAAACGCACTTCTTAAGCTTCGAAGTCGATGTAATGTTGGCTGGTGTATCGTTGGCCGGCATGTCGTGGGCAGGCGGGTCTTTAGCAGGTGTATCGTTGGTTGGTGTGTCGTTGGCAAGCGTATCGATGGCAGGTCTGTCGTTGGCCGGCGTGTCGTGGGCAGGCGTCTTATGTGTGACGTAGGAAGTGAAATATCCAACGCAGCTTTTGAGTTTCGAAGTCACTGCAATGTCGGGTGGTCTGACGTAGGGAGTGAAAAATGAAATGCACTTATTGAGTTTAGAAATCTCTGTAATGTTGGTTGGTGTGTCGTGGGTAGGTGTCCTATGTGTGAAGTAGGAAGTGAAAAATAAAACGCACTTCTTAAGCTTCGAAGTCGATGTAATGTTGGCTGGTGTATCGTTGGCCGGCATGTCGTGGGCAGGCGGGTCTTTAGCAGGTGTATCGTTGGTTGGTGTGTCATTGGCAGATTTGTCGTTGGCAGGTGTGCCGTAGCCAGTGAAAAATGAAAATCACTTCTTGAGCTTCGAAGTCGATGTAATGTTGGTTGGTGTGTCGTGGGTAGGTGTCCTATGTGTGAAGTAGGAAGTGAAAAATGAAACGCACTTCTTAAGCTTCGAAGTCGATGTAATGTTGGTTGGTGTGTCATTGGCAGATTTGTCGTTGGCAGGTGTGCCGTAGCCAGTGAAAAATGAAACGCACTTCTTGAGTTTAGAAATCTCTGTAATGTTGGTTGGTGTGTCGTGGGTAGGTGTCCTATGTGTGAAGTAGGAAGTGAAAAATGAAACGCACTTCTTAAGCTTCGAAGTCGATGTAATGTTGGCTGGTGTATCGTTGGCCGGCATGTCGTGGGCAGGCGGGTCTTTACCAGGTGTATCGTTGGTTGGTGTGTCGTTGGCAAGCGTATCGATGGCAGGTCTGCCGTTGGCCGGCGTGTCGTGGGCAGGCGTCTTATGTGTGACGTAGGAAGTGAAATATCCAACGCAGCTTTTGAGTTTCGAAGTCACTGCAATGTCGGGTGGTCTGACGTAGGGAGTGAAAAATGAAATGCACTTATTGAGTTTAGAAATCTCTGTAATGTTGGTTGGTGTGTCGTGGGTAGGTGTCCTATGTGTGAAGTAGGAAGTGAAAAATAAAACGCACTTCTTAAGCTTCGAAGTCGATGTAATGTTGGCTGGTGTATCGTTGGCCGGCATGTCGTGGGCAGGCGGGTCTTTAGCAGGTGTATCGTTGGTTGGTGTGTCATTGGCAGATTTGTCGTTGGCAGGTGTGCCGTAGCCAGTGAAAAATGAAAATCACTTCTTGAGCTTCGAAGTCGATGTAATGTTGGTTGGTGTGTCGTGGGTAGGTGTCCTATGTGTGAAGTAGGAAGTGAAAAATGAAACGCTCTTCTTAAGCTTCGAAGTCGATGTAATGTTGGCTGGTGTGTCATTGGCAGATTTGTCGTTGGCAGGTGTGCCGTAGCCAGTGAAAAATGAAACGCACTTCTTGAGTTTAGAAATCTCTGTAATGTTGGTTGGTGTGTCGTGGGTAGGTGTCCTATGTGTGAAGTAGGAAGTGAAAAATGAAACGCACTTCTTAAGCTTCGAAGTCGATGTAATGTTGGTTGGTGTGTCATTGGCAGATTTGTCGTTGGCAGGTGTGCCGTAGCCAGTGAAAAATGAAACGCACTTCTTGAGTTTAGAAATCTCTGTAATGTTGGTTGGTGTGTCGTGGGTAGGTGTCCTATGTGTGAAGTAGGAAGTGAAAAATGAAACGCACTTCTTAAGCTTCGAAGTCGATGTAATGTTGGCTGGTGTATCGTTGGCCGGCATGTCGTGGGCAGGCGGGTCTTTACCAGGTGTATCGTTGGTTGGTGTGTCGTTGGCAAGCGTATCGATGGCAGGTCTGCCGTTGGCCGGCGTGTCGTGGGCAGGCGTCTTATGTGTGACGTAGGAAGTTAAATATCCAACGCAGCTTTTGAGTTTCGAAGTCACTGCAATGTCGGGTGGTCTGACGTAGGGAGTGAAAAATGTAATGCACTGTTTGAATTTCGAAATCGATGTAATGTTGGCAGGTGTATCGTTGGCAGGTCTGTCGTTGGCCGGCATGTCGTGGGCAGGCGGGTCTTTAGCAGGTGTATCGTGGGCAGTATTTTGGGATTTAAATTCAGAAGACGACCCTTGTTCGGATTTAATGCTGTCTTTATCCATATTTGAATTATCTGCATTGTTTTCTGTAGTTTTATAATTTCTTTCTTGTTGTCGTACCAAATCAAAGTAAATTCCGCGTTTAGCCATTAGCTCATCATGTCTTCCGCTCTGGAAATAATGAAATTTAATTTAATTTTTATAAATCACATTTGTACACCAATTTCACATACCTCCACTACATTTCCTTTATCTAAAACTACTATAAGGTCAGCATTGCGTATGGTAGACAGTCGATGGGCAATAACCAAAGTAGTACGATTTACAATGGCGCTATCCAAAGCTTTCTGAACTTCCGCCTCACTTGTAGCATCTAAAGCACTCGTGGCTTCATCCAGTATTAAAATTTTAGGATTTTTCAAGAGTGCTCTTGCAATAGCAATGCGTTGCCGCTGACCACCACTCAATTGTGTTCCACGTTCACCTACGTTAGTCTGGTAACCGTCCGGTAGAGATGAGACGAAATCATGCGATTGGGATAGTTTCGATGCGACGTAAACATCCTCTTCTGTAGCTTCAGGTCTGCCATACCGTATATTTTCCAATATGCTCGTGGCAAATAAAACTGGCTGTTGCTCTATGAAACCTAAAACACTGCCCCGTAACGAATGCGGCGAAATGTTTTCAAGCTTGATGCCATCAATTTTAATGGTCCCTGAAGATGGCTCATAAAAGCGTTCGACTAACGCTGCTATAGTTGATTTGCCTGAGCCGCTTGCTCCAACTAAAGCTACTGTTTCTCCAGGGCGCAATGTAAGATTAAAGTTCTTAAGAACAATCTAAAGAGAAAAACAAACTAAATTAATTGATTCTTAAACTACATTTAAGTATAATTTACGTCATCAGGCCTAGTGGGATATGCAAAGGAGACATTTATAAAACGTATTTCGCCATTTACTATTTCTTTCGGTATTTCATAGCCTTTCAAGAGCTCCATTTTCGGTTGAAGTTGCAAAAACTAAAGTGAAATATAAAATGATTGAATATTTTCATGCTAATTAGTGGCAACTTCTTCAAATTGTGACTACCTCAAAAACTCGTGATCCAGCAGTCATTCCACGAATCATTGTACCCAACAATACAGAACCTTGTGCAAGCGAACGTTGTACTCCTTGAGCAGCAACTAAGAATGCCATAAGAGATCCAGGCGATAAACTCTCCGTAGACATCAAATGTCCGCCCATGAAAAGCGTAGATAAAACTAAACCGTTAAGAAAGAAATTAGTCAAGCCCTGGAATATTGCTATACCATATCCCAGGTCTTGAGCTAGTCGTGACGCTTCGTTGGTTTCATGTTCAAACAATTCTATTTCACGATATTCGCTAGCGCTGGAACGTACTGTGCGAACATTTGATAAAGCTTCCTCGCAAACAGAAGTTGCACGTTCTGATTGGGCTTGGGCATTTTTGCTTAAATGCCGTAGTTTCTTCCCCAAATATGTCATACACAAAACTACACATGGTACAGAAGCCAATGCAATGGCTGCCATATGAGGAGAAATTATAAACAGCGAAATTCCTCCACCAATTAATTGGGCCATACTGCGCAAACCTTGAGATACAAACTGTTTAAAACATGACTTAAAATCGTGAACATCAGCAGTCAGACGATTCACAAGTTCTCCAGTGCGATTCTTGTCGAAGAATTCAATGTCTTGAATAATGATTTGTTTGAAAAGATCTTGTCGTAGCTTAGCAGCCATTTGTTCTCCAATACGACTTAAAAGGTAGATGTACAGAAACGTGAAGCCCGATTTCATAACATAGAGGGTAAGTAGATTTGAAGCCGGTTTGCTCACATCTTTAAAGAAGGAGTTATTTAAAGGATCCTTTACATAAGTATTGGCGTAATGGGCCAATATGTTTATTAAATCTCCCAATAAATTTGGTATTCTTATGTTGATGTATGCGACAATAAGGGCAGCCTGAAATTGAATACCTAAACATGATTGCTTCATAAATTGAAATTCGCATATTTATATCTTACAGCTATTGCCCCCAGAAATTCCCACAAAAAAGGCTCTAAGTAGGACCAAAATCTTTTCCAATCAAATTTACCCTCTTCTTGTTGAAATGCCTTTTGGATGACTCCCGCCAATCGATTACCTTCACATTGCACTTTATTTCTGCTTTGTTGCCAAAAAGTACGGACTGCCAACACAGAAGTAAAACCGCTACCGAGCAAAAGTGCACTAATTTTTTTGGATTTTTCAGCTGATTTTGGGCATCTTCTCTTTAATTCACTATTTCGTATGGTGTTCCGAAAATTTCTTATATGTGCTACATCTTTCAGAGCTTTTTCTGTCACCGACGAGTTAATACGAAATTTTGATACTTGCTGTAGTAAGGGGCGACTAAAAGTACAACATATAAAGTGGTGTAGTAGCAGAAATGTAGAAATTTTTGTGTATAAACACGCTTTAAATTGTACAAACCTGCTGTCAGTCCGCACGAAGTTGTTTACAATCAATCTTAACATTCTCTATCCCCGTCCTGTCGTTTAAACAATCTTTCTGATACAAAATACACACATTAATTTATTTTTTCCCCGTCTGAATAAAATCAAATTTTTTAGCTTAAAAATTTTTTTTTATGTTATATTTAAACTTCTATGCGCGATGATCAATGTAGAGTTGTTTCGCTCAGCTCTGAACTAGCTCAATTGAACGATTCAGTATACTGAACGCAGTGATTGACGTGAATAAATCAAACCGGAAATAAAAAACCTTAGTAAAACGGATGTTTTGGTTTGTTGCTTAGCTCATGCCAATTGTAAACAAAGATTGAAAAAAATTATTGATAATCGATCATTGATTTCTCAGGCATTAGTATATCAATTTAAAAATAAAAAACGAATATATGTAGGAATAAGACCGTTCTTCGTGCACATATGGCACTACCTGCGTTCGAAAGCTATTATAAATAGGCGTCGATTGGTATGCATATCATTCTTGAAGAGACTGTACAAGAAAATCTATAGCCCGCCAAACTTTTGGAATAAAAACGTAACTGTACATTTTCAGTATATCACTTATTGCACCCAAACGTTTTTTCGTGCATACATCGCGCTACCCGCCAACGATAGCTATTAAATATACGCGTCGATTGATATACGCATTGTGTTTGAGGAGACTGTACGAGAAGAGCTATATGTTCACTCATGTGAAAAGTATGATTTCTTCACATCGATCACTTTTTTGATGATTCTAGTTCAGTGAAGAGTAGAGTTGTGTCGTTCAGCTCTGAACTAGCTCAATTGAACGATTCAGTAAACTTAGCGAAGTGAGCGCTCACTTTTTTAGAATATTCTAGTTCACTAAAGAGCGCCTGCCATGCTACCAGAACCAAAAGCTGCCTTGGTGCTGTATTTGATTGAATCAAATGTGCTAAAAAATCAGTTTAGAAACAAAATCCACTGAGCGACAAATTCAACTGAGCATCAAAATCAAATGAGCTAAAAGTCAATTGATACTACTGAGCTACTGAACGAACTAAACGAACCAGCTCACCAAAAAGAGCTGAACTGAAAACAGCGCTCATTTCAAAGAGCTCATGAACCCAACTCTACATGACACACAATCGCCTGTAAACACAAGGACTGCAAATGAATAAAAAAAAATTATTTTGGGTTATTGAAATATTGTGTAAACAATAAAATTAATCAAAAGAAAATCGTGCGTTTTTCCCTTTATTCCACGGAACTAAAGCTGAACAAATCCTTTATAAAGAATTTTTTTTTACTTTTATATTAAAAACTTTGAGTTAAGGTTCTATTGTTGCACAATTGCGATATGTGATCATGAGTTTTGTGTATATATTGCTCTCCGCACAAATTAATACAATATGGAGATGAATTGTTGTGTTATTTTTTTATTGGTTCTTAATAAATATAAAAAAATGTGCTTAAAAAATGCATTTTTCATTGTTCGATTTTTTTTGACGATTTTTCAAAGCTGAAGTGATGAATTTTTTATATTTTATCAAGATTTTCACGATTTTCTGAGAATTTTATCTGGCAGCCCTATTAATACAACTGAAACGAACGAGATAAATAAAGGGTGTCTGGTGGCAATGTTATATTTTTAAATACGATTATTTCAAAAAGTTATAAACGGGTCGCAGGGAGGGTGGCGCCGTTGGAATTATCGATTGTGCGGATTGTTGAAAGAAATACAATTTTGTGAAAGTTTTATTGTATTTTATTTACAATGATACGGGTTGATATACAAGGCAAATTCATTACCAGGTAAACTCACTATCAAATTCGGCCGTCAGCTGATACAAGAATTTGTAACGTATTTATTGAGCCGAACGTCAAAGTTTGTTTACTTTCGTGAGAAAGTTAAGAAAAGTGATTTAATAATTATAATAATATAATACTATAATAAGAAGAATGCAAAATATATTACTTTTTGTAATAATTAATTTAATTTTAACTCATATTACACTAATTTAACATGTTCTTTTTAGGTTATGTTGAATTTAACAAAACGCATGTATACAAAAAATTTGACGTTTGGACGAAAAGCGAATTGACGAATTGGCCTTACGACAACTTTTTATCAATAAACGGTATTGATAAAATTGCATGTAAACAACTTAGTACTATTTTTGCAACTGTGAAAAAAATAAAAGTTTTTCTTCTTACCACCCTATATAAGATTTACGCGCCTTGCTTTTCGTTACAACACTGATTTTATGGCTTGTAGTATAATATCCGCGCTTTTTCTTCCTTCTTCGGTGCAAAGAAAATTTTTTCCAAATTTAAAAAAAAGAATTGTGCTAGTTGTGTAGTTTAATACAAGTGCAGTTAGATAAAAATTTAGTCGGACGGGGCCATTGAAGTAAAGAAATATAAGTGCTATGCTATACCCGAAAATCGATTTCAGTGTAATTGTGTGTCAGTGAAAGAATATCTCTAAGTGCAATTGCATAAAAAAGCAAATTATGTTGAAAAGTATTGAAGAAAATGAAAAAGTAAATTTGTAAAAAAATACCACGTGCTTCATAATTATCGGCTATGAGTGCGGAACGACCCACGACTAACAACTAACAATTAGATGTTAGGAAGCTCTGCCACAGATATAACCGGCTCGACATGAACTGTAACGTTAGATGTATTCGTAAAGCGTTACGTTTAAAGGGAAGTGTGTTGTGAACAAAACTCTTTAAGAGTGCAATTTTAATATGATAGTTTAATAAACCAAATGAACTACGTTGACCTGCGTAGTTAAATATGTGGGTGGCTGTGAATAGGAGAATAAGAACCTTGAAGATATATTACCGAACGTAACTGACTGTACCAGGGTCGTTCCGGATCTAAAGTATCATATCTCGCCGCAAGCCCTATTATTTAGAAGAATTTTAGCACGATCGTTTAACGCCGTTTCCTATAAGGTATGTATGTTTTAATTAATATTTTAATGTTGTGCTTCGATGGCCTTACATTTTAGTAAATTATTGAAAGAATATAACTTTCCAACAGTTCCTAAAATACTTTTTTTTTCTACGTTACTGGGTATTTACTTATGTTTCAGTAAAACTTCTAATACTTGTGATAATCTCTACTAGAAGTGACAACATATCTCAAACTACAGTACATAACGAATATAAGAACATCCCATACAAAAAAAAAACCGCTTATAAGAATGTATTCCAAAAACACCATGTCTATTTCAGTATCATTCAGTAAGAAAATAGTTCTATATTAGAAACACACTTATGTATGTTGTATATAAGAAATAGATAGCCATGCACCAACATTTTAAATACATATCAAAAATATATCTTATGAGAAATTTTTCTACACGCAGTACTAATTTCTTTACAAGGCGTAGTTTAAAAAGTGAAGTAAGTTTTTTGTATGTTGAATTCTAAAACTTTAACAGTTTTAGTATGAAATTAATAATATTATTTACATACTGTTGCTAAGAATGTTCTCTTATAAGAAACAAGTTTTTTTTATTCATATAAACATTTATAAGAAAAAATTTCTTATACATATAAAATAATTGCATATTAGAAAAACAAAGCTTTTAAGAAAATATTTCGTGCAATTTTATGATTTTCTTATATGCGTTATGAACTGTATTGCAAGTCACTTTAGAGAATATTTTGTTGGATGCTCCATAGTATAATCTGGTCAAAGCAAAAATAGTTGATAATTGAATGGTGTAACCATTGGTTAGCATAAGCAATAAAATGTACCCTCCTTTAAAACTTTAACAATTTTTCGAAAATAAACAAGAATAAGATGTTTTGTTGATGGGTAGGAATGCAGCAATAGAAAAATTGAGGGTTCTTTATATACAATTCGATAAATAATAAAAGGAGACATTGTGAAAAAGTTCGCTTAATTTAATGTTGTTTTTTTAGTTTTATTGGTGAAGCAAAATCTTTTAGTCATTATTTTTCGGAAGCCTTTCATATCTTTTCAACAACTTTAATCAAAAGTTGCAAAGGTTCGGGATCTGAGCTACAACACTACAATCAATAACTCTATCCAACACGTTGAGGTGCCAGAAAGTTGTAGCCAATCGTTATAAACGAACTGCCGTATTCATTACATTTTTTTTTAGATTGATAGATATATTGCTTGAATTTTGTATGGAATTAAATACAAAACATGAATATGGGAAGTCTACGTCCTGCAAAGTATCACAGACTTATATATTATTTTATGTGACATTTTGTTTTTTTGTTATGTGAATTGTTGTTTTGCAATTATTTGACTCCGCTCAAATGATTTCATGGATATTAATGGATCTTGTGGTTGGCTTCAGAATAAAATGCAGAAATTTTGCTGGTTCGCTGGGTGGCACTGTCAATATCTCTAAAATAACTATTTCAGAAATTTATTTATGCACATGATTTGCCACAGCTTGATTTTGATTTGATTGACGATAATTACTTGTTTAAGATATTTTTTTTCGTTAGTTTTTCAGTAGAAAACCACTTGTTCTGTCTTGGTTTATAAACAAATTCAAATGAAAAATTTACAAAAACAACACATCGTATTGAACAGCTGGGTTAGTACAGAGTTATTTGTATAAAAAACAGGTGTGTGGATTACTTTTAGCTTACAGTGTTGCCAAGACAAAAAAAATTTTTGCACTCATAATTTAAATGTTAAAAAAGTTACGAAATGAAAGAAAACCAAATAAGTGAAATAATAAAATTACTCCTTCGATTTTTCTTCAACATTATGTACATGTGTACGGCAGGTGCCTCCATAGCTTAGTGCATGGAAGTTCCGGCGATTTCAATCTGGTTGAAATTAAATGAAAATACGTTATAAAAGTATTACGGAGCTGTTTATTTTTCCTGTAGGTTTAAGCAGGCCTATATACCACATCGTTGGTGATAATTCCAAGTCCTCAGTAGACATTCAATAAAATGTTTTTAAGAAATCTCGTTTACAAAAACTACAAAGAAATATTTGAGAATTGTATAGTATGCAAACTTATGCAACTAATTTTTCTTAATACTTTTTTTAACCTTTTTTATTATTTTAACAATCTAATTTTTTAAGCTTTAAGGTTTTTTTTTTATTTAAAAAATAAAAACTTCCTGAAGATGTTAACCGAAGGTTAACGAAATATCGAAAATAAATATAAAAATAATAAATAAATAGAGAAAAAACCTTAAAGCTTAAAAAAATATATTGTTAAAATTATGCAACTAATAATTTTTATTCGATTTAACTAAACCATACATAATTCGAAATATAATAATATTTATTCAAAATATAATAATAATAATAAAAATAAAATATAATATACCCAATGAGAGCAGTGCATGTCTACTATTTATCGACGTTTCTCAAGTCTTCGGCAATGTTTTACAAATCTAAATTTACGACCACATATATGCAACCTGCATATTGCACACTTCTTTATATTTAATTCACACTTCGCATATGCTAAAAAGCATCGATTAATACATAGTATATGTAAAAAACAAAAGCTTTATATTATCTAAGTGATATTTATTATTTAAGGGAACAGATTTCATCCCTGGGCCATATACGGACGCTCTTTTGCTTTAAAATCTATATTGTTGTTACTGTAATTACTAGTAATAGTGTCGGCAGGTGTATCGTGGGCAGTATTTTGGGATTTAAATTCAGAAGACGACCCTTGTTCGGATTTAATGCTGTCTTTATCCATATTTGAATTATCTGCATTGTTTTCTGTAGTTTTATAATTTCTTTCTTGTTGTCGTACCAAATCAAAGTAAATTCCGCGTTTAGCCATTAGCTCATCATGTCTTCCGCTCTGGAAATAATGAAATTTAATTTAATTTTTATAAATCACATTTGTACACCAATTTCACATACCTCCACTACATTTCCTTTATCTAAAACTACTATAAGGTCAGCATTGCGTATGGTAGACAGTCGATGGGCAATAACCAAAGTAGTACGATTTACAATGGCGCTATCCAAAGCTTTCTGAACTTCCGCCTCACTTGTAGCATCTAAAGCACTCGTGGCTTCATCCAGTATTAAAATTTTAGGATTTTTCAAGAGTGCTCTTGCAATAGCAATGCGTTGACGCTGACCACCACTCAATTGTGTACCACGTTCACCTACGTTAGTCTGGTAACCGTCCGGTAGAGATGAGACGAAATCATGCGATTGGGATAGTTTCGATGCGACGTAAACATCCTCTTCTGTAGCTTCAGGTCTGCCATACCGTATATTTTCCAATATGCTCGTGGCAAATAAAACTGGCTGTTGCTCTATGAAACCTAAAACACTGCCCCGTAACGCATGCGGCGAAATGTTTTCAAGCTTGATGCCATCAATTTTAATGGTCCCTGAAGATGGCTCATAAAAGCGTTCGACTAACGCTGCTATAGTTGATTTGCCTGAGCCGCTGGCTCCAACTAAAGCTACTGTTTCTCCAGGGCGCAATGTAAGATTAAAGTTCTTAAGAACAATCTAAAGAGAAAAACAAACTAGATTAATTGATTCTTAAACTACATTTAAGTATAATTTACGTCATCAGGCCTAGTGGGATATGCAAAGGAGACATTTATAAAACGTATTTCGCCATTTACTCTTTCTTTCGGTATTTCATAGCCTCTCAAGAGCTCAATTTTCGGTTGAAGTTGCAAAAACTAAAGTGAAATATAAAATGATTGAATATTTTCATGCTAATTAGTGGCAACTTCTTCAAATTGTGACTACCTCAAAAACTCGTGATCCAGCAGTCATTCCACGAATCATTGTACCCAACAATACAGAACCTTGTGCAAGCGAACGTTGTACTCCTTGAGCAGCAACTAAGAATGCCATAAGAGATCCAGGCGATAAACTCTCCGTAGACATCAAATGTCCGCCCATGAAAAGCGTAGATAAAACTAAACCGTTAAGAAAGAAATTAGTCAAGCCCTGGAATATTGCTATACCATATCCCAGGTCTTGAGCTAGTCGTGACGCTTCGTTGGTTTCATGTTCAAACAATTCTATTTCACGATATTCGCTAGCGCTGGAACGTACTGTGCGAACATTTGATAAAGCTTCCTCGCAAACAGAAGTTGCACGTTCTGATTGGGCTTGGGCATTTTTGCTTAAATGCCGTAGTTTCTTCCCCAAATATGTCATACACAAAACTACACATGGTACAGAAGCCAATGCAGTGGCTGCCATATGAGGAGAAATTATAAACAGCGAAATTCCTCCACCAATTAATTGGGCCATACTGCGCAAACCTTGAGATACAAACTGTTTAAAACATGACTTAAAATCGTGAACATCAGCAGTCAGACGATTCACAAGTTCTCCAGTGCGATTCTTGTCGAAGAATTCAATGTCTTGAATAATGATTTGTTTGAAAAGATCTTGTCGTAGCTTAGCAGCCATTTGTTCTCCAATACGACTTAAAAGGTAGATGTACAGAAACGTGAAGCCCGATTGCATAACATAGAGGGTAAGTAGATTTGAAGCCGGTTTGCTCACATCTTTAAAGAAGGAGTTATTTAAAGGATCCTTTACATAAGTATTGGCGTAATGGGCCAATATGTTTATTAAATCTCCCAATAAATTTGGTATTCTTATGTTGATGTATGCGACAATAAGGGCAGCCTGAAATTGAATACCTAAACATGATTGCTTCATAAATTGAAATTCGCATATTTATATCTTACAGCTATTGCCCCCAGAAATTCCCACAAAAAAGGCTCTAAGTAGGACCAAAATCTTTTCCAATCAAATTTACCCTCTTCTTGTTGAAATGCCTTTTGGATGACTCCCGCCAATCGATTACCTTCACATTGCACTTTATTTCTGCTTTGTTGCCAAAAAGTACGGACTGCCAACACAGAAGTAAAACCGCTACCGAGCAAAAGTGCACTAATTTTTTTTGATTTTTCAGCTGATTTTGGGCAGCTTCTCTTTAATTCACTATTTCGTATGGTGTTCCGAAAATTCCTTATATGTGCTACATCTTTCAGAGCTTTTTCTGTCACCGACGAGTTAATACGAAATTTTGATACTTGCTGTAGTAGGGGGCGACTGAAAGTACAATATATAAAGTGGCGATGACATAACAGCAGAAATTTAAAAATTTTTGTGTATAAACAACGCATTATATTGTACAAACCTGCTGTCAGTACGCACGCAGTTGTTTACAATCAATCGTAACATTCTCTACTCGCATCCTTAACACACGTACTGTCTGTAACGAGTCTGTGTGGCAAAAAATAATTGCATTAATATCCTTTTTTTCCCGCCACAGATTATTTAATATAATTTAATTCACTGATTGTATTTGCCCTTAAAAAAATTCCAGCATGCTGTGTTCTAAGTTACAAATTGTAACAACAAATTGTAGAAAAGACAACAGACACAAATGTGTCAATCAGCTGTTCATTACGGAGCAGTGATGGGGAACTGAAATCTGAAATCGTACTCACCACCAAACAACTTGAATACTTTTTTTTAACATTTTGGTATTATTTGTGCAACATTTGTTTGTTCTAGAGCAAAATTAACTTAAAAAGACATAAATATCAATTAGCTGCACAAAGTACAGCAAATATAAATTCAAATTAATGCTTTTTCTTAATGTTGATCCATTCGATTTGTGGCATTATTACTTCCATAAGTGGTTGCTACTCTTATTGCCAGTTTTTAGAATACGAAGGAAAAACGGTCAGTAAATTTAGTTCAGTTTATGTGGTGGAATAACTTTCTGGTGGCTAATTCTGGACGACGTGATCGAAATTGTTTTCGATTCGAAATAAATGTCGATAGTGCTCTTATTTCTAGGTCTGGCAGTCGCTACTGAACGAATGGAAATGTCTTTTTCAGTGTTGTAAAACATTTAATTAAGTTTAAGGAAATGTAGACAAAAAAAACCCAAGACCAAAACCAAAAGTTGATAAATTGTGTCCCTTAACGCTGCAGCCACACGTTAAATTTTAGCTTTCATATTTTTTACACATAATGCTTCTTAAAATTCATGTTGATATCTGTATATTGATAGCTGTGACGTAGGCTGTACGCATGTTTTGCGCAATTTAAGAGCAAATTCATTTATCAAGATGGCTCCCCTTTCCATAACAATTAGTATCAGCTGTTTTCTTGCCCATAGTTTGAAACCAGTCGTAAAGCAGCTCTGCTTGAAGAACAACTCACGCGTCATCGTAATTATTATTTAAGTGCGGTCAGGCTTGTTTTTGTTGTTTGGCCTTCGAGAGTTTTGCGTTTCACTGGCACTGGTTAATGGATTTGCCACGGGTAACTGTATCATTTACGGTTGTTGTGGCTTTTCGTTATTAATCACGTTGCTGTTACTGGTGTAGACCATCATACTCAAGAATTTTATATACAATTTAACTTCCTATGTGAAGGTATAGGTCATTTAAATATATATTGTGTGGGATACCCTGGCAATTTGCGTACTTGCTTCTACCATCTGCCATATGACAATTGATAACTACAAACAAACAAACAAACAAACAAACAAACAAACAAACATAGTTTGAAACAAAACTTGGCCAGAGAAATTGAACGCAAATTCTCACAAAATTTTAAAAGTATGAGTGGATTAGTAAAAAAGTGAGAGTTTTAAAATTTGAAAGGTAAAAATTAACCGTGGCCCTGAAGTAACATAGAGAGCGCTGTTCATCTGTGTTTGGGCAATGCAACAACGTCTGCGAAGTAAAACAACAAGTAAAACGCTCTTCTTTAGATCAAAAAATTAATGGGGGAACATAATCAGGTATGTGATGGAAATCGATCGATTTGAAAAGTAAATCGTCTTTTGAAAGCGACAGTAGTATGATGAATTTCGATCGATTTCATATTCCATAAATGCTTCGTTTCCACATATCTGCTCTAAATACAACTGTATAAAATCTAATAATACAACTGTAAAATATGTAAACATTTGTGTATGTGAGTGACGTTTGTAAAATATTTAAACAAAATAACAAACTAAAATTTGTATCAACATATTTTATTATTTTTATTTATAAAAAATGCCTTTTTTTGCTGCGGAAGAAAATAATAGGATGAATAGCGAAAATATTCTAAGAAAACGTTTAAGAGATAAATCGGATCCCTTAAATTTTCCAGATGAAATGTGGGTATTTAAATTTCGCTTCTATATTAACTAGTATTTACTTAAATAGATTTGTTGAATATTTTCGTTCCAATAAGAACGGATTTATAATAGTTTTTTATTTATTTTTTTACTTTTTTTTTTGTATATTTCCTTACATTTTGTTCAAGTAAAATTAAACGATTTGAAAACGAATTTAAACTGGGATTATCGAAATGCGTCACATGGTAAAAACGTCTCTTTTTTCAATGAAACAAAATGGAATATGAAATCGTCACATACAAATTCATCACACTATTTGTCGATTTCAAAACGTTTTAACGGCGAAATCTGTATGGCTACCGATGAAGTTTTTACTATATATGTATATTTATTTTAACAAATACTAATACAGGAAAAGCCTTCGTGGCCAATAAATTATATATTGTACAGAAAATATTATAGCTATAAATTACAAGTAATAAATAATTATGCACAATCAATAAAAATCAATTGTAAGAAAAGAATTAAAAATATTTCAAATATTAAAAAGGAAAGACAATAATATACACTAGTGGCACAAACTAAAGCAACTTACCTGGTGTTATACTATTTTCATTGCAATATTGTAAAAAACGAACTTAAGGATTTTTAAGGATTACTATTACAAATCTTTAGGGTTATATTAATTTATTAAAAAAATTTTTTTGAAAAAAAAAATATTTTGTTAAAAAGAAATAAAAGAAACATAAAAATACTTCATATTTAGATGGCAAAAACTAAAGCAACTCTTACAAAATTTTTTAAATTTTGCCACATATCTTAATAATTAATCGCATATCCAGCGACACATCTGCGACACAGCGGCACATCTGCGAGGCATTGAAGTGATTAATTTACCGATTTCGTTTTCTGAAATGCTTTCCCATGCTTCTTTTATTTGGAGGAAAAAATTTCGTTTATTAGACCCTTGATCACGTTTTATTTTTCTGTCCACCATGTCCCACAAGTTTTCTATGGGATTTAAATCGGGTGACTGGGCGGGCATTTAAGTAAATTAATATTTTCATCTTGAATCCAGGACTTAACATGTTTCGATGTATGTTTTGGATCATTATCGTGCTGAAAGATCCATCCAGGAGGCATTTCCTTTATTGCAAATGGCAACATGACAGTTTCCAAAATATTTTTGTAGAGTTGGCGGTCCATAGTTTCGCTTATTTCATACCGAGGTCCGACTCCATTGAGTGAAAAACATCCCCACACCATTACATTACCACCGCCATGCTTAACAGTTCCCTTACAATACCTCGGATCTAACCGCTTATTTGCAGGTCTTCGAACACTTATTTTTTTTGAATCAGATCCTTTCAGGTTAAATTTAGATTCATCGGAAAACAATATTTTTCGCCATTCTTCAACACTCCAGTGTAAATGTGTCTTAGCAAATTCGATTCTCGCCTTACGATTCTTTGGTGAAATAAACGGCTTTTTTGTAACTTTTCTAGAACGCATTCCTGCTTTTAAAGCTCTGTCTCGCACTGTTCTTGCTGTAATATTTAAATCTAATTTGTTAGCAATATTTTGCGATGAGACAAACGGATCTTTTTTGATTTCTCGGATGATCATTTGGTCCTCGTGAGCTGACGTTTTACGAGGTCTTCACTGAACCAGTTGATACAAATTTTTTAATAAGACGACAAATAACCGATTTATTTATGTTGAATCTTTCTGAGAGACTTTTTTGTGTAATTCCACTATTATATTGTTTTATTATTTCATTTTTAATATACGACTTATATTTATTTCTCGCCATTTTTGAAAATATTTCTTCAGCAGCTTCTTTGTCTTTTTTTAGCTTTAAAATTCAAAAATTTTATATTTTTTTTAACATTTGCACAAACTTCTAAAGCAAAAACAAATAACTGCATAAAATAACGGGGAAAAATTAGATATGATTAAAATAGTATTAATTTTTATGAAAGTTTTAAGAACAGTTGCTTTAATTTTTGCCATCCAAATCTGAGTCATTTTTATTTTTTCTTTATTTTTTTTATACTTAAAATGTTTTTTTGTTTAAAGTTATTTGTTTAATTAATATAGTCCTAACACCTCGTAATAGCAATCGTTAAAAATTCGTAAGTTCCCATTTTACAATATACATAACTTTGAAAATGGTATAATATTAGGTCAGTTGCTTTAGTTTGTGCCACTAGTGTACATACATACATATATAAAAATATATATAAATAACCAAAGAATTAAAGAATAGAGATTATTTGATAAGTGATTTAGGCTCCCCAGACGAATAATAGAATAGCAAAAATAAGAATATTCACATAAAACCGTAGGATATACTGGACAACTAGCTATAGCCAGTGACGGGCAAAAGAATACTATTAAAAAAGAAATACTTTGATTAATTTAATTTAAATTATGTGGGATCATTCGTTGAAATGAATTAAGAGTTTATGCATATACGTGGAGTAAGAATAAGAACACTCCAAGCATGGTGCACCCTCTTCACAAAAGAACGATCAAAGAGCGAGGTATGACCCAAAGGAACATTCTGTTTGGACATTACGTGTGCAATTAGAAAAAGAAAAAATGTTAACTTGCTGAAGGGGCTTACCAACTTTAATAATTTTATAGAAATGAAATAAAATACGTAGGTTAAGATAGTCGTTAAAAGAACATTTCAACAAAGATGGAACCAGTTCAGTCGTACGAAAGTTTTCCCGGCTCTTAATATTGAAAACATATCGAGTTGTCCTGCGGATGATAGCCTCAATGAGGTTGACGTTATAAGACCAAGTAGCAGAATAAACTTCCAAACAATAATTAATGCGACACATTATAAGAGCATTCGCAAGGCGAAGTCTAACAAATTTCGGAGTGCATGATTTAAGCGAGTAAAGTCTACTGAGGTTAAGGCAACTAATCCTAGTAATATAATTAATGTGATGACTAAAGTCTAGTTTACTGTCGAAAATCACTCCAAGACATTTAATCGATTCCACATATAGGACAGGGACACCATTTATAAGCAGGTTGGGACAATTAACATTTCGGTTGGATGAGTTGAAATTGTGCTAAGTGTACTTGTATCTCTCCCTAATTTTTGAGTATTTTACTAAGCACTCCTGCTGCATTTGCCGAGCATCAAAATGCCCCTTTTGAGAATAGAAAAGGAAACAAGAAACAAGTCTCCTGAGTGTACTTCTAAATTCTGCCCTTTATTATTAAATTCAAAGCTTATATAAAGGGTGGTTAAATTTCAAGGGCCGATGTTGATTTTGAATAAAACACAAACTATTTAGGAAATTATTGTAATTTTATTTTATTATGATATATTGGTATTACTCAATTATGTATGGAACAAAATATCGGCCAAATGGGCGCCGCGACCACGGCAACAGTGGATGATCAATTTTCGAAGAAAATCATCTTCAGTGATGAGGCACATTTTCACCTCAGTGGATTCGTCAATAAACAGAATTGCCGCATTTGGGCGAATGAGAATCCAAGAGTGATTGTCGAAAAACCAATGCACCCACAAAGAGTGACTGTTTGGTGCGGTTTATGGGCTGGCGGCATCATCGGGCCGTATTTTTTCCAAAATGAGGCCGGTAAGGCAGTTACTGTGAATGGTGTTCGCTATCGTGAGATGATAACGAACTTTTTATGGCCCGAATTGGAAGATATGGATGTGGACGATATGTGGTTTCAGCAGGACGGTGCCACTTGCCACACAGCTAACGAAACAATGGCTCTTTTGCGCAACAAATTCAATGGCCGTGTTATCTCACGTAATGGCGATGTAAATTGGCCGCCAAGATCATGTGATTTGACACCGTTGGACTTTTTTCTTTGGGGTTATTTGAATGAAAAGGTGTACGTCGATAAGCCAGCAACAATTCAAGAGCTAAAGGATGAGATAATTCGGCACATTAACGGCATAGAACCTCCATTATGCCTCAGGGTCATCGAAAATTTGGACCATCGGATGGAGGTGTGCCGCCGTGGTCGCGGCGCCCATTTGGCCGATATTTTGTTCCATACATAATTGAGTAATACCAATATATCATAATAAAATAAAATTACAATAATTTCCTAAATAGTTTGTGTTTTATTCAAAATCAACATCGGCCCTTGAAATTTAACCACCCTTTACATACTATTTTTATTCTAAATCAGCACAATTTACAAATTACAAAAATATTTATAAAGAAAATAAAAAGTCACAATGACTGTATTCAAATTACACAAATCCAATAACTTGACTCAAACAAATATAAATGCAACGCATGCAAACCCGTTACAGTTAAAATATATTCCTCATATCGAATGACCAAATAATTAGTGTAAATCAGTGTCCATCACAAAGAGAAACACAATTAAAATGAGAGTGTTCCACTGAAAGAAATCAAAATTTTTTCTGTCTTTGAGTACTATAACAATTATAAAAAACAAGTAAAAAAATGATTATTCCAAACAAAAAGGAAAAATATATTAATTTTTTTATTTATTATATTGTGATATTTTTGATTAATTTTGAGCTTGAGGTCAGTTTTAATATATAATATTTATTTATAAATCCGATATTTCGCTTCTCCTTTGTGAAGCTTCTTCAGGAAAATGTTTGAAATAATGAATTTATAAATAAATATTATAAATTGAAACTGACCTAAAGCTCAAATTTATTTCGAAAATAAATATTTTTTAATCGAAAATCATCTTTTAATTTCATTACAAGTTCCTTTCTTTCACTTCCGGAAATGGAATGAAATTCCGGATGCATTCTGTCATAATGCCTCTTTAAATGAGATGCAAACATATTTTTTAATACCTAATTGCATACGAGGCATTCAGCTTCCTTGAATGTGTTCAATGAAAATAAAAAAAGTGTTTCCGATTTAACTTCCCACATACCTATACGTTTAATAAAATTATGGGTCCTATTTATAGAAAATATTTTATGTTTATTGCAAGATTATTTGACGTACTTTGTATGAAAATACTTTAACTAAGAGTTTTATAAGCAACGAATATTTTTTATAAAAAAGGCAATATGCATATGTGACGCGCAAAATAGAAAGGGACCTAAGGGTAAAAACCGGTTTTGTTCAGGAGAGCCATTTTAAAGATTTAAATACGTGTATCTTTGGTGTACCATCACTTTCATAAAACGCGCATATCTCTGGGAGGGAACACTTTTGGGGCATGGGATCGGTCTCATTCGATGCTCAGATGTTGTCCACATCAAAAAAAAAAAAAGTGCAAATTGCTTTTTTTTACCCTTAGGTCCCTTTCTCTATGCGCTGTCACATATACAAAGTAGATTCATAAATTAAAAAAGTAGCTCGTTATCAACAATTCTTAGTGTACCAAGAATGAAATTAATTCTCTTTAAATTTTAAAAGGAGAAAAAAAATCCGCGAAGGTACTTCTTTGTTGAAAGTTATTGAGATACTGAACATAAATTTCCCTCACACGTACATTTTGTATTGTAATCATGGTTGCCGTTCGACATAATGAAAACAAAACACATGGATTTTTTTTCTTACAATTTTGAAGTGTGGTTAATTTATTCAAAATGTTTAACAGCCTATTTCTGAGCTAAGAAAGATAACTTAAGCGAACGAAAAGCACTCGCTCGAATTCGAATCAATTTGGATTTCTCATTGGCACTCACTTTCTTTCGCAGTAAGTTACGTATGTCAATTTTGGTATCTTACGTTTTAATAAGTAGAAGCAATGCCAGATCATAAATTATTATATTTCTGTTAAAAGTATTAAAAAATACTACGAAGTTATTCTAAAGCTAATACAACTGCGTGTAAGTGTGATCAGCTGGTGGAAAGTATCAATAAATAAAAGGGTGAGAAAATTTAAAAAAATATTTGTAAATTTTGTGTTTTTTGTTTTAATTTTATAAAAGTGTTTCAGTTGCTGCATTGTTGACTTCTTTAAACTGAAAAAACAATTGTTAAATACATACATTCATATGTATATCATATGAATAGTTTATACTTACCACTTGTTATCCATTTGTAAATACTTTTTTATTGTACTTAGATTTTTTATTCTTCTTTTTTTATTTACAAGTATGTATACTCATATGTAAATTCTCAATACGAAAGCAAAACCAAAAGTGAGTGATTTTGACATTTCATTCTCACACGTTCTTAACAGAGAAATCGGATTTTATATGAAAACACTTACGTTTTCATTCGAGTTCTAGATCGAGTCACTGTTCGCATAGAAAGTGTGTAGAGAAATCGAAATCAATGTTCTTTCTCATAGAATGCGAATGAAAGCGTTCTTTCTTAAATCAGAAATAAGCCCTAAGTTTAGAAAATGAAATTAAAACAATCTTTAACTCTGATTATAAAAGTTTTATTTATAATAACAAATCAATGAATTCAGTACAATATTTAAATTAGAAGATTGATTAATGTAATAAAGATTATAAGTACTCTTGCTTTTTTTAGGTGAATTTATGGAAAATTTGTGGTAGTATATTTTCCTCATTGGGTAATCCTGGTTATAAAACTCACGAAGAGAATAAATTAGTACTCGAACAACTTCGTTAGCTCAGTAATACTACTGATGGACGCTGGTGTAAATATAAAAAATATGTGTATAAAAATACATTGTTTATAATTAAATTGTGAATAAAAAGCATGTGTACATACTACACCCTCACCTTTTTGGTTTTGGGTATTATTAAAAATAATATTAAGATGTTGCGGGGTAATTTCATAGTGACCAGAAGTACTTCCACCTAGCTTAGGTATCGGCGAACTAGTCTCAGAAAGGGTCCAACCCTTCCCACTGGTAGGCATAGTAGGAGAAACGACAGGAGGAGAATCTTAATTAATTATTTTTGCAGCTCTGCTTTCGCACGTTCTTTGTTTGTTTATACTCGTAGCAGTGCTGAAGCTTCGGTTTAGTAGCCATTTATTTTTTATTATTATTTTACTTCGCCGGTGCTACACAATACCGACGAAGGAGGGCGTTCTGATGTGATTGTGGATTGCTATCAGCTGAAGCCGGTGTTGTTCAGTGACCAGTGACTATGCCTTCGTCACTGAAACCTTCCGACAACAACTGACACACAAAGACACCTAATGCACATCAGAAAAATGCGAGATGTTTATTTTTATTTTATAATTTTTAGTCTGAAACTGGAGTTGTACCCATGTCTGTTTTTGGTTTTGTAGTCAACGTGCAGACTACTTCGGCCATTGCCACCCTTGTTGACGTGGCCGTGTAAGTGAAAATGAGCCTCGTCACTCCAAAAATGGAATTTACTGTGCGAAAACGCTTCAACATCGTTTCACAAAAATTTTTGCGTAAATCAAAGTGACTTTCTTTCAGTTCTTGAACGATTTGAATTTTAAAAGGATGGAACTTCAGATCCTTTTTTAAAATTTCATGTATAATCGCTCTTGGAGGTCCTAGTGCGGCTGGTCTTTTCCGTATTGGAAGTCGCGGATTTTCACGTAAACTGCTTTCAAGCGGTTCAATGTTTTCGGGAGTCCTTGAAGATCGATTGGGCCCTGGCCGTGGGGCATTCATAGCCGAAGCAGTTGCGCGGAATCTCTGCACCCATGAACGAAGGAAATTTACACTTATTCGCCGAATACCGAACTTTGAACAAAATTGTCGGCGAGCAATTACGTAAGAATCATTACTCTTAAAAAATCTCTCCACAGTGAACGCGCTATGCTCACTCGACCACTGGAACATCGTGACTGACAAATCCGCACAATCGATAATTTCAATGGCGCCATTAAAAACGGCGTATTTAAAAATATAAATTTCCCACCAGACACCCTGTACAAAACTATAGCCGATCTAAAGTTACATGCGCCTGAACTTGATTAATTCCCAATTTCTTTTTTTTTTTTTTGGTTATTTCGCAAATGACTTTGTTCCTCTTCTCACATGTCAAAAAAATTTTCGCCAAACAACATGCAAAAGTTTATGCAGTTTTTGAAAGAAAAGTCAATTTATTGCAACGAACAGATTTAAAAAAAAAACATTTTTTTTTATCTATAAAATGTTCGTTCGTTCGTTTGCTGTCCGTACATTTGGTTGGTGTTAATGCTTTTTGTGGATACAATTGTGGTGAAACTCGTTACAGCCAGAGGAAAACTGTTTTTTTTTTCTGTTTTGTTTTAGCATGCGTGTGTATGGTTGTGTATGTGTTGTTTTCCTATCTCGGCGTATGTATGCTTGTTTATTTGTTCATTTATTAACATGGACGTTACTTCCTGTATTGTATTAGTCCATTTTTCGTCTCATCCGTTGCAAAAACATAGCACCCGCCATGTAGTTTTAGGGACAAAACAGAAACAGAAAAAGAAAATAAAAATGTAAAAAATGTTTTGTATTTCTCAGTTATTGGTTTTGTTTAGTTTTGAGCGTGTTTGTGCATGCATACGCACTTGTGTGCCTGTGTCCTTCATGTTGTGTGTGTGTGTATTGATGTGTCTTTTCAAGTCACATTGTGTTTATTTTTCGTTTAAAATATTTTGTTTTTTGTTCTATTCAATTTCTGCCTCCACAACATGAGAGTCTTCCAAAGCATTTTGTGGTTTTTTTTATAATATGGCGATTTTTTAATTAAAAACTGCTTTTAATTCTATTCACACAAACTAACCCAATCTGACCATTCGGTTAGCGTGACCGGACAAAAACAACTAAGTCTGAGTTTATACAGGAAAACATTTGGAAGAAAAACATCTGGAATTATATTTTGTTTGTTCATTCGCTGTCACACAGACGAAATTGTTGCGGTCGACATTCCACTATTATTGTTCATATTGCTCTATTGTTATTGTTATTTTTGTAAGCAAAGAAAATGTGAACAAAACGTATCGCCGATTACCGAAAACAAAAACGATGATCTCTTCTTCATTCGTAATATGCCCGCAAACTAATGATGGTTTATTTTCTGAGAAATATTCTGCATTTATGCTGACTTTTAGATTTCTTTAAGTTCTTTTCTGAAAAATATGTCTCATCCTAAAAGTATATTCTCACAATGTTCCCCTTAAAAAGATAAATAATGCTACATGTTCACCACTCATTTTAATTAAAGGGGCACTCCATTAACTGCTTGTATTGTTATTGTTTCTGAAAAAAATTAATTATTTTTTAGTTCTTCTCTCGTGATAATTTTATAAAGCTATTTTATTTTATATTTTTTCTTATGGAATAATTGTACTTTATTGTTTTATGCCGAAACATGTGTTCTTTTGTAAACGTAAATTATGCAATACTACTAAAAAATTAGGTGAACCTTTAACAATGTTGCCAAATCACATGTAGCACGTATATTCAGATATGTGATGCAAATCGATCTATTTGAAAAGTAAATCGTCTTTTGAAATCGACAGTAGTGTGATGAATTTCGATCGATTTCATATTCCATAAATGCTTCGTTTCCACATATGTGCTCTAAATACAACTGTATATAATTTAATAATACAACTGTAAAATATGTAAACATATGTGTATGTGAGTGACGTTTGTAAAATATTTAAACAAAATAATAAAATAAAATTTGTATCAATATATTTTATAATTTTTATTTATAAAATGCCTTTTTTTTGCTGCGATTTCGCTAATTCTCTTGGAAGAAAATAATAGGATGAATAGCGAAAATATTCTAAGAAAACGTTTAAGAGATAAATCGGATTCCTTAAATTTGCCAGATGAAATGTGGGTATTTAAATTTTTAAATTTCACTTCTATATTAGCTAGTATTTATTTAAATAGATTTGTTAAATATTTTCATTTAAATAAGGACGGATTTATAATCATTTTTTATTTATTTTTTTACTTTTTTTGTATATTTCCTTACATTTTGTTCAAGTAAAATTAAACGATTTGAAAACGAATTTAAACTGGCATTATCGAAATGCGTCACATGTTAAAAACGTCTTTTTTTCCAATAAAACAAGATGGAATTTGAAATCGTCACAACAAATCGTCACATACAAATTCATCACACTATTTGTCGATTTCAAACCATTTTAAGGCCGAATACGATTTTCAACACATACCTGAATATAATTTTTTTTTCAGAATGCAAATCACTATAAATGTCTCCCTTCCAAATTCTGCCTCGCCTAAACTCTGACGAAAGAGTGTCTTAAGCGCATGCTACACGATCAATATTCAGCTTCAATATTTGTCTATTAACATAAAAATTAATATACATACATTCGAGTACATACATATATGTAGATTAGTATTTAAATATTTCAGTCTAATGATTAATATTTATTAATTGAATAATTTTCTAATTGGTTTAAAATTAAAAAGGGAGATCTGATATCTGCAGTCTTCATCGCACTTCATCAGTGTCATCTAGAAGAATTATTGCAAGAATATTGTGATGATTGCTAAGTCTGTTCAGATAATTTGTATTAAATATATTTTATTATATCCATTTTAACTTGTTGACTATTGAGGTCTTCGTGTACATTTTTATTTCGTACATACCAGGTGCTTTCTCAAAGTTTTAGACTGATACCTTTGAATGATATCTATATTTGAATATGATGCTGTTCCCCAAAGTTTAATCAAAATATTTGTTGATGTTGCCATGTAATGTAAACGTTCTTATAATGTTTCACTCCTTATTACTGCAACAGTATTAAATGTGTCTACTCCCGTATTAACAATATTATAGTTTTTTATGCCTGTGTTTTTTTTTCTGAACAGTTTTCTATTTCAGAAAACCATGGATAAATATTTAAAGAGAAACGGTACAGATAATGGAATATTTTTAGTTTTTGGAGTTTTAGTAGTTTTAAGCAGCATACAAGTGGAAAAAATAGCTTAGAATGCGCTACAAACACATCGGAGACCCCAACAAAAGCTAAAAAAATGGGGATCTGCTCAAAATCGTGGGAAGCATAAGTTTGTTGTTGATGTTTAACTTTTTTTGTTTATTTTGTTTATTTTATTTTGAATAAAAAAGAAAATATATATTTTTGTGCTTTTTTCATTATTTTGACACTATTGTAGGAAAAAGTTTTTTGTTGAAAAATTAACTTTTTTTTTAAGTAAAAAATTTTTCTTAAAAAATATATGGCAACGCTGATTTGAGAGAGCAGTAGTCTCTTTTTTAGACATCCCAAAGTTAATTTACACAAACAAAATGCCTGTTGTTTTTTATGTTGTTCATTGTTGTACAGCTGCATAGACCTAATAAATATGCCGTGATCTCAACAAGTGACAAAAATGCACAAAATTACGGGAACGCAAAAAACCATAGATTTTATCACGACATGTAATACGTCAATGTATACAGTGCACTCCAGATAACATGAACAAAGCTTAATGCTTTTTTTTTTCTTTATTTATTTTTATTTTTTTATTTGCATTATACATATTATGTATATTAAGATATTAAGCAAATGGGTGCAAAATCAATAATATTATGTATATATCGGATGGGCCAAAAGTAATCACCCGGGGCATAAGTAATCACCCGATGTTCTTTTGCGGAAATTTTTTTTTTAAGACAAATATTGGCACTGCTTATGATATGGGCTAAGTGACCGCCGGCAGAGTTGATGACCATACATGCAGATCCAAAGGTTTTTATTAAATAAAATTACCTTAAAAAAGACATCGGGTGATTACTTTGGGCTCGGGTGATTATTTTTCGCCCACCGTGTTCAATGTTTTCTAAAATTTTATTACTTATTGTTAGATTTATTTTGTTCCGGCTCACAGAGGAGTATTTGGCCTGAAAAGCTGGCCAAAATTATTAAACGTGTTTTTTGAATTGACAGTTTTAGTTTTTTTTTTGATAGTTTTAGGTGTAGTATGATATAAAAAGTCTAGTGGCAGATTTTGAAAAAACTACACTGCGCAACAAAAAAATTTTTTGTCTACCCTAGAAATAAAAGTATGTGGTCTATATGGATTTTGATGCCCTTGCAATCTGCCCTTGAAATCTGCTTGCCGTTTTTCTCTAGTACGTAAGGATTTTCTTTTAAAGGCGTGGCATATTTCACCCCCTAAATCGTTGGATTGCCTAATATATTTTGTCATAACTTGAAAACGATTTTAATAGGAGGAGGACCGGAAGATGCACCGAAAAATTCTGCTTAAACTGGCCAAACACATTTCTTATCTATCTATTACTATTTCGGAGGTATTAAAAATTTAATGGCGAAAAAAAATTTTTCCCGCAAAATTCGTCAATTTTTTTGTTTTCAAAATGCAAGAAAAAAAAAATAAAAGAACCAAAAAGTTTAAAAAGTGATGTGAATAACAGTTGAAATCAATAATACAAAATACATAAAAGTTTATGACGATATAAATGTATAAGAAAAAGTGCCTGTTGCTCATCAAATAGAAGAAATGAGAAAATTTAAAAAAATCGTCAAAAATAATGGCGCAAACTTTTTTTTTGTTTCTAAAATTAGAGATTCCAAATTTTATTGTGGTATTAAACATAATTCGTAGCGATGCTAACCTCACTTTTAAAACCCTTTTTTTTTTTTTTTTTTTTTTTTTTTTGCAAAAAAATAGTATAATTTTTTTTTTTTTAAATAGCTTTTGATCAAACCTTTCAGCGAGCCCATCAGAAGGAGCCCCTTCGTCGGTATTGTGTTGCGAAAAATTTTCCTGGGTTCAATCTCAGTTTCAGACTCATAAAAACATGTCGCATTTTTCTATGAATTGTGTCTTTGTGTCAGTTGTTGTCGGAAGGTTTCAGTGGCGAAGGCATAGTCACTGGTCACTGAACAGTACTGACAACAGCTGTAACCAATCCATAGGCACATCAGAACGCCCTCCTTCGTCTGTATTGTGTAGTATCAGCGGAGTAAAATAATTATTAAAAATGGCTACTAAAACGAAGCTTAAAAAATTTAATACGTTTCCTTGACATCAGAGGCGCTATAAACTGCTATAAAAAAAAAAAAAAGAACTTGCGAAATCCAAGTTGTAAGCTAGTGAAGCTTCACCTCTTGTCATCTCTCTCACTCTCCTGTTGCTCTACACAATTCGTCGCATGTGTAGGGCTCATCACCTGAGTGCTGGTCCAAGATAAAAAAAAACAACACGAATTAGCACAGTATCAATGGAGACAACAACAACAACAACAAGAAAACAAAGAAATGCCTGAAACGGAAATGAAAAGCAATATTATTCTTCCAAAATAAATGTTTCTTTGGTATTTTCATTGTGAAATTTAATCAAAGAAAGCAAGAAAGAAAGAGATTCTCTTATTGGGTCTGGTGGGATTGTAAAAGGGTAAAGAAAATTTTTCAATTAAAAAATTTCATTTGCAGAATGTTTATGCGCCACGTCTGAGTTCATGAGCGAAGAAAACATAATTTTTTTTGCTGAAAGCCAGCAAATAATATCTTTTTACCCCATCTCAAAGTGTACAAGAATGGAAAAAAAACCAAATATATTTTCAACAAAAAGGTTATAAATGCTGTTGTACAGCTTGTTATCTATATCGTTTTGGAAACGGACCCATGGGATGAGAAAAGCGATTTTTACTTTTTTGCTGATTCTTATCACACACACTTTCTAATGCAATAAACTGCAGCTTTCGAACTGCATTAGTTTTCTCATAAATTAAGAAAAAAAAAAATCTAAAAAAAATCCGATGTAACAAACTTTTTGTGGGTTTCGGAGGCGCTGATTGCGAATCTGGTATTAGACTTTGAAAATTTAAAATGGCGATCAAAAGAAAAAATCTAATGCTGTTATATCTTACATTTTCATAAAAATTTATATACAGAATGACGAAAATAGTGAATGTGACAATACATTAAAACAAGCAGCTCGGATCGTGTGGTAACGAAATACTATCGCAAAAGTGGGCGAAGGCAAATCGAATAAAAAGTTTTTTCGAGTCTAGATATAAGGCTTGGTTGGATGAGTTCTTTGTTTTACCTATTAAAGCATTGTCGTTGTTTTTGGAAGAAGATTTGGCTGACAGACCGTCCACATCGAAAAAAGGACGAGCTCCCAAACCATTTGCAGAAGGAGGACAAAGATCAAAACAATTAAAAACGAAATCTCTTTTGAATACTTACTCTCCAGACGAGTTAAAATTTGCTGCTGCAAGTAGTCATTATAAAGCAGGCAAAAGAATTGTTGCAGACGTTATTTAAAGCATAGATATTTCTTCGAACAGTCCTTTCAAGATAAAAGCAAATTTTAGATACTGCAAATAAGGAACCTAATACCTTATACAGGGTGGCCCAAATGAGACCTAGTGATGTTAAACACATGTAACTCTTGTAATAACGGTTTTTTTAAATGATTTATTTTTATATGTTAAATACATTTTATGGAAATTTAACGTGACTATGTGTGAAATATGACATCAGACAAATGACCATCATTTTGCTCGATACAGGCATTGGCTCTTTTTAGCGCATTTTGCATTACACGGCGTAATGTTTCTGGTTGCAGGCGCCGTATTTCGGCTCGAATATTCTGCTTGAGCTGTCCAAGTGTCTGTGGTTTGTTAACATACACTTTGTCTTTTAAATATCCCCATAAAAAAAATCGTGCGCAGTTAAATCTGGTGAACGAGGAGGCCAAGGGAAATCTGAATTTCTTGAAATTATGCGTTCACCAAAAATTTCACGCAGCATGTCCATAGTTTGTCTAGCAGTATGCGCAGTGGCTCCATCTTGTTGAAACCACAAATTAGGATGTTGCTCCACCATTGACCGCAAAAAGTTGTCGATCATTGTTCTGTCAGAAGCCTCTTTAAGCAGTTCTGGCTTGTCCTCTTTTATTGCCCTTTTAAGCGGTCATGATGTAAGTTTTACGGAAGAACTGCTCTGAGTGCTGGTTTTTTTCTTTATTTCCACTGTCCATTGTAACCTCCTGCAAGGGGGTTTAGGAATTTGTTTCTAAACCTACGGGTGTCTGAGCGACCGCGCGGTACCTAGCTTAAGGTGTAGCATTACCTTGGTCTTCCCTGAAGATCGAAAATGACAGAAGAGGTGACTCTTCGAAATCTGACTAGAGATTGAGGAGGACTGATTAAAACCAGTTCAATTCGCATCAAGCACTACGGGACCAGCTGAGCCCCACACCTCAAGCGCCAAGTAAGGGTTTAATGACTGATGTACTCCTTGTGACTACTTCGTGTCCACCCTGAAAAGTTGGAACGTGTGTGCTGGTTTGGGAAAGGATTTGTAGGGGCTGTAGTTAAAACTTTATTAAAGTTACGCAAGGAGTGGAGTCATGGCACATATTAATGATACGACTTTTACTTAACTAGGTGCTGTTGCCATTCAACAGTAGTCGCCGGAATGTGTCTCGAACTAACAGTTCTACTGTTAAATAGTTCTTGACGAAAAAACATTCTGATGTGACACAGAGTTTAGACCACTCGATCACCTCAACAAGGTGCATTATAGAACAGGGATAACTATACTGATTTGCTACCCATCTCCGGAGGCAAGTGGCTTACGTGGCAAATCTTGCTCTGCCGTGCTCTGGGGGCGTTAGTGAGTCGTTTCAAAAATTCACTCGGTGTTAAGACCACCGTCAGATTAAGCCCCACGGGCAGGTGCTGACGTAAATCTTGAACACACTGTCCATTGTAACCGCATTTTCTTCAAGTGGCAAATCTGTTTCTTGAGGACATACATATATTTGGTTCCAATGGCAGACTTATTTCTGCAACACTTGACGTATCGTGCCTTTTCGAAACTCCGAAATTGTTTACATTTGCCATGCCATAAACCGCCGTATTTAAGTTTAAAAGTACGCTAACCTCTTCTTATGTGTCAGTTAGCGGAATTTCTTTATATGGACCTCCTCCCGTTCCAGTTAAAAGCTGTTTATTCTTGGTTATTTTTTTTTTACACCACTTTTGTAATCTGTCCATACCTATAATGTAAGACCCAGTTATGATCATTATAAAAATTATAAAAACATTCACAAATACAATTACGCTATGTAACTTTTTCCAACCACTGCAATCTTTTAAAGGCACTCGGGAACCATTAAGGGTTAGCGTCAAGTCTTCCCAGAATTTTTTTTATGTCTGCCGGAAAGCGCTGGCTAAAGCCACAAGCAATGTCATGATTTTTTTTCATTAAATCTACCATTGCTTCTATTTGCATTTTGTTCGTATATTTCTCTCGTTTGCTCCTATAAAAATGTTAAAAAATATTCAAAGAAATTAATTACACAATTAAAAAACAGTTCTTTACATTTTTGTTCTTTCCTTTAATTACCCGTCACAAAAATTAAGCGTAAGCAAAATGGAGGAAAATATCTACATGGCGAAATCAATAATATGACAATACCGCAACTGTAGAGTTGATACCGCAACAACGGAAGGATACCGCAGCTGCGGAATGAATAATTGCAAAATTTGCTTTCGCAAAAAAAATCTTATACGCAGCCGCGGAACGGAATGAAGAATCGGACCCTATATTTATCAATAAAATATCACAGTATGTGTGCACAAATATATATGTAGAATTTTGAATGAATATGTAAATAAAAATAAGCATCCTCACTTATGAAAGACAATAAAATCAATCGTTATAAATATTATTATCTTACATAGAAATTGCCACACTCATTCGTTCGAATCCGTCCATTTTTGGTGCAAGATCGTGTCCTGTCAATTAGTTAATTTGTACAAATATTTATGCCTTTAGCTTCTTTTCAAAAGAAATTATGACTTTTTTCGCGCTCAATTTGACTTTGAGACCACTGTGCATTGTGTTGTTATTAAAGTGTGGCACAAACACAACAAAAATGTCTTACAAGCATTTCATGAAATTGCAATTAGTGTGTATGTATTACTTGCTCATTGCAAAACACATACTTCCGAAAATATTTCTTTTGTTCCACGATCAAAACATTGAAGAAGAGAATACAAGTACAACAAAACAATGTAAAATAGAACAAGGCTGAAGTAGAAGAGAAATGAAGCAGAACATCAAAACTATTTTGGAACATTCAAAACATGTTTGAATAACTCGTAGACAAACTTGCAAAGAAACTTTTGCATTTTTTATGAACATAAAAAATCGAATGTATACAAATAAAATAAAAATATCACAATTCATATTAGGTTTGAGGTTCGTTTGTAAGGTTCTTTAAAGAAAAATATTTAAAATTTCGCAAAAACTTTTAAAAATTTATAATTTCACCTACATTTAATGCATCCATTTCAATATTGTATATTGAAGATTACTAAAATTATAATTATATTATTAATTGACCTTTTTTTATTATATTTTTTGATATATATTTATTAAGCCTGAGGTCTTTTTTTTTTTTTTTTTTATTTTATTTTGTTTTGTTTTTTATTATTCGATATTTCGTTAACAGCTTGTTAACATCATCAGGAATAATAGGAAATTATAATTCTTATTATAAGAATTCTTATTATAAGAATTATAATTTCCTATTATTCTATTATTATTATTAAAAAAAAAAGATTACTAAAATTTAGAAAAATCACAAAAATCAGAAAGTTGAAATTATGAAAAAAAATTATGTACGTGCTTTTTATGGTTTTTTGTGTTTGTTCTTGTGTACTCGATGCTTTTGGTGTAATTTACCGTTTTTTTTTATTTCATTGTCTGTTTTTGTTTTAATGTTCTGCTTCATTTGAAGACACAAGCACAAACAAAACTATAGAGAGAAACTTTTCGAATGGTGCTTGTTTTGTTTCAGTGAGAGTCATGTTTTGTTATGCTTGTTTTGTTCATAATGTTTACACTGGAATACACGGCTTGGCAGTAGTGTGCTTTAGAATGCAGAACTTTCAATACATTTTGTACAGCTCTTTAGTTGTTTTGTATGTGACGTATACTTAATATCCATTTGTATTCATAACCACATTGCGTATACGCTGTACGTACAACTTTTACTTGAATAATGTTTTACACAAACATAGTATATTTTTAGGCGCAATTGCACAAGAGCAACAACAACAAAATCAGTGATTTGAGAAAAATGTTTATGCCTGCTTCATCTATGGACGAGGGACAAAATGGATATTGATCAGTGTTTACCAAACACATACACAGGCATTTTCTTATTCTCTTTTTTTTAAAAAAATTAAAGAAACAAGCGGCGTACACCCACCTTTGGCAACTGCTTGTTTATGACTGAATAACAGCCATACTTAAACAAGCGCGGAAGACGGAACGTTTTTTCCGCTTAGCTTTTTCGCTGAAATGCAATACCTAAATAAAAGCGGCAACGCTATGTCAAAACGATAAAAACAGGGTTATCAAAAAAATAAATATAACAACCCTGATTATTTCAACAATAAAGTTTATTGGTGTTTGCGATTTTTTAATAAGCATTTTATAAAAAAAAGTTTAAACAATGAGTTATATGGACGATTTAAAGGATTTACTTTCCTCCATTTTCTAATAACAAATATTTTTTAATGTTTATTTCTTTCACCTTCTTTATTTGCAACTTACTTCACTATTAAACGCACTAACAAAATCGGATTTTCCAATTGCAAAGCGTTGCCGTTGCGTTGCCGCCGCGGTATTTCGGTATCCTACATACAAATTGTATGGGCATGAGAATTTTAGACAGCTTGTTTAGGTATGGGTGTTAAAAGTTGATATCTTCAGTGTTGCCGATTACTAAAACTGTAATCGTAACCCTATATGTACATCACTAGCTCTTTTTAAAACTTCTTCTTCTTTATACAGAAGTACGATGGCTTAGCCGAGGTAAAAGTTTGGAAAGATTGTTTCATTTAAGAAAGGAGATAGTTGAGTTTTTGGTAGAGGAAGTTCCTGCTGGACTTGGCTTTCTTATGTGACATAACAGGTTTTATTAACCAGTTAAATCTTTCACTGCAAGGTAAAAATAAATCAATAGCTGACTTAGTGCAAAATGTGAAAGAGTTTCAACAACGGCTAGAAGTTTTAAACGAGCAACTTCAATCAGAAAATTTTACAAATATGCCTAAACCCAACGAGTTAGTGCAAGAATTCACCATTCTAAATCGTAAGTCGCAATTTTCTGACACGTTAAAAGATCTTAAGCAAATGTTTGAAGATCGATTTCAAAATAATTGAAGACGCAGTTGTCTTGTTAAATGCTCCACTGCAGTGTAATATTTTGTATCAAGATACTGAGCTCCACGAAGAACTGCATAGAATGAGGTGTGACATTTCATTACCTCTTGGCACGGGCATAGAATTTTGGAAACAAATAAAGGAAGAGAGTTATTCAAAAAACTTAGGACGCTGTTTACCGAATTCATTCAATGTTTGCCTCCACGTATACTTTTCAAAAAAAATCAAAATTCACCCTTTCTTTTGAACAGACCTCGTACATATGTATATAAAAGAGAGTGTCGTTCGTTACTACGCTTATAACTCAAGAACGCCTGGACCAGAGTAAAGGGGTTAAGTAGGAGAAATAACAGGAGGTTTTTTATAGCAGTGTAGTAGCGTCTCTTGTGTCAAGGAGGCATATTAAATTTTGAAGACATTTTTAGTGATTATTTTACTTTGCCGGTGCTACACAATACCAACGAAGGAGGGCATTCTGATGCGATTGTGGATTGCTATCAGCTGAAGCTGGTACTGTTCAGTGACCAGTTACTATGCCTTCGCCACTTAAAAACCTGCCGACAACAACTGACAAATCCATTATTACAGAAATAAAATAATTCGTATAAAATAATTCGATGATGTGGTCTTTTTGAAATTACAAGTTGTTGCTGTTGTTCATTTAATCGATTTTTGGAAGCAAAACTTCTTTAAAATCTTGACCAACTGTGGAATATTGCCCAATAAATGACTCTCAATTTCATTCATCGTAAATTATAATTTATATTACTTCACGTTGCTTAAGTGGAAGATAAAATTAAAGGCAGGAAAGAAAGCAGAAGAAACAGAAAAAAGATTATCTAAACAAACACAGGCATGTAAATTTCACGTTCAACTGCACTGATTTTCGTTTTACAGACTCTTCCTTTTTTCCTTTTAATGTTATTTGTTATGCATATTTGAGTTTTCGTTTATTTGCTTGGCGTTTTATTTTCCAGCAATACCGTTTATATACAAAACTATATTTTAAAAGTACGACGTAGACGCTACATAAACTCGACGAGAGATACATGCGTTTGAGAATGTGAATGCCGTAGCCCAGCAAACATTTGCGAATGATTAGAGACCAATAACTGTCAACTCTGTGCACTCTTTGGCAGATGACAGCAGCATTTGCCATTCATCCTCATTTGATCGTAGGCCGACATCGATTATGATCGCGGCGCTGTGGCGGAATATGAATGATTCATATCCTGTAAGCTTTAAATAGTCCTTTGTTCCTTTTAAAGTATCGTTTTCTAAGCGATTGCTTAGAATTATTAAATATGCTTTCAACATTTGTTGTCATATTCCATAAATTTAGAAAAATTCTATTTTTTTTTTTTTACCTAAATTTGTCATTTGGATATTTTGAGGGGTGAAAATCGTCTATGCTGGCAACAGTGCGGTGAAATAAAATAACAAATAAAACGGCGCTCTTTTCGATTAAAAATTAATGCGGCAATGTACTCTTCTTAACCCGGCGTCATGCAGGTGTTAAATTTAATACCGACATGCTGGTGGGTCATAATGACCCTAAATTTAGATTTGTGATATACTCGCTAATTAATTAACTTTGGAAAATATATTGATGAGTCATATTTAATTCACTCTTCACTATTTAAAAAAACAACAAAAAAAAAAAAAACTTAAGAAAATAAACTACTTCAGTCTTTGGTAATTAACTTAAAATAAATAAAAATAAAAAAAAATAAACAATAGTTCTTAAATTTAATTCTCTGATATTAGTTATAAACTAGAGAGTTTCATTTTTTTGATTTTGTTGCAATGAAGTGGAGCACACGCCGCAATCAGGTACTATATGCTCGGGACAAATAAACTTATTACATTCTGTGCATGTGTGTTTTGTTTTACGATCTTTTGTAGCTGGACAAACTTGGCACCGTTTACCGTATACCTGGAACTTTTGCCGGAACTATTTCAGAAGGGTCTCCTAAGAAACAGCCAATTCGCTTTCGTATTTCTCTCGGTAATTGGGTAACACTTTTTCGCTTGTGAGATGGTGCCTCTGTGACAATATTTTCCGCCCGAATACGACAATTTTGTCGAAAGGATTTTATTTTTGCCACTTGGTTGCATCTTTACTTATAAAAATTTCTTTATTTCGTACTTCATCCCGCAACAAAATAAGAGGTGTATCATCACTCATATCATATTCGGAGGACTCTTGTTCTGTATAATTTTTTTCACTAAGTACACTAATTGGATAGTATTCTTCGATTTCGTCCGAAGAAGCGCTTTCTTCTGAATAACTTTCTTCCAATAAGTCTAATATTCTTTGACGTTCACGTTCTTCGCGGTCCATTTTAATAAAATATTCTATAAAAATTTCATTTATTTTGTTTTTAATTTGTAGCGAAATCATTACACGGACAGTCAGGTTGGGTCATATTTACCTTTTGTAAGTTGATTGCCTTCTATCTCAGCCCGCATATAATCATCAACTAAAATGATGAAACAATAAACAACATGCTAATACAGTTAGCTCCAGCTACTAAGATATTTGGCAACGTCGCGAAACTTGAGAAAAAGTTATACAACAACAATAAAAATTGTATGGGTCAATATGACCCAACCTTCATGACGCCGGGTTAAATCTGTATGGTTGGCGATGAAGTTTTACTTATTTTTGTTTGTAATTAATTTGTGATACTTTGGATGTAAAATGTTAAAATTAAAACTTTTTAGAAATTGTTTTTATCTGGGACCAGCACTCTCAGGAGATGACTGCTACACATGCGAAGCATTGTGCTGGAACTATAGGAAAGGGATAGTAGGAGAAACGACAGGAGGTCAAGCTTAATTAACTATTTTTTTCAAGCTTTGCTTTTACACGTTCTTTGTTTATACTCGTAGCAGCGATGAAGCTTCGGTTTTGTAGACATTTTTTTATATTATTATTTTACTTCTCGAAAAATGCGAGATATTTTTTTTTTTATGATTTTAATCTGAAACTGGTGTTGAATCCAGGTCTGTTTTGGTTTTGTAGTCAACGTGCCGACTACATCAGCCATCGTTAATTTATTTACATTTTCTATTTTTATTTCTATTTTTCACAAAAAATAAAAAGATTTAGCTTATTTTCGTACGATTAAAATCTTGCAAAGTTGCGCTCAAATGGTCGCACGCTATCGACTGCTGTGATTAGATATTTCGCTACATGTTATTCGATAACGTCTGAGAGAATTCCGAAAATAAAAACAACTCGAACGTACGAATATATGAGGGGTATAGATGCAAAGACTGCAATCTCCACATTTATAGTTTTTGTAATAAATAGTAAAAACCTCTAGCTCAAAGAATATTTATTGTATGTTATGCTATTCGTAAATAAGAATAAGATGAAGATATGACGCAAGTTCCAACCAAGACGATATAACGGTTTGCTGGCAATTATAATAATAAAATTGGAGATTGCTGTCTATTTGCTCTAATCAAATGGACATATGTAGCTCCTTTTGAATTAATCGAATATGGATTTTGTATTGTTTGATTCGATCTGAGATAAATAATACAGTTTTGTTTATATTTTTTTATTATACTACATACTTAAAAAAAATCAATAGTTATAAAATCCTTAAATAAAACTTAACAAAGGCTTAATTCAACCTATTTAGACCTTTTAGCAAATAACTTAAATTATTATACAATCAGATTTTTATTAATGGTGTTTCTTCTATAAATTCAAAGTAGTATTCCTCTTTTTGGGTGTCATCTTCCGCAACGATTTGTTTTTGTGAGTTGTTAACAATGTCTGTATAAAATTTAAGGCTTTCATCATTCTGCCAGTGCTCGCCAAAGTGTTTTTTCAATAAATTACTAACGTCCTTAATCTGCAGCGAATTAATTTTTACAGAGTATGGTTGTACATGTTGAGGGTGGCGATGGCACGATGGATGGTAGTCTGCACATTGACTACGAATCCAAAAACAGACCTGGGTTCAACCCCAGTTTCAGATTAAAATCATAAAGAAAAATATCTCGCATTTTTCTGATGTGCATTAGTGTGTCTTTGTGTGTCAGTTGTTGTCGGAAGGTTTCAGTGGCGAAGGCATAGTCACTGGTCACTGAACAATACCGGCTTCAGCTGATAGCAATCCACAATCGAATCAGAACGCACTCCTTCGTTGATGTTGTGTAGCACCGGCGAAGTAAAATAATAATAAAAATGGCTACTAAACCGAAGCTTCAGCGCTGCTACAAGTAGAAACAAAGAACGTGCGAAAGCAGAGCTGCAAAAATAACTAATTCAGCTTCACCTCCTGTCGTTTCTCCTACTATCCCTTTCCTATAGTTCCAGCACAATGCTTCGCATGTGTAGGAGTCATCTCCTGAGTGCTGGTCCTAGAAAAAAAAAAAAAATATGTTCTGGTTGCATATTTCCCAACTTGAAATTTTGTTTACAGATACTGCGAAAATTGTTTTGATTGCAATAGTTCCTGTTATTTTTCTTCACCTGTAATAATAACTTGTACCTGATTTGTTTTTTTTAGAAAAAAAATCTTTTTGCTGTGGAGAATTTAAAATGCCATTTTCCAGGTGGGAGTAGATACTCTTTGCTTGATTTTTTTCCAGTCATTTACAGGACAAACATCTATAATTTTTTGGACGTTACCAAATTCTAATAAAATTGTTTCATATTCTTGAGGAAGTAAGATGTTTTTCATTTTCCTTATTCGTTTCTCAGCATCGCCAAAAACTCTATCAGCCGGTAAATACGAGTGACCGACAACAGGAAAAATCAATTCAATTTTTTTCAATGAAGAAGGACCTTGCGAAAACCATTTTGATAACATTCCAATCATAATAGAATTTTTATTTTGTTCACCACATCCGTCTGCTATATGGCGTAATGTTGCAATCTTGTCATTAAAATGTATATTTTTTTCAGAAAAAAAGAGCTTAACAAACTGTGATCATGGCAAAAACGACAATCTCCAATGGACATTGCCGTTTTTGCATCAATTCTTAATAATTTGAACATACTTTTTTATGGAATAAAAGTGTATGTGGTAATATTATATTCACTAATCGGAAGCATTCATTAAATACAACTAAAAGGTATTATTAGTTACGTTTGTGAAAAAAGTGGAGATTGCAGTCTTTGCATCTATACCCCCCATATATTCAATGGTTGAATACCTTTGTTTCCAGTTATTTATATTAATTTCTGGGTTCTTTTTTTTTTTAATAAATAAATAATAAATCAATATTTCACTCATCTAGCAGATTAAGTAATTTATGTTTAAATTTAAATTTAAAATATATTATCAAATGCAATTAAGGAATAAATAGGGATAATTGAGTAGTAAAATTCAAAGACCAAAAGAGTACAGTCTATACCTTGAATAAAATGATTTGTAAGAAAGTACAATTTCCATTTCTTATTGGTTCTACGTGCAATATTTTCTTTTCTCGTCTCTTTTAAGCTACATTTGTCGCTTACAATTTTTAGTGGACTGCAAATTAAATTTTTTGTCTTTTTCATTCTAGCGATTGTCTTTATAAAATATGAAATGTCCAATCTAAGTTCGGACAATGGTATACGACTGCCAGAACGAGGACCCTTGGAATGTTTTTTTACGAAACCAAAGAGTGCACGTATCTCTTCTTTTTTATGACGCTAATTGCGCTCCACAAATTTCTCGCTTAGCAACCAGCGCATACTGAAACGCGCCGTCTGCGGTGATCAAGAATCATCCAAATGTTTGCAAGGTTGAAAGATTTATTATAATTTTCTTTTTTTTTTTTGTCTTTAATATTTATAAGCACATGTGTACACATATGTACACATATGTATGTATGTGTGAACGTGCATGTGCATGTTGTATCTTTGCATGTTTTGTGCTACTGGTTTTGCAGCCACTGAAAATGTTTAACTTTATGAGGATATTTCATGTAATGGCGTACCGCAATATGATGTTTCTCCAACCATATTTTTCAAATTCTACTCCACTTACATGAACACACTTGTACGCATTTGTGTCTCTGTATATATATAAATATTTTCACAAGGACACATTTAAACACTAGCGTGGTACTACTAGTTTGCATTTTGCGCGTTATCATTCGATCACGTATGGCAACTGCTAACAAATTCCGAGATAAAGTTTTTGCAATCAAGATGCAGAGAGGCCTGAGTTCGAATCTTTTAAGACCGGCAGTGTTAATTTGAATTTTAATATGGGAAACATCAAATTGAGAATGTTAGAAAACAAACGTTTACAGTTTGAATCATTTAGGAAGCGGTCAAGGACTTTAGGGTGCCTCCGTAGGCCACTGCATAAGTAGTATTTTTTTTTTGAAACAACACAAACTCTACGAAGCTCTTATAGGTTCTCTGTAGAAACACCCAGGGTATAGGTGGGAATCGAACCCACACTTCCATATTGATAAAACTCTTGCTCATGCGCTAGACTACGCATGTACCCGTCTATCGATCTGTAGGTTGGAGGCTTCATTCCCCCCTAGACAAGCTAAGTTCTTCGCAGAAAGTGTGTTGTTTAAAAAAAATATTTATTTGGTTGTATCTGAAATACGGTAACAGTAAGATTCTCTGAATTTGGTCGAGATTGCTTTGAGGTTGAGGATTGCGCATGAGGATGTGCGATGGCTGAGGTGTTTAGCATGTGGACTACAGAACCAAAAGTTCTGGGTTCGACCGCAGTTTCAGACTGAGTCATAAAACCACCTCTCATTTAGTGTGTCTTTGTGTCAGTTGTTGTCGGAAAGTTTCAGTGGCGTAGGCATAATCACTGGTCACTGAACAGTACCGACTTCAGCTGTTACTAATCCACAAGTAACATCAGAGCGCCCTCCTTCGTCGTGTTATATAGTTTAGCTGGTCTATATGCAGCATTTTTATTTGGTGTTCTTTTGTCGGTTTTTTACCAATTGGCACCGATTTGAGGGATGAGACTTGGAGAAATCCAACTTTTAATTGTAAGGGCTTTAGGGTTTTAGATTACGTTTTTGCTATTACTATTATTTATCTACGTTCGTTATATGGTTTAGTTGGTCTATATGCAGCATTTCATTTGGTGTTCATATCAAAATCTTCAGTAGACCTTTAACCAAATTCTTGAAAAAAGCCAAGAAATTTCACAAGAACTTCCAAAATATATTTGAGAATTACGGAATATACAAACAAAACAAACCAATTGGCTTCTTTAAAAATTTTCCGTATGCAACAAACATTTTATTATTTGATTTTAAATCTATTTAATTTTTCTAAACCTTTCTTACAATTAGTTAACATTAGTCTCTTCAGCTTTGCGAATAGGAAAAAGTCGCAGAGAGCCAAATCTGCTGAATAAGGTGTGATTTAGGCAGGATTAGGGTATGGTTTTTGGCCATAAAATCACGAACCAGCATTGATGTGTGAACTGGAGCATTTTTTTTTGCCACCAATTCCGATCGTTATCATCAGAGACGCTACAACACTGATGTAACAACAAATAACATGCAAAAGCAGAGCTGTTATTTCTCCTACAATCCCTTTCCTATAGTTCCAGCACAATTCATCGCTTGTATAGGGGTCTTCTCCTGAGTGTTGGTTGAAGATAAAAACAAAATATAAATAAATAATTTCTTTTTCTGCTATTAAATACATAAAGTGACAGCTTATTTTTTTTTTAAATGCTTATCGGATTGTTTACTGCATATTGGCAGCACTCTTTAACAAATAGAAATTAATACAGCATAAACATTCGAATGGAATGCAAATATTTTTTTTATTTGTTTGAATTTTTCAAAATATTTAAATAAATTTATATTTCTTTCTTGAGCGGTGGTGGTCTTTTATAAAAAAAGCTTTTTAATTATTTATTTTCAATATTTCGGTACTAAATAGGCAGGCAGCATCGTCAACAAACTGTTAACGAAATATCGAAAATAAATTCAAAAAATACAATTATAGGAGAATAACGACCTCGAGCTTAATAATTAATTAATAAAATAATAAAATAAATTAAATTAAATAAATTAAACAGAAAAAAATAAAATCGAATATATAAAATTCTCGTGTCGCGTTGTTTGTAGTTAAACTCCTCCGAAACGGCTAGACCGATTCTCATGAAATTTTGTGTGCATATTGGGTAGGTGTGAGAATCGGACAACATTTATTTTTCATCCCCCTAAAATTAACCACGCCCACTTTACTCCCACTATTTTTTACCTACTTTTTTCTTTTGTTTGCAATATGGGTATCAAATGAAACGGTATGATGAGAAGATTTTAAAAAGTTTATCATCAACTTAAATGCAATATGGCGACGGACCCTAAAACTGCAAAAACTTATTTTTAATGCTTATTTGCAATATGGGTATCAAATGAAAGGGTATGATGAGGAGATTTTAAAAAGTTTAAATCCAATAAGGCGACGGACCCTAAAGGGATGAGAACGAAGCCGCTCTCCTGTCTTACTCACTATACAGTTGATAATAAAAATATTAATAATTATTTTTAATGTTTAGATAGCTATCGAAAATTGTAATTTAAGATATATTCGTTACTTTGTTAAAGATTAATTTGTTAACCTAAATAAAGCATACTGTCATTGTCTACAACGCTTTCGATTATAAGTAAATCGCCGCATACTTGTAGAAGATAGTTATTTTTATTGAACTAAAAAAATGTTTCCTAGAAATAATATACATGGCAAAACAACGTTTGCCGGGTCAGCTAAAAACTTATTTTTTTTTCTCATTAGTAAACAGATTTCGTGCGAAGCTGGGACGGACATCTAGTATGTTATAAGTTTTTACGACTTTATAGTATTTTGAATCAATTAAAATAAACTTGGATTAAATTAAAATTTTAATTGAGAAAAAAAAACAGTTTTACTGAGCGAGCAAAGACTTAATTGGAAAAAATTTTACAATTATTTTTTCTGAGTATAATTGAATCGTAATGGGATGAAAGTGTGTTGCATTTACTACCCTTTTTCAAACAGTTGCATTTTATAGTAAAGCTTAGCCGGTCTGAACCAAATTTTTGAAGTTTCAGTGATGGCTAGCAAGATCAAACGCTTCTGATTTTTTTATATTTCTAATGAAAAACTACATGCGGTAGTTTGGCATGTTATTTTCATATCGTAAAGATGATATTTCGCGTAGCTAAATTATCATGCTGCATTAAAAAAAATATTAAAAATTCCAGTATTTGAAATTTAACTGTTTCTCAAGTTTAAAATCATTTTGGAATGAAAATGCTCAAACTCGTGAGTGTTCAAACTTTTCTTGTTGAATACAAATTTTATTAATTAAATTATATAAATAAAAATTGTTATAATAAAATTCGAATGTTTGAAAAACTTAAAATCAGCTTAAGCCGACTAAACTTTTATTAGAAAAATTTTTATTTTACACTTTTTAGTGTCCCATTAGAAAACACGGGAGGCACGAGCTTTGCTTTCGAGGGAAAAGAATCATGAAAATCCTCAGCAAAAATTCTGAAATAACACACATAAAATAAAAAAAAACAAATACAGCCGAATTAAGAAACTCCTCCTTTTCTTAAGTCAGTTAAAAAAGATTTGTAAAATAATGTTTTTGTAATTTTTAAGGCGTTTGCCGGGTCAGCTAAAAACTGCAAAACTTGTATTTTTTCTCATTAGTAAACAGATTCCGTGCGAAGCCGGTACGGTGATCTAGTGAAATATATAAAATACGTAAAAAAGAAAAGAACTTTAGAAGGTAAAGAATTTTTCAGCATTACGAATGGGCCTGACATTATATCATTCGTTATACCGAGATTTGCCTGTATGCATTTTTCGCAGCCAATTAATGGCGCCATCTAAAATTTGTCCCTCCAGCGAATTATGCTGCACATCAGATTTCTATTCTTCATCCAGAGAAACCTGAGCTCCCCTAAGAATATGCTGTACACACACACCCATGCACAAACACACAACATATGTATTTATGTAGGCACATATCCATATATACATATGCATATGTATGCACATGTGTGTTTGCGAATATTTATTGTACGAGTATCTCTGTAAAAGTACTTGTGTTTAGCTGTGCGAGTATAGTTTTCGTTGCCATCCTTGCTGTCCTTGTTGTCATTGTTGTTGCTAGTGATTGTTATTTTCGGCTGTTGCATGTAAATCTACAGCTAAAATGTGTTATTAAGATATAGAAAATAAGCATATGAGAAAAAAAAAAAGTCTAGAATTTCGTTCTCTTTGCGACGCACACACGCATGCAGTGCGGTTAAACATGCATATAGACACATATGCCAGTTACATACATAAACATCTACATGTGCGTAACTGTGTGTGTGTGTGTTTGTGTGGTTATACGAAATACTACATAGGATACCACTATCTCTATCTATATACGTATCAACATATAACAATATTATTTACTTAAAGTATTAAATATAAATAGATCTACATAATTCATTCACAATATTCAGGAGGTGCTGTTTTAGATCCCTTTTTGAAAAAAAAAAAAAAAAAAAAAAAAAAGCAACAAAACATGTACTTGCATGTGTAGTACGCATATATTGTTCCGGTTGAAAGCAACTAATTTTTGGAAATTGCCTATGAAAATGTTTTATACGTTGTTTTCATTCATTCTTGAACACTCATTAAATAAATAGAATTTTTTGTTTTAGTAAAATGCTCAAAAGCTCTTATTGAATTAGTAAATGTTACTTAAGTTAACTTAAGAAGGCAGTACGAGATATACAGGGTGGCTGATGATAGCCGATACCAAAAGAAAACTTGACAACTTTTTTTCTATCTAAGTAATCTGGAATTTTTTTTTTGGTTTTTGTAGATTGATTCTTAGATTTAATGAAAATTAAAAGTGGGACAATGGAAAAAGAATGGCGCTATCACGCATTGGAGTCCGTAGTTTTGGTTCAACTATCTTACAGGCTCATTTCAAGAAACTCAACCTTCCGTTGTCCACCCAGATCGGCTGACCTAACTCCAGCGGTCTTTTTCTTGTATGGTTATTGTAAACATGAAGTGTACAAATCGCAACAGACAAATTTGGAGGCACTAAAACAATCAATTTGAGCGACAATAGCTGCAGTTCCAGCGTTAAGTTCACGGGCAGTAATGAACAATTTTTTGCTAAGATGTCTTACCTGCATCGATGAGCAGGGCGGGCATTTAAATTCGATTATCTTTAAGACTAATTCGATGTGCTTTCAAATGAAAAGAGATTGAAAATATTCCATGCATTACAAAAGAAGTTATTATAGTTTCTTAATGTAGCAAAATTCATCAGCCACCCTTTATAAGACATAAAATAATCACAACTTTTAGAGAAAATTCGCATTTAATCAGCAACAGGGGTTTTGTTTTTTTGTAATTCGCTGGAGACGTGCAGTAAGATGCAAGTGACAAGTACAAAAAGTAATTATATTATATATATAAAAGTAATAATATTAAAACCTTGAACATTTGACATAGAAGTAATAAATATAATTTAAAAAAAAATTTATTTAAAATATTTGATTTTATTCAGCCGTAAGATAAATCGTCAAATAACACAATTATCTGTGGCGGGAAAAAAATATATTAATGTAAGTATTTTGTATCAGAAAGATTGTTTAAATGACAGAACGAGGATAGAGAATGTTACGATTGATTGTAAACAATTGTGTGCGGATTGACAGCAGGTTTGTACAGTTTAATGCGTTGTTTATACACAAAAATTTCTACATTTCTGCTGTTATGTCATCGCCACTTTATCTATTGTACTTTAAGTCGCCCTTTACTACAGCAAGTATCAAAATTTCGTATTAACTCGTCGGTGACAGAAAAAGCTCTGAAAGATGTCGCACATATAAGGAATTTTCGGAACACCATACGAAATAGTGAATTAAAGAGAAGATGCCCAAAATCAGCTGAAAAATCAAAAAAAATTAGTGCACTTTTGCTCGGTAGCGGTTTTACTTCTGTGTTGGCAGTCCGTACTTTTTGGCAACAAAGCAGAAATAAAGTAATCGATAGGCGGTAGTCATCCAAAAGGCATTTCAACAAGAAGACGGTACATTTGATTGGAGAAGATTTTGGTCCTACTTGAAGCCTTTTTTGGGAGGAATTCCGGGGGGCAATAGCTGTAAGATATAAATATGCGAATTTCAATTTATGAAGCAATCATGTTTAGGTATTCAATTTCAGGCTGCCCTTATTGTCGCATACATCAACATAAGAATACCAAATTTATTGGGAGATTTAATAAACATATTGGCCCATTACGCCAATACTTATGTAAAGGATCCTTTAAATAACTCCTTCTTTAACGATGTGAGCAAACCGGCTTCAAATCTACTTACCCTCTATGTTATGCAATCGGGCTTCACGTTTCTGTACATCTACCTTTTAAGTCGTATTGGAGAACAAATGGCTGCTAAGCTACGACAAGATCTTTTCAAAGAAATCATTTTCTTGGTAGAAGTGATGTACTTTGCAAATAATTCGATGCATTTTTTATTCGAACGATTTATTATTGGCCTCAGTTAGAGCAATTATCCAATCATTTATTATAAATCTCTTGCTCTGAAACATGCTCTGAAGATTTGCAAACAAACGGTAGTCAATAGGAATCAAATACGTAGATTTTTTTGCTGATCTTGTACCAGCGTTCAAGGGAAATCCCCTACATATGCATTGCAGTGCATTGGAACTACATAGATCAGGGCTCCCCAGATACATGTGAATGCAGATGCAACATGAGAAACGTACTGTATTTATTGCTTTGTTGGGTATTGTAATGGATCCATGGATCCGGCTACGCTTATATAACGACGTAAAACTCAGTTGAACATCACACACGAAATCCATTTTTTTCCATTTGTGTAAGAATTTATAACGTTGTCTGCTCAAAATTTGACAATAGTCTATTTATAGATGGTGCTTGACGACAGCAGTGTTGCATTTAAACAGAGTCAGGCAAAATGCCGCTCATGGGGGTTTGTTAAGCTTCAGTTAGTAAAAACGTAACACGTACGCGGCGATCAGCTGGAAAAAGCTGTAACATAAGTAATGCTCGTTGCTGTTTACTAAAATCGTATCGTAGAAATTGTCACTTAGAAATAGAACTACAGAAAATAGATTTTTACGTTGCAAATGTCAACTTGGCATTACTTACATACAAAGAAGAAGACTGAATTGCTTGAAGTTTTACGTTTTTAATAACCGATACTTAATGCCATGTCACATAGAACTTTGTCGCTTTGCGTAACGTTTCTAACTTTGACAGAAAAGCGTAAAGCAAAAGGTGTATGACACAATAAACGCTTTGACAACATTCACGATTTGTTTGTTTACCAAAGAAAAGTGCTTGATAATTGTGCTATTTATTTTTTTATTATAAAAATAAAAGCCAATAATTTTATTTGACGATATACAATTACAATGTTCTTCTGTTTGAAAGGAAGACACGAATAAAGAAAATTATTCAAACTGATTGTCAAAGCACGCAAAAAGATAAAAGATGCCCAACTTTTCGCTTTGCGCTATGTTAAGAATACTTTGTGACATGTTTCATATAAACGTGTACATTTCATCTTAAATGTCAAAGCGAAACTGCAACGCAAAGCAAAGCAAAAGTTCTATCTGACATGGCCTTTACAGCCATACCTAAACAAGAGCGGAAAGCGTTTTCTAGCTGTCAAAAACGCTCATGCCCATACAATTTGTATGTAGGATACCGAAATACCGCGGCGGCAACGCAACGGCAACGCTTT